>CM045460.1:1054308-1511808 GCA_024666655.1 Dascyllus trimaculatus
AACAACAATCTAGGGAGAGCCTGGTCGTCTCACTATGTCTGCTGGTGTGTTGTAAGAGTGCTAAAAGTCCCTTGTAATGTCGGTTTGACCTGCAAATCCAACATTTCGCAACTCTGTGCCAGTATATGTGAATAGCTGCCCATTCACACAGGTTACCCCATTCAGACAGGTCCAAACACACAATGAATGGATGAATGTACTTTCAGCTGAACCCCAATCCTGACCCAAAACAGGGAGCACTGACTTAGCGAGATAAAAAAAATCTAAAAATGGACCAAAGGCCACAGCTCAGGCACCCCCAGCCAGGGCGTCCCAAGGCTGCATGCCTTGAAACAGTATGTGAAGATGCAGCCTTTGAGGCATCACATGGCAACCTGAGCTTTCTTATCGTTGTGTACTGAGGTGTGACTTTAGAAATGTAAAAGTAGAAGATCAAGCAGGCCAAACAGATGTATTCCTGTGAGGGGAATGCCGCTACAGTCTG
The DNA here is from genome assembly GCA_024666655.1 of Dascyllus trimaculatus. Lineage (NCBI taxonomy): Eukaryota > Metazoa > Chordata > Actinopteri > Pomacentridae > Dascyllus > Dascyllus trimaculatus. The sequence goes on from CM045460.1 coordinate 1,054,793, forward strand.
CCAGGGAAAGCTCAGCACCACTGACAAAATAGTGCACCAAGAGCCCTCACCAGCTGCCAGGTCCCCCTGATGCCAGTACAGACAATCCACAGCACCCTGTCACTGTCAGGTTAATGCAAAAAATAAGGTTTTGAACAAAGCACAAACACAAGATCAAAATAAACATGTGACTTTTTTGTAGTTAGCCCAAATGCTCTGTGTCCTTTACCCTACTCACTTTTAAGCATGAAAAGGAAGTAAAGGCTTACTATAAACCAAGCAAACAAAGCGAATGTGGTGAGCCAAACAAACTTTAACGCATGCCCACACTCCATATTTGCTACACAATGCTGAGAACAAAAGAGAAAACAGATAGAGCACACTGAGGGCTGGGCAAACATGAAATACACCCATTATGCCAGAGAAAAAAGTCACGCAAATCAAAAAAAAAAAAAAATAATAAAAAATTGTTAAAATGTATCTCTAACCCAATGTCTTACTATCTGCTGTCATCTGTTTATGTCATCTCCAGCCAGAAAAAAACACTATTGGTCCAATTATTTTGGCCATAACTTTATATTGCTGAAAATCTTGAAGAACTCTTATTTACAAATCAACATTTCTTGTCAGCTGTTCGAGCAGATCGGATGAGAGGTGGCAGGAACAAGTTTGGCCTTATGTACAAGCATGATCGTGCCCTTAAGCAGCGGGGAAAGGCTTTGATACAAACTAGAAGATTCAGACCAGACAGCAGTTCTACTTGTGACTCCTCAACCCACCTGAGAGACTTGGCCTTTACTGGTGGCCTCCACCCAACTGCCAACATATGCAACACCCAACTAACCACAGATAAATCATCATTACTGTCTTCACTTCTGCCCTCCAACTCGCCTTTTGTCCCCCAGTACCAGTTCGCCTTCCCTTCAAACTGGACCATCAAGTCAGAGTACAGCAACAACTGGGCAAGTTCAATGGGCCCAACTGCCGGAATCTGCACTGATTTATATGACCCATACTCAAGATGTTTCTCGGTGCAAGGTCCCAGGATACCTCAGCTAGTGTTGGAGTTTCTGCGCTGTGATCCAGATGAGCTACAGCTGCGGAATAAGATCATTGCTCATCTCCAGCAGGAACAGACTAGCCTGGAGACACACAGGAACCCCAAAACCTTCAGCCTGATGTGTGTCATTGCTGACCAGATGTTGTGCTCCATTGTAGAGTGGGCACGTACATCCATCTTCTTCAAACAACTTAAGGTAAGGTCCTGTCTGTAGACTTGTAGACTTTGGTTTTGTATACACTGCTTTAGTTTTACTCTGTGCCTGAATAAGACTCATATGTACCGTATGTTCATGTGTACCCACATTTACCTGCTTAAGTATAATTTGAAGATATTTTAATTTTACATGGATTTCAGTTTTCTCCACCTTTTTACTTCTCCTCCACTTGAGAGAGAAATGTACTTCCTCCACAGCTTCAGGTATATGTATTTGTCACTAATGTACAGCACCAGTCAAAAGTTTGGAGACACCTTCTCATTCAATGGTTTTCATTTATTTTAATTGTTTTCTAAATCGTAGATTAATACTGAAGACATCAAAACTATGAAAGAACACATATGGAGTTATGTAGTAAACAAAAAGTGTTAAACAAACCAGAATATGTTTTATATTTGAGATTCTTTAAAGTGGCCCCCTTTCTGCTTTGATGACAGATTTGCACACTCTTCCTGATCTCTGGATTCCCTCCTTTGGTTTCCCTCACCATCATGAAAACTAGTTGGATTAGGTTCATTTTTGTCGTTTGTTGAATATAGTAGCGTGACCGGTTTGACAGATCTGTCAGAATCTGTCAAACCGGCCACGCCCCCCGCTGTCCGGTGGTCCCTGGAGGATGGAGTCCCAGGTGTGCGAGAGCATGTAGGCCCCCTCGTCCCGGTTCATAGTGCTGCTCGCTCGCTTCCTAATCTCAACGGCTTCTTTGATCCATCGTTTCTGTTTCGGGGGGCGTGGCCGGTTTGACAGATTCTGACAGATCTGTCAAACCGGTCACGTGATAAAAAGGACACGTCACCAAACGTCGGATGACGTTCTGATGAAGACAGCAGAAGCGGTCGAAACATGTCAACAAGGTAATACATCTTTTCTCTACTGAGTTGTCGGATAAAAGAGCTAACGCTACTATATCATGAAAACTGTTTCAATAAAACTTTTAAAACTGTGCAGCCAGCTCTGTGTTCTGCATTTGGGCCCATCAGTCACTTGTTTGACCAAGTCAGACTGAGGTGACTGACACTGGCTCAGCACTTGTTATATCCTTCTGACAGAAGATGCAACTGAATACAGTAGTCCCTTTCCATACCGCGGTTCACTTTTCACAGTCTCTCTGTATCGCGGATTTTAAATTGTACATAAAATACTTAGCATGTAGCCGATGAGCACAGGCACATATGGAAAACGCAGGTACGGCAGTTTCCACTTTAGCTAGTCAGTTGCTGATTGACTGGCGGTGATGGAAGCCAGCCAGAACCTGCAGTCTCACACGGTGAGTGTTTACTGGGAATGACCGTCAGAGAACTGGAGACAGTCTGTAGGATTACTCGTAACATCATCATCAGTTTCCATGTAGGCAGCTGGATGTCCTCGGTATCGGCGTGTTTAAAATGCAGCAAAGTTTTTCCAAAGTGAGGGTTTCAAGTGCATCGGTGCGTCACTAGTTCCATTATCGGACACAGCTGTAGAAGTTTCTCATAATAGGTTAAAGAGTGTAGAAAGTGTTTAAGAGCATAGGAAGTGTTTATAAGAGTATGGGAAAGGTTAATAACAGTGTGGGAGGGTTTGTAAAGCCTTAAAATGTTATGATCCCCGCTTCAGTCCCTGTCTGTCTCCCTCTTCCTTTCCCTCTCCCTCTCACTCTCACTCAGCCCTGCTTTTCCTCACCTTCATTCCAGCACCTTCATTACCTGCATTCAAGACAGCTGCGAAAAACACCTCACCTGCCACTAATCACCTCCCTCCATTAAAAACCCGGGTCATTCAGTCACTCTCTGCCAGACCATAAACTACTCTTCACTGGTTCACTGTCTGTCCCCGCTCCGTCTTCTGCCTGCTTCCCCGAAACCCACCTGCTGAACCCCCCCTGCCTTTGCGTCACTCTCCCTGCCTGGATCCTGCCTGTCACCAGTTAAGGTTTTGATTTGTTTTGTACTGTTGCCTGTAGTTTTGTTTGATTATTCTGTTTGTATGTTTAGGGTCTTTTGTTAATTTGTCACAGTTAATGTTCTGTGTAGTTTGTTTCTTGCCTTGTCTGTTTGAGTATTTTTTGAGTTTTGTAGTGTTTTGTATTAGTCCCATTTTGTGGTGTTCTTTAATTTCTCCCTTTGTGGCCAGTTTTGAGTTTAGTTGTTTTTTGTTGTTCATTAGCTTTGTGTTTTTACTGATTTCAGTTTACTTCTCCTGTGTTTAGTTCTTCATTCAGTTTTGCTTTCAGTTGGGTCTGGTTTGAGTTTTCCTGTTTGGTAGTCTAGTTGTTGCTTGTAAATTAAGTTCTCCTTACATTCCCCTCTCATTTTAGTTTTGAGTTTTGTAAGGTTTTGTATGTTTTTGTATTGGGTTTGTTTTAGTTGTCACCAGGGTTAATCTTTGTTCTAGTTTGTTCTTGGTTCGGTATTATAGCAATCTTAAGTTAAACATTCTGCTCGTCTGTCAGTTCTGTGTCTGCGCCTGGGTTCTCTGGCCCTCCCGTAACAAAATATATACAGAAATAAATATAACTACGCTACTTGGCGGATTTCATCCATCGCGGGGGTTAGCTTCCAGAACCCCCTAGGGATTACTGTACTTACTTTTACTGATTTTGAAGACCAATTGTTAGAATTGCAAATTTATTGTGGTGGAGGACTTTGTGTGTCCCTGTCATCCTGGGAGGTGTGTTGGCAATAGCTCCTGTAGCCCCTGTCTCCCAAAGCAAACTGGTCCTAGGGGAGGGACCAGACTAAAAGCCATTCACAGGATGTCAATACATTAAGTGACAAGGAGCGATACTACCTTGCCTGAAATGGGGAGACTGGCGTCCCCTTCTAGAGCAAGGTTTCAGAGTGAAGCTCACTGGTGTGGCATGGCGAGGGAACTGCAGGTGAATTTGTAGCTACTGTTGTCAACAATGCCACCTAGGGTAGGCCTAGGACCCTGCACAAGGCAGACACAAGTTTGTTTTACCACATTAATTATGGGGCAGAGACAGTACCTTTAAATACGAAAGTGCAAATTTTAAAGAAGTGATTCTAAAATAACAAACCACCAGGTATTTACAGTTAAAATTTATAATATGTACATGAAACCCAGACTGTCACCAGTGGCTCTAGAATGGGCTGATCCAGAACAGCAGATGTGGGAGGAATTGTGCCAGCTGTAGCCAGCACTTTGATTGGTGTAGGCCCAAGGTAATCCCCAGGAGACGCGGGAGGTGCAGGTTTGTCCTGCGAATAGGAGAAGCAGTGGTCTCCAGACCCCCACGGAGACATGCTCCAGCCTCCAGATGAACGCGCGCTACCGCATATACAAACGCACCACATCAAACGCCACCAGCCCACAAGAACAGCGGCCTTTATGGGCCGCACAGACACCACAGAGAGCAGTATGAGGTTTCCACTGCAGCGGTAATTTCCCACAGCCGACCAGGTGTCTACATATGCCACCAGCACACCACGGAGAGCGGAAAGGATCGACGCACGGGAGAGTCAAAAGAGGATTTGAGCCTACATCTCCTCGGTCCCACCCTGCAATCAGCACAAAAGCCAGGTGTGTGCAGAGGTGCGTTCCAAGAAACAGGTAGGGGAGGTCACAGGCTCTCCACACTGCCACACTGGCAAGTGTCTAGTGGTCGGGTCTTTGCCCCTGAGACCCAAAGAGGCTTAATAGAACCACCGCCCAGCAGACCCACCACCTGCAGGGACAGGCACTGGAGTAGGCATCTCTGGTGGTGCAGACTGGTTTTGGGGACATGAAACCTTACCTCTGTGGAGGGAATAAAAATGGAGCTGGTGCAGGAAGGTTGAGCGGTACTGACCGAGTGTCAAACCTTGAATTCAAAAGAAGCAGTGCAGATTCTGTCCTGGCTGTAGAGCAGTGGACCATTTATTAACCCTTGTGGTTCTTGAGGTGCAGGTGTGGTGAGGAGGATGTCCAGCTTGGGAACCTTAAAGTTGTATCTTGCCTTTGTGCAGATGACGTGGTTCTGTTGGAGTGGAACATGAATTTAGGCATTCACTGGGGGGATTTGCAGCCAAGTGTGAAGTGGCTGGGATGACAATCAGGACCTTTAAGTCTGACGCCATGGTTCTCTGCTGGAAAGTGAGGAATTGCTTCCTCTGGGTTGGAATGCAGTTGCTATTGAAGACTCAAGACTTGCTGACAGAATTGCATACAATGCCCTTCTCGAATTCTTATAATTTTTTTGCATATTTCCCCCCACTTTAATGTTTAAGTTCATCAAACAAATGTAAATGTCAGACAAAGATAACCAAAGTAAACACAAAATGCAGTTTTTAAATGATGATTTTATTTATTAAGGAAAAAACTATTTAAAGCTACCTGTCCCTGTGTGAATAAATAATTGCCCCCTAAACCTAATAACTGGTTGGGCCAGCCTCAGCTGTAACAACTGAAATCAAGCGTTTTCTATAACAGGCAATCAATCTTTCACATCTCTGTGGAGATATTTTGGACCACTCTTCTTTGCAGAATTGTTTTAATTCAGCAACACTGGAGGGTTTTCGAGCATGAACAGCCTTTTTAAGGTCATGCCACAGCATTTTAATTGGATTCAAGTCTGGACTTTGACTAGGCCACTCCAAAACCTTCATTTGTTTTTTTTTAAGTCATTCAGAAGTCGGCTTGCTGGTGTGTTTTGCATCGTTGTCCTGCTGCAGAAACCAAGTGCACTTCAGCTTGAGGTCATGAACTAATGGCTGAACATTGTCCTTCAGGATTTTCTGGTAAAGAACAGAATTCATGGTTCTATCAATCACAACATGTTTTCCAGGTCCTGAAGCAGCAGAGCGGCCCCAGACCACCACACTACCACCACCATGTTTCACTGTTGGTGTGATGTTCTTCTTGTGAACTGCTGTGTTACTTTTATGCCAGATGTAATGAGACACACTCCTTCCAAAAAGTTCAACTTTCATCAGTCCATAGAACATTCTCCCAAAAGTCTTGGGGATCATTCAGATGTTTGTTTGCAAAAGTGAGATGAGCCTTTATGTTCTTTTTGGTCTGCAGTGGTTTTGGTCTTGGAACTCTGCCATGGAGGCCATTTTTGCTCAGTCTATTGCTTATTGTTGAGTCATGAACACTGACCTTAACTGAGGCACGGGAGGCCTGCAGTTCTTCAGATGTTGTCCTGGGTTCCTTTGTGACCTCCTGGATGAGTCGTTGCTGTGCTCTGGGAAGCGTCACCACTGTTCCATTTTTTTCTCCATTTGTGGATAATATCTCTCAGTGTGGTTCGCTGGAGTCCTAAAGCTTTAGAAATGGCTTTGTAACACTTTCCAGACTGATGGATGTCAATGGCTTTGTTCCTCATCTGTTCTTGAATCTCTAGATCATTTTGTTGCAGCTTTTTGAGATCTTTTGGTCGACTTCATTTTGTCAGACAGGTTCTTATGAAGTGATTTCTTGATTGAACAGGTCTGGAGGTAATCAGGCTTAGATATGGTAAATGAAATTGAACTCAACTTTCCAAAAAAAAATGTGACTGAGTTAATTCATGATTTAACATGGAGGGCAATTTCCTTTCAACATAGGGCCAGGTAGGTTTGGATAGCTTTTTTCCCCTAAAACATGAAATCATGTTTTAATCATCAATCAAACTGCATTCTGTGTTTACTTTGGTTATTTTTGTCTAACATTTAAATTCGTTTAATGCTCTTAAACATTAAAGTGGGGAAAATATGCAAAATACTTTTTCACAGCACTGTATGTCATTTGGCCTGGAAACACTGTGGGAATCCCCAGGAGGAACTGGAAAGCATTGCTGTGGAGAGAGACGTTTGGAAAGACGTGCTTAACCTGCTTCCACTGCAACCAGAGCCCGGATAAGTGAAAGAAAATGGAAGGATGGATAATTAATGCAGTGTTAAAAATATAGAAAAATGTGTCATATACTTGTATCCAAATTTGAATTCTTTTATATCTGTTTATAAATATGACAGTTAGTAAGATTACCCGTATCAGTACAAATTATAGGCTTCCCAGAGACAGAAGGATGAATGTCTTTGTGACTCTCACAACTGAAGGTGTGACAGTTTTATGGCTTAACCCTGAGAACAATAAATTATAATAATTTAACAGAGATGATATAAAAGCATGCATGACATTCTAGAGACCCCAACAAGAGAGAAAATATTTTTAAGATGTTTCTCAAAATTATAAAAACAAACTACACAAAGTTTTCTGGCTGCTGGCAATGTAGATGTTTTTGTGAAATTTAGACACATTTTTTCAGGCCACCTTGTTCAGACAATGAATTGAGATTATTCTTACAAAATTGTAGATTTAATTTTTTTTGGTGATGAACATAATTACAATTAATGGTGTGTCACTCTTTGATCAACTCTTAGAATATCAACAATAATTGTGCTTGTAAAATTGTCTAAATAGTTCTAAATGAATCAAACTGAAAAATAGCTAAAAATGAAGTACGTGAAAGTAATTTTAGAAAAAAATACTAAAAATATAGAGATGCTAAATATCACACCACATTTTGAATTGCATTAACCTTACAGTTGATGTTAGATAATTGTGATGAGATATAGAATTGAACATTACACAGAAAACATGTGGCTTCAGTGTCTAATTGATTTACAGTGTAAAGCACATTTAAAAGCCCCAAGAGCTAAACATGGTGCTGTACAATTAAAAAACCAAATCATAAAAACGCAATAAAACACAATGACTCAAAAACTGAGTTTGAATGAAATTTGAATAAAAGAAAACTAGCAAAAATGAAGAGTCACAACACAATGAAAAGATTATGCTATAGTGTCAAGCTCTACTCAAATCAAATAAGAAGCGGTGGACTTCAGCAGGGACTAAAACATTTTTGAAGTCTTAACAATTCTTACATTAAAAGGTAAACTGTTTCAGAGTTTGGGGACACCCATCTCAAAGGCTTGATTAGCTGAATTGTAGTGCCTGGTTCTTGAAACATGTAGAAGCATGTGGATGGTTAATGTCAGTGCTCTGAACAAGGCAAGGCAGGAGTTCTGCTACATAAGGGTGTACTATGAAATGATTTTGATATAGCCAGGCTTTCTCTGTGTGTGTTGGCTTACTAAAGCCTAAACCCCAATCAGAGATAATGGATATCACGACAGTGTTTAACATTCTTTGTTCACTCAGATTTACTTGAGGCTCCGTGCACACTCTGTATTTGAATGGTTTAAGGTCTTTCTCTGTGCTCCAAGGTTAGTGACCAGATGAAGCTACTGCACCACTGCTGGAATGAACTATTGCTCCTGGACATTATCTCCAGACAGATCCTGTATGGCAAAGAGGGCAGTCTGCTCCTGGTCACTGGGCAGGAGGTGAGTCATCAAACAATGTTTGCAGTGTGGCAGGCATTATCCAGCTAGAAGAGGCCACTGCTATCTAGGAATGCTGCTGACATTAAGGAGTGTACATGGTATGCAGGTGTAAGTTTGGGGAGGTGCTATGAGTCAAAGTAACATCCACACGAATTCCAGGACTTCAGGTGTCCCAGCAGAACATTGCTCACAGCACCACACTGCCTTTAAGGGCTTGTCTTCTTCCCAAAGTGCATCCTGCTGCCATCTTTTCTCCAGGTAAACCAAGTTTTTAAACAAACTAGACAGTCCACATGATGTAAAAGTATAGTAATTCATTAGATCAGGCAACCTTCTATAACTGCTCTATGGTCCGGTTCTGCACTCATGTCCACATGTGCTCTGACACTTTTCCAGCCAGGATTAAAGCTTTCAGCAAATTGTGCCGCAATAGTTCTAGTTGTGGAATTAGACTGGTTGTCCTTCTTTGAACCACTTTTATATATACTGACTAGTTCATACTAGGAACACCCCACAAGCCCTGCCCTTTGGAACTGCTCTAACCTAGTCATCTACCCATCACAATTTTAAACCAAAATGAAGATTTTTCCTGCCTGAAGTCTGTTCACGCCATTAAAGCCGACCCCTTGACAGGTGCCATTTTAAGGAGATAATCATTCTTATTCACCTTACCGCTCAGTGGCTTTAATGTTGTGGCTGTGTGTGTGTATATTTTTTTTAGAATCTTTATATAGAAATCCATGACATGTCCTGGCAGATTGAGCACACACACCTAAATGCGAGCCTGCAATAATTATTATTTTTTAAATATATTTGGGAAATAGATGTTACACATTAATAGGAAAGTTTGGAATGTAGAGTACAAAGGGAGTGGTGACTGCTCTGATGTCAGTAGATGTCTTCTTTGGTTCAGGTGGAACTGTCAGATATAGTCTTTCATGCTGGTCCTGCTTTGGCCAGCCTGACCCAGAGAGGACAAAAGCTGGTTGAGAAGCTCCACATCTTAAAGGTGGATCGCCAAGAGTTTGTCTGTATCAAGTTCCTCATCCTCTTTAATCCAGGTTTGTGACAACTGGTGCTTTTATGTGGAATGTGACATATGACTGTATCATCATAAACTATAGTGATCATGATACTTCTAAAATTTTTCAGCTTTTCACTTTCTCTTTACCCCACTGACCAGACGTGAAAGAGCTTGAAGAGCATGATTTAATAAAGAGTGTGCAAAAACAGGTCGAAGGAGCTCTGCTGGAGTATACACTGTCCACCTCTTCACGGTACTTCAGCCGCTTCACTCATCTGTTGCTGTGTCTGTCTGAGTTACGGTCTCTCAGCACCCTCACTGAAGATTATCTATACTGGAGACACCTGAGTGGTGAGATGCCATGCAACAACCTGCTCAGTGAGATGCTCCATGCCAAGCAAGCATGAAGACTTGTCTGCAGATGATAGCATATGTAAGCATTGAGCTGTGATAAATGTTGGATACAATTAATGCTATTTATCCCTGGCATTTTTTTTTTTTTTTGCTTTAATGCTGAAATTTAGTAATAATATGTAAATGGTAAATGGTCTGCACTGCCTCTCTACCTTAGTGGCACTCAAAGCACTTTACAGTGTGTTTCTCATTCACCCACTCATACACACATTCACACACCAATGGTGACAGAGTTTCCATGCAAGGTGCCTTTCTGCCATTAAGAGAGCAAAGTCAGGTTCAGTGTCTTGCCCAAGGACACTGTCCAAGGCATGCGGAGGGGCTGGGGATCGAACCCCCAACCTTGCGATCAGTGGACATCCCACTCTGCTGGGGATGGGAATCGAAAACCGGTTCTTGTTGAGAACTGGATCTCACTGTTTCAATTCCTTGGAATCATTTGCCAGTTTTGCAAATGATTCCTTTATCAATTCCAGTGGGCGTGAATGACGTCACCACACACATTGCGTAGTGTACGCAAGCTCTGCAACATGTGTGGTGACGTCATTCACCAGCACAGCCAGCAGGAAACATGGCGCCCAAGCAGCACAAACGCTCAAAAGTTTGGTTACATTTCACGAGAAAGGATGACAACAGGGCAACTTGCAATACCTGTAAAGTGGATATTTCTTTAAAGGGAGGAAATACTACCAATATGCCGAAACATTTGCACACAGCATGCGATAACTTTGAATGAATGTTGTGCTTTCGATCCGCTCCGGAGTGAATCTTAACCCAGCAGCAGCGTCAACGTTAACACGTCCTCTGCTGTTAATACTGCAGGTCACCCTTTTTTCAAATGAGAATCCATAAGAGAGTCGATGAAGAACCAAATGTTAAGCATAATCGAAAATGGAATCGGTATTGTAAAAATCTTATCAATTCTCATCCCTACAATCTACCACTTGTGCCACAGTCCAAAAACCAATATTGGGAAGATGTGACTTGCTTTCACTGAAACAACATAATACTTAAATCCCAAATCTGACATTCTGGGAAAGAAGTTTTTAATCAGAAGAAAATGAAAGCTAATGCTGCTCCGTGACAGTGTAAAAATAATTGTAAATCTTGGACTGTTATTTTAAAGCATGTATTTGTAGAGTTATAGACAACAATACATGTCTGAGCTGTGGTTAGTCCCTTTTTTGTATTGGCAAACTGGAAAAATCTCAGTGTCAGTAGGTCAATTCTCTGGTACAGATGTGAGTGCAGTCCATGATATATCACAAAACGGCTTCAAACAATGAAAGTTATATCCAGATGTACACATATGTGCTTTAAAACACAATACAGACTAAAGAAGAGTATGTTCTTTACAGTTATAGATATCACAGGTCTAATTTTTGCATTGCTCTGCTGAATGTTGAATAAATCCATTTTTAACACTTGTTTAACATTGATCTTTACTATGACCTTGGCGAAGGTCAAGGTCAAAGTCACATAATAAAAGAAAACATTAAATGCTGTTCAGTGGTACCAGTATGTGCTCTGTATCTCAATTTGTTGCCAAGTTATAGGGAAAATGTATTTTTTGTGACATCATGAATTTTGACCCCTACCGATCTTTTTACTGGTAGGTCATACAGCTTCAATCCAATTACATAAAATATTCCCGTTGAGATGAGCTGTTCAAAAATGTAAGCATCAAAAATTCTATGATAATTATTTGTGAAGATCTAGCCAAATTTGGTTTTTGACATGTGACGTTACCTTGACCTTTGAGCTCCAAAAAAGGTCGACGCACATCCTTGACATTGCCCCTATAACATGGCATAACTGTCATTAGTGCTGCATTAACAACCTAGGAGGAGGTTCAGGACAAAGGAGTTCCAGGACAAAGGAGTTGCAGAAGAAGAAAAAAACTAAGCAAGACCTGTATCGGCAAGGCAAATACGTATTTGGCAATTTTGTTTAGCAAAAACAACAACCTGGCGAATTGTAGCCGTTTACATGAGGTGTTTTACTGTCTGTATATCGCTTTTTGAGTCTGTATATGCAGGAAAAAACAAAAGATTGAGCTTGATCTTTACTATGACCTTGACAAAGGTCAAGGTCAATGTCACATATTGACAGAAAACATTAAATACTGTTCTGTACTGTGTAAATACTGTGGTACCAGTATGCGCTCTGCATCTCAATTTGTTGCCAAGTTATAGGGAAAAATGTATTTTTGTTATTGTTTGTGATGTCATGAACTTTGACCCCTACTGTTAGAAGATAAATGCTGTATATAACGCTCATTATCATACTATGTTCAATCAGCTAACACTCATCATACTACGTTCAATCAGCTAACCCAGATAAACTATTATGTCATATAAGATTCAGCTCCTCACATACACTCCTTCTATTTCTTTCAACGTGACCACGATGATACACATGTACTCAGCCACACACCCACACACAAACACACACACACACACACATACACACATTGTAACTATCCATGTTCTTCTTTGTAAGATAAATAAAGGAGCAAGGAACTGCTCAGCGCGACTCTGCTTTGGTAGATTGTACTGAGCAGGGTGCCCTTGATCAAGCCAAATTCGTTGTCTCCTCTTCTGTTGGTGTGATCTTTCAGTGGTCGGGGTCCTGAACCCCTGACATTAATCTGGTCCTTCGAGCCGGATCTGAAGACTGATTCCTGACATCGTGGGAAGCCGACACCGAAGTCTGTCGACAGCCACATCCGAACAGTCGGAGTGAGAAAGACCTGGGACGTGAATTCGGGTCCAGGCCGGTGAATTACACTCGGTCCACGGTGCTGGGTTTCAGTCCGACGATCCGAACATCAAAAGATCGACCCACGGATGGTGAGAGACAACACATAAAGTGAATGAATGGTTTAAGATTTTATCCATGATCTATAAAGAAATCTCAGGTTTAAGATTTTATCCTTAAAGAAATCCAGGTTTAAGATTTTATCCTTAAAGAAATCTCAGTTTTCCTTAAAGAAATCTCAGGTTTAAGATTTTATCATTAAAGAACCCCAGGTTTCCTTAAAGAAATCCAGGTTTAAGATTTTGTCCTTGAAAGAAATCCAGAAAAGCGCTAAAAGATAACACAGCATCTAAATGATGGTTATCTAGGTGTCTGGGACACCGAGACAGAAAATTCCGCAGGGACGGCGGTGTCCCCTGTACCAAAATACAGTTAAGTTCCGCAGGGACGGCGGAGTCCCCTGTCTATAAACAAGGACTGAATTAATAAAATACCTAGGTGAATGGTGTGAATGGGAATGAGTGGGAAACTGAGTTAATTTTCAGGTCTTAGAGGGCCTAACCAGTTTCCAATTTGTTGTTTTACTCTCTTGGAAAGACGTACTGGTGGTAAAGAGAAAAAGGTCGGCTAGTCCATAAAACTGTCACCGCAGTACAACAGGTACTGTAGAAGGGCGTGATAGTGACCTCTCTATACCTCATGCCAGAGAACTTCCATGGGAGATGATGTAGAAAAAGACAAACATACAGTCGTAGATTCTGTACATAAGTGTGGACTGCGAGTTCATCACATAGGAATTTTCTGTTATCACAGATATAACTGTAGCCATTTATATAGACTCCGTACGTGCACGGACATTATCTACAAAGCAAAAGAAAACCTATATGTAGAGACTTTTATAGACGGAAAACCAATAAGTACGAAATATAAAAATAAAGATTATTGTTCTTGCCAAGGTCCAATCACATTAACCTGTCCTGATTGTAAAACACCCATACCGGTGCCAGGGAAACCCGGCGTTAGACCCAAGTTAATATGGGGGGTAAGCACTCTAAACAACCAGAACTGAGCGAAGACGCGAAGTTCATGGAACAATACAAACCTGGTGCAGGACAGATAAGCCTAAGATGGGGAAAGAAATTCGGATTTTCCGGTGAATTAAACACAGAACAAATTCTCAGCCTCCAGGTACAACTAAAACTTGAAATATCACAAACAGATAAAAAGAACAAGAAAAAGAAAAGAAAGTTAGAGAGTAAACTCTCTGACTATTGGCTGGAGCAAAGCAAGTTGAGAGATGCAAGTCGACAGGAGAAAGATGCATTAATGGTAGCAGCAGAGGATGAGACAGCTGGAAGAGGGAGAGGAAGACAGGCAGCTCAGCCACAGGGAGCTGAGGGAGAAGACATACCAAGCACGAGCAGTGTAAAGGTCACAGCAGATGGAAAAGGTAAAGTGAAGGGTAAGGTGTTGACAAGCAGACAAGAGACCCCATCTCCTGGACGACGACGTACTAGGAGTGCCAATAAAAAACCAGAAAAACCTAAAAAGGCTGATTATGGACCATTTAAAGACACACCCAAGGGCCATAAGCCCAAACACATTTACCCCGTTAACGCCTTACAAAGGCATGAAGAACATTATCACCCAGGCAGAGACCAAAATGACGACGACAATGACAGTGACTGGACAGACGCAGGAGAAGACATAGAGGACCAACCCCAGGTGGTGATGGTATTTATCCTCTTATACAGGTCGCTAACCCAAATTATGGCCAACCCACAGGGGTAGGTGACGAGCGCGACAGGAGACCAACGGTTCTAGTTTTTAGACCATGGACAGCAGCAGACCATAAAAAGGCAGTATCACATCTCCCAGACCCTGAGACTGATATTGACGAATATGTGACAGCATTAAAGGAGCTCCAGAGTGCATTCAATCTGAACGGCACAGAGTTCTATCACGTACTCAGGGACAGCCTAGGACACAAGTTTGGCAGGGTCAGGGGAGACTTTACAGGAGTAAGCGCAGATGGACAGGCATACGCTCACGACTCAGGCGACCTCAATATTGCCATCACACGCCTAACAGAACGCATAGTGACCGCGTTTAAGCCAAGAGCTGACTACTCTAAGATAGCAGCATGTAAACAAAAGGACGATGAGACACCTGTCGACTATAGACACAGACTGGAAGTCGTGTTTAGAGCCAACTCTGGCATTACTAAAACAGATGATAATGATGGCCCGTATCAACAGCAGTTGAAGAGAGCATTTATTGCTGGCCTGACCCCTAAGGTCAAGACCTATGTGGAGCGACACTGGGTCCACCAGAACACAGGTTCTGTTACTGATGCAGTAGACTGGGCCACACACGCAGCAACAGTACAAAAGACAAAACAAGAACAAGAAGCCGCTGTGTTCTCGACCGATACCGTAGTAGCGTTCAGTAGCGCAGACAGAGGAGGTTACAGGAGAAGTGGAAACTTCCACAGAGGCAGAGGCCGTGGAAGAGGCAGGGGCCGAGGCAGAGGAAGAAGAGAATTTACTCCATCAGATAACAGAGACGACAAATGCTATGAGTGTGGGGGAAAAGGACATTATGCGCGTGACTGCCCGAATTACAAGAGTAAACAGGAAGCATGACTAGCGTCGGCACCTGCGCCGCAAATCTTAGACGAACACACACATCATGAAACTACAGAGGAGAGAAATGACAAATCACATAGTTTGCACATGGACATCTATGCCGCACTGCAGGCACATTC
Organism: Dascyllus trimaculatus; assembly: GCA_024666655.1. Taxonomy (NCBI): domain Eukaryota; kingdom Metazoa; phylum Chordata; class Actinopteri; family Pomacentridae; genus Dascyllus; species Dascyllus trimaculatus. Next base: position 1,070,324 of record CM045460.1, read on the forward strand.
AGGAAAAATGCCAATCAGACCAATGACCATGAATGGAAAACAATACAATTGTCTGTGTGACTCAGGAGCATGTACCACAGTGGTTAACAAAGCTCCACCAAAAGTACAGTATTCGAACAAAACAGTGTACGTTAAATCAGCCTCAGGGCACGTAACTCCCTTAAGACTCACAAAACCAGTCTACCTTGAAGATGTGGAGACTGGTAAACAAATCAAAATGTCAATCCTTGTTGACAGCTCTTGCCCTGTTAATTTGCTTGGCAGAGACGGGCTCCAGGCCCTCAATATCGCTATTGTGCCAGGTCCTGATGGCATGACAGCTGAAATGATGCCAGAAAACCACGTTGTACATGGACCAGGAGAACCTCATTACTACTGGGCCCTAGATGTAACACCAACAGGAGGCCCACTAAAAGACCTAATTGAAATCGCACAGGGAAAACTTAGAGAAAAGTCAGGATTGATCTTTATGAAACCAGAGGATCTCCATTGTACAATGTGGTATAAACACACACCAGGTCCCGACCCAGACTATGACAGAAAATTCCACCAAATGAAAACTTGTAGCATAACATTGCAACACCTGTTCATATCTCCCGAGGGGAATGGAGGGTGTTCAGTTATTCTCTCAGAAGAACAGGCACCGCTTCATAGAGGAAGGTTTCCACATGTCTCGGTGTCTAAAACACCCACACTAAGATGGAAACACATAGAACGGACAGTATGGGAAGGACAAACCGACAAGTATGGGAAACCTGACAAGGATGGCTGGTCAACAGGACAAAATACAAAGATTAGCAGAAAAGTCTTAGGCTGGCGCGTCAGAATAACACCACGAACACACCTAAATGAAGCACCATGACGTGTGTTCCTGAGTGAAGGCTCATCACACCCAGCACTGGCAGGCTTGCCAGATGGGTTGTGGTCATGTGGTCCCACTGATGTAGGACTGATAAGAGACGCTGTGCCAGTAAAAGTTGAAACCATCTCAAATTATAGGCCTAAAATTAGACAATATCCAATCTCCGATGATGCTAAAAGAGGAATCCAACCTGTGATACAAGATATGCTACAAGCAGGCATACTCAGAGAGACAAAAACAGTTCAATGTCTCACCCCGATATTCCCTGTTAAGAAACAAACCACGGGAAGATGGCGCATGGTACAAGATTTAAGAGCAGTAAATGATATAGTGGTGCACAAGCCACCTAAAGTTGCAAACCCACATACCATTCTGAACAACGTGGACCCGAAAAATAAATGGTTCACCGTAATAGATTTGTCCAATGCATTTTTCTCTGTACCACTGCACCCAGATTCCCAAAACTTGTTTGGTTTTTCATTTGATGGCAAAACTTATACATACACTAGACTCCCACAAGGTTTCACAAATAGCCCAACAGAGTACTCTGAGGCTTTAGCAGCCTCAATGCTAAAATGTAATGAGTTAAAGGACGGACAGTACCTCCTGTACGTTGATGATATCTTAGTCACAGGACACACGGAGCAAGCTTGCATGAAAAACACCCGCATAGTTTTGCAACATCTATTTAGTGAAGGTCACAAGGTTTCAAGAGGAAAGTTGCAACTAGTGAAACGAGAAGTTATCTATTTAGGCCACAAACTATCAGCAGATGGTAGATCTCTGCTGGAAGACAGAAAGACAGCTATTCAAAATGCTCCTCAACCTCAAACTAAGCAACAAATGATGTCCTTTTTAGGACTCTGTAATTATTGCAGGCTATGGATCCCAAATTATGCTGCTACTGCACAACAACTACAAAATCTGATCTATGGCAACAACATGACATTAAAAGACAAGATCGAGTGGACGCCAGAAGCTGAAAAAGCCTTTCAGGAATTAAAAGAAATGTTACAAACATCCACAGTGCTAGCATTACCTGATTATGATCTCCCGTTTACACTCACGGTGAACTGTATTAATGGCTATATGGCAGCAGTGCTCACACAGCCATTTGGACAACAAAATAGACCGATAGCATTTTATTCTAAAAGACTTGACTCCATAGCAGCAGGCCTGCCTGTCTGCGTACAGGCCTGTGCTGCTGCAGCGGAGGCAGTTACATGCTGTGCAGACGTAGTGTTGCTACACCCCTTGACAGTGAAAGTGCCACACGCTGTTGCAGCAATCTTGACACAAGCCAACCTTCCGTTCATCACAAACGCCAGATTATTGCATTATATTTCTATCCTACTCTCACAACAACACATCACTCTAACCAGATGTGGGCCAATAAATATCGCAGACATAGTTCCTTTACCAGATAACGGAACACCACACTGCTGTGTGTCACGCACGAATGAGGAAACAAAACCACGACCAGACATTTACAGTACGCCACAGCCAGATCACATTGATATTTTTGTAGATGGTTCTGCCTCTAAAGATCAGCTAGGAAAGAACAGAGTCGGCTATGCTGTCACCACCGCAACTTCTGTGGTCGAAGCAGGCCCTTTAACCAGCACAGAGTCTGCACAGGCTGCAGAGCTCCATGCTGTCATTAGAGCATGCATTCTACACGAGAATAAAAAAGTTAACATACATACTGACAGTCAGTATGTGTTTTCCTCTGTTCACCATTTTGCAAAAATATGGCAAAACCGAGGCATGGTAACCTCTAGTGGAAAACTGCTGACCCATGCTGCACAACTTAAAAAACTGTTACAAGTTATACACCTCCCAAACTCTCTAGCACTCTGCAAATGCCCTGCACACCAAACAGACAGCTCCCACATCACTAAAGGAAACAATTTTGCAGACAAAACAGCCAAGGCCGCGGCACTCCAACACCCACAACTCCAGTGCAGTCTCACTACAATCGACAATGACGTGTTAAGTGATGCACAAAAGACAGCTCCCCCGCAAGAACAAATACAGTGGCAAAAACGAGGCGCAACACTAACAAATGGCATTCTCAGCATTGATGGAAAACCAATCCTCCCAAAATCTTTACACGAAACGGCCGCATTAGTGAGCCATGGGATTACCCATGTCTCAACAGGAGGGATGGTACAGATAACCAATCACCACTTCTACACTATAAATTTTGAAACTTCTGCAAAAATGTTTGTAAATAAATGTTTAATTTGCAAAAAGAATAATGCTCAGGGCAGACTCAGACCAAGGCCAGGACAATTTCCTGAGCCTCCACATCCCTTCCATACAATACACATGGATTTTATTGAACTATCAGAAGCACAAGGTGTAAAATATGCTCTAGTAATCATTGATGTGTTCTCAAAATGGGTTGAAATATACCCTGTGAAGAAAAATGACGCTAAAACTGTAGCAAAATGCTTAGTAAACTCATACTTCCCCACTTATGGAATTCCAAAACTTATCAGATCAGATAATGGCTCACATTTTGTAAATGAGATGCTGACACTGGCCGGCGAAGCATTAGGTTTCACATTAAAAAACCACTGTGCATATCATCCTCAAAGCGCAGGCTTGGTGGAAAGAACAAACGGAACAATTAAAGAAAGACTAAGAAAAACAATGGCTGAAACCGGAAGGCCGTGGCCGGAGTGCATCTCACTTGTCAAATTATGGATGAGAATCACAAAAGGAAGTGGCGGTCTAACACCATTTGAAATAGTACATGGTCGAGTGTTTCCACTCCCAATGCACAATAGTGACATAGAGAAAAGTGACAGAGAACATACACTCGCAGATTGGATGAGACACATATTAGATCAGAAATCAGTTCGCGAGCAACATACATTGCCAGAAGAACCTGTTTCTGTATCTTGCAGGCTGAAACCAGGTGATTGGGTCCTAATCAAAGTCATCCAGAGGGCTAAGTGGAACTCTCCACGGTGGGAGGGGCCATACCAAGTCCTCCTGACGTCACCCACTGCTGTAAAGATAGCTGAGCGCCCATCCTGGATCCACATGAGTCACTGCAAAAAGGTCGACATAAGTGAGTAAGAGCCATAAATTAGCAATCGGTCGTATAGGACTGCAACGCTTGTCCGGGGTACAAAGGGGGCGGTAACCAATAGGGGCCGTCGTCTCAACCGGTGAAGAAAAAGAAGATTAGATCGCAATGGCTCACCTAAGGTTTATGCTTTTTGTTATCCTCACTGTGTGTCTAACAGTGTTTGCAGCCATCTATTTTACAGATCCAGGATACCAGCATCGAGAAAAGAGAAGAGTGTGGGCCGTTCCACAACCAGATGTGATGACAGGAGCTTTTAAGAATCCATGCAACAACTCTGAAAAATCAAAAATTACTGAGCCATACTTATGTTACAACTGTCGCGATGGTTTGGGGAAATGGTGCTTACAATCCACGGATTTGAAGATAGGAAGGTATAAACACAACGGGTGGAACGGCTATGTAGGATACATTGATGTTAAAGGGTACAAAACAACAGGACATGACTGGAGTAATGTCATTTTACCACACATGATTTCAGGAACACCAAATTGGAGATCAGGTACATACGGTACATCACAATTAGCTAAACAATGGAACACACGCATGAAGGTGGAATGGACCAATACTCAATTTTGCATCAACATTAACGCAACCGCCAATCCAATCCCCAACATAACTAGAATAGGCCAATATCTACACCCAAGCTGCCACCGATTCGGTATTTGCATATACAAATCGGGAGAAACAGACCCATGCACATTTATCAATCTCTGTCCAAACACCACCAGTACAGCTAATTGCAGCCAGGTAAACAATATTAATAACTTTACTCCTGGCAACAGAACGACATTCGCTACCAGCACGTTCATAATTAGCAGTAGGGGAAGTTACCACTCAGCTTATGACTCCTCACATAACAAACGCTATGAAGTAGGGAAAGCACCTCCGGTTAATTCTTGGTATACAGCTATAAGAATGATAGTTAATCATGTAATGCCCAATGAATCATGTTATGCCTGTTCTCTCTTCCCACACAGTTCACAGGACTCGGCCTTAGTGCGACCACGACCCTACAATATGAGTGAGTTATCTTGTATGTTCTATGGCATGCTACACCACTATGGTAATTCTGCACACTTGAGACAATGGCACCGTACTAACACGACGAGTGCACCAAATTGTAGCCATTGGAATGATGTTAAACTCAGGATAAATGGTACTGATATTAAAGGAAGGGGTGCAGAGTATTATCAACCTATAATGACTATTGAGGCTCCTTATGTGCCAGCACAGCTCCCCGTCTGTTTCTACCGAAACATGACAGATAAGACCCCCTCTATAGAGGTAGGACATGTCTCAGGCTGTAATCTCTCGCTCCCTGCCACGTGTGGAGGCCGGTTTACCGGCAACTACAACTCCTCAGTCTGCATGGGGAGACCAGGGGAAGCCAATGGTACTTTGCTGGGGCGAGGTGACCTGACCATTCTGTGGCCCTCTGATGAAGGCATGGGAAGCACCGTAGATGCAGCATGGCTTTGTGGGACATCCATTTATCAGTATCTGCCTCGAGGATGGGTTGGAACATGTGCATTAGTTTTCCTAACTCCAACCATCAGCATACATGGACAATTAGTGTACTCTACACATCACTACACACACTACCGTCAAAAACGAGACACAGGTAAACTCACTAGTAGTGATACCAAATTCTTAACAGGCTTTTTACCATGGTGGGGTGCGGTCAACAATGCTCACAATATTGATAACCTACATGTAGAATTGGAAAACCTTACAGAAATTGTTACTCATGGGTTTGGTGCACTAACGCCATTCGCTGTAGCAACCAGACAAACGTTAATGCAACACCAGTACGGACTAGACTTACTATTCGCAGCACAGGGAGGCTTATGTCATGTCATAGGTGATAAGTGTTGTACGTTCATTCCTGATATCGAAGGCAACCTTACAGATACCATCAAGCACCTGAATGACCTCCTGGCGCAGATGAAGAAAGATGAGACCACGGCAAAAGATGATGGCTGGGATTTCTGGAGCTGGTTCTGGCCAGAGAACTGGCTAGGACGACTCAAAACCTTAATCATGCCAGTGCTTGTTGTATTATTGCTATTATGTTGTTTCTCTACCTGTATTGTTCCATGTATTCGTTCTATGGTCTCCAAACTCGTCGCTGTACAGGTCCAGGCGTACATGTCACTCACCACAGAAGAATTAGATCTGCAGGATGATGATGAGGATGACTCCGAAGACGAAATCTCAGTTTAAAACCATGAAGTGTTAACAGAAAATGCATGTCAAGTTGTTAATGTACTGATCTTATTTGAACTGAGCATGATAAACAGGAGGGAATGTTAGAAGATAAATGCTGTATATAACGCTCATTATCATACTATGTTCAATCAGCTAACACTCATCATACTACGTTCAATCAGCTAACCCAGATAAACTATTATGTCATATAAGATTCAGCTCCTCACATACACTCCTTCTATTTCTTTCAACGTGACCACGATGATACACATGTACTCAGCCACACACCCACACACAAACACACACACACACACACATACACACATTGTAACTATCCATGTTCTTCTTTGTAAGATAAATAAAGGAGCAAGGAACTGCTCAGCGCGACTCTGCTTTGGTAGATTGTACTGAGCAGGGTGCCCTTGATCAAGCCAAATTCGTTGTCTCCTCTTCTGTTGGTGTGATCTTTCAGCGGTCGGGGTCCTGAACCCCTGACACCTACCGATCTTTGTACTGGTAGGTCGTACAGCTTCTATCCAACCAAATAAAAAACTTGAGATGAGCTGTTCAAAAATTTAAGAGTCGAAATTCTACAAAAGTTATTTGTAGAGATATAGGTTTTTGACACTTGACGTGACCTTGATCTTGACATTTTTGCTCAGAAAAAGGTTGACTGCACATCCTTGACAATGTTCCTATAAAATAGCATAGCTGTCATTAGTGCTGCATTAGTAGCCTAGCACTTGTTTCAGGACAAAGAAAGTTGCGGAAGAAAAAAAATAAGAATTCCGACAGATACAATATAATCACACCAACAGAGTATTTAAGCAAAAAAACAAAACGGGATTAATAATGTGCATGATCGGACACCACAGAGGAAACCGTAGCTCTCCAAAAAAACACTCACTGTGTGTCTGAGGTTTGCCTAAGAACAGCTGAACTGTCTACAGTGCTTCTGGGAAATGACTTTCGGTTCTGATGTAGCAAAAACACACTGAATACAAACATGAAACTAGAGACCATCTCACCATGTAAACATGCCAGCTGCAATTCTTTAGACCCTGCGGCTGCTACAGACATCAATATGTTGATGTTCCAACCCCTGAGTACTTAGTAGTCATTACTTTGTTATGAGTATTCATAGCAGTCACTGATTAGAAAACAGCCATCTTTGAAGTCAATCCTCATTTTGTTCTCTACCACACACCTGTAAAGTTTTGTGTGTCTTGCACAGGTGAGATGCTATTGTGTTGACAAAATGTGTCCACAGGCAGGCAGACAGTCATATTAGCACGTGGAAATGTTATGGACGGTGCAGAGACACAAGACAAAGAGACACAGCAGACGGGTGATAGTTTTAAAGAGTTTTAATACACGTAAAAAGTAAACTGCAACCAAACATAACCAATGCAAAACCTGAACCAGAACAAAGTACAACCAAGCTACGAACAAGTGTAATCACGGCAGAGCAAAATCTGACCAAACAGCAATAGTGACACAACAAACAATAACTCTAACGCTAAGGATTAACAAACGGACTATAAACTACCTAAACTTAGCCAAGCTCCAGCACAGAGAGTGAGCGAACAGAGCTGGTGATGGCAGGCAGATGTGTCGGAGAATGGCGGCAGACAGGCTGAAGCATATGAAATTCAGCGGGTGATTGCCTGGGTTGTCAGGGCTGCAGACTGATGGTGGGGATCCGAAGAGACACACAGGAACCAGAGGGTTCAATAAAAGACTCTTCACGGTCAGGCGAGGAATCCAAGTCTGAAAGCCGCTTAAGTTCGTCAGAGAGAGTGGGTGCAGCTGGAAGAATCCAATCCCCATGCACCTCATCAGTTGATTAGTGATAGTGCACACCTGCCCACATTCCTCGCCTCCACACTGTGCTCACGCCCTCCGAGAGAGAGAGTGAGAGAGAGAAAGAGAGGAGGGAGATGGAGAACTGCCACTACCCGGTACTGGAGGTGGAGGGCATGACAGGAAAAATACTCAAAACTGACTTAGTGCTAGCTCCCACATATTGAGTAAAATTAAGGAAAGGCTCTCTGATATAAGTATGTTTTAAAAGCAGACCTTTAAAAGAGGTCTGTGGTCTTTGATGTGCATGGCAGGACACCACAGAGAAAGCTGTAGCTTTCCAAAAAACATCACATTGTTGGGCATGCTTCAGAGCCAGCGCTGTAAGAGTTGGTCACGCCAATGCAAATGATTAGTCAAGACAAAGTGAAACAGTTATTTGATGTCACTATGTTCATGTTTGGCTACATAGTCCTCTATCTTCTATATCATATATCATCTTGTTCTATTGAAATAAAGCCGTTTTACACACAATACTAAAAAAGGACTTCCACATTGTTTTATGTTTATACAATGAAAAAAATAGACTTTAGGTTTTGGAGGCACCACGGTAAGATGTGCCTTGTGCATGTCTGCATCAGCTTCTGATATTTACGAAACACCTGGTCCTGCAAAAAAAGTAACAGCAAACTACTCTGCTAATTATTATGATGGTGACAACTAATAAGACGAGTAAAGACAAAAGGAAAACGACGAAGCAATAAAAGATAACTAACTTTAGCACTGGCACTGTAGCCTAGAAAGCTAACAACGATATGGAAGACAGAGCCGCTGGTGTAGTCGGAGGTGCAGAGACTGACACATACTGGAGGCAATTAATGACAATCTGGACGGAATAAAGATGACCACCCGGAGGGTGCCGAAGGAACAGAGCCATACTCCTTTTTGGAAAAATGGATACCAGAACTACTGGACATCGACAGCCAAATAGTTCTGGAGAGAGAGCGCACCGGGTCAGACTGAAGAAGGACCAAGAACACTAATAATGAAGTTCCTCCAATCTTCTAATCCAGTCCTTGGCAGGTCTACAGGCTATGATCAGTCACATAACCGATGCAAAGCAACTATTCAATGTTTTACTGAAGAACCAGGTCTGATAGACAAACTACAATGTTACTATTACTGTTATGGGGGGTGGCTGAGAATCCAGGCGCAGAAACAAGAGTAGGCTGAGGCATGCAGAATTTTCAAAAATGATTTATTATTGCAAAGACTGAACTTAAACCAGACATGAATGGGAAAAACTAACTGAGGGAGAAACAACTGGAGCAAATCAAACCAGATATAGAAAAGCGTAAAACTACTAAACTAAGGAAATATTTTAACTAACAACCAAGGAGGGATCTGAGGTGAACAGATAATGAACACGAGAACTAACTAACAAACGGGGACAAAGAAAACTGACTACAACAGAAACCTACACTGAAACAGGAAACTAAACTGAGGGGGACAGGCGGGCAGAGGGAAAGCAGACAGGAGGCAGGCAGAAACAGAAGCAGATAGAGGCTGGCTGGGGGGTAGAGTCCAGGGGGTTCAGGTTGGCAGTGGATCGTGGAGAGACGGACAGGCTGGAGACAGAGCTGGAACAGAAGGGAAACGGGGTAGTATTGTCTATGGCAGGGGTGGGCAATCCTGGTCCTCGAGGGCCACTATCCTGCATGTTTTAGATCTTTCCGTCTTCCAGCACACCTGATTCAAATGATCAGCTCATCGTCAAGCTCTGCAGAAGCCTGATAACGATCCTGATCTGAGTTCTACAATATGACTACATCTTACTCGTCTGAGAGCTCACAATATAAGCTACATGCTTGGAAGGAAGATCTGGAAACTGAAATTTCAGCAGAGGAGTGGAAATCTGTCTGTGCTACAACTCAAACAATAAACGCACAGCTCAGTCTAATTTAGCTTAACTGGCAAACATACATAACTCCTGCAAAGCTAAATCAATTAAATAAAAATACACCAGATATATGCACTAAATGCACACAGGCCAAAGGAGCACTGTTTCACTGTGTTTGCCAGTGCAGAGAGATTAAAACATTTTGGTAGAGGGGTCAGAGCATGTGATAAAAAAAAAAATAAAAAGCATCTCTTTAGATTCTAAATTGTTTCTATCTGGCCTATTTTCAAAAGAACATCATAAAAAAAAACAATACTGATGAACCTCAGTTTTCTAAGTGCTAAGAAGGTGATAACTACATGCTTGTCACAGAGCAGGTCAAAGGCTCAGGTGCAGACAGGCAAAACGTTTACAAAAGAGTATTATAATACAGAATGTTACAATATATAAGTGGAGTGAATCATAGAAGCAATGTTATATTCATTTAGACCTGTATTTGTCTCCACCTGATGAATCGTTTAACTTCTACATGATGTGCTATGCTCATCAACTTGTCTCTCAGTGTGTCTATCTACTACAGAGAAAGTTATTAGTTATAATGCTGACGCATTCTATGAGACCAAAGCAGTAATGTTACCGGCTAGAAAACCAAAACAATGAGTTCCAAGGGGCTGAAAATCCCTAAGACTGCAGAGTTGGTGACAATTCTCTGGAGGCATTAAAAGCAGTCATCTGATCCATCCATCCATTATTTATACGATACTCAATTCCACAAAATGAAAATATCAGATTCTACATCTAATGCAGATCTTAATGTTTCCTAGGCTATGGAAGTGTGTTGGTCTGATGTTTGACTCTATTTTTGAAAAAGCATTTGCACCACTGATTTTTCAGTGATTTTTCTCTTAGTTTGGACACTATATAGACTCTACTGAAGGGTTGAAAAAAGCTGATGCTGTCAGACACTGAGGAATATGATGATTTTAACAACCTTCCAGTTACTCAAGGCAAATAAAAGGGAAACAATATTTTAAAGGGTTAAACAAGGCCTGATCATAAAGCCTAAGCTCTGAAGAAGCCACTAAACAGTCCAGCAGGGATGATGCTGATGAGGTTGATGTTAAGGCTTATGCCTAGTTAGACTTTAGTTTTTGGAAAATGTACTCATTTTAAATCTTCACAACACATGACATTATTACACATGACATGACATATGAAGCTTGCATTTTAGTCCAAGATCATGTACTGGAACATGAAGGCAGTGGATGGTGAAAAGTCAAACACACTTTCCACAGGTTAAAGTCAGAGTACATTAAATCCTCGTTATCACTCACTGAGATCCCCCTGATTGTACCTTGACCACCTGTTTTGCCCACTCTGCTTGGGCTTAATCAGCATAATGCATTCACCTTCTTGTGTGGAGGTGCACTATCTGATCTTGTTCACCCTATTGGTGCCCATTTCCTTCGCAACCTTGACATCCAGCTGGCATCCATCCTGTTCAAGGACAAAACACAACAATGTAATAAAAGACAGACTGGTACAGGTCCAGAACAGGCCTTCTGACTGGACCAAGAATAATTTATTTACAGGTACAGGTAGCTAAAGTCAGTTAATAATTTCACACTTAATTTAACAAAATAATTAAGGGAATCTTCTAAAATGCAATTTACTTTACCATATTAAACATGCTAAAAAATGATAATGATGTAGAGTAGTTTTAAACAGATATAAGGGCATTTTTAAGTGTTTATGAATGTCTTTGTTAATACCTGAAACTCCAGTTCATGATACATTCATAACTGCTGTATCAATAGTTCATGACTGCTAACATAAATAACAGAGTAGCAGTTTTTCTTCCAGCATTTTACAACAGTGAACTAGACCCCCAACAAATGAAGTAAGAAAGATCACCTACATTATAGACCACTAGCATTACAACCCTTGATTCTTTACCTATTTTTAAAACATTAACTGTTAGCCAGTTTAGCTCAACTCTTTCCTTTGTATTATACCCTTCAATATACCTTTGCATTCTCATTATTCTAAGTTAGTAAGGTATAACAGGGAGCCTTTGCTTATACTGACTGAGTATCTGTAAACAGGTGCCTGTGACCAGGTGGGTCAGGAGCCATGAACTGTGGGGTTTGTTCATAATGGATTACAGTGCAGTCATTACATTTTGTTCACCATCCAACTTTTACATCACCATTTTCAGAGCTAAAGGAACATGATGTTGTATCCTGTCAGCATTATGAGGCACTCATTAATATTCATTCTGATCCCTGGAAAACAGAAATTAATTCCGATAACACAGGCAACCTCATGAATAACTGTGCATAAAATCTCTGGTGACGTTGTTGCCCAGGAAACCTACATCATGGAGCTTCAAAAAATGTGGTTAAACATGTATTTGTAAGTGCAGATCATTTACATAGCAAAAGGGAATGTATTAAGCCAAGCCATGATCTTTTTCAAAACCTAAGCAAGTATTTTTTTTTATTTCTAAAACAAACCAAGAAGCTGTGATACTTAAACTTAACAAAACAACTCGTGAAAATGCAACTGCACAGCAAATGAAAATGATTCATGCAGTGCTGCGCAAAAATTTGTCCCCCTACAGAAATCTTCTATTGTTACATATTTCTCGCACATAAATGTTCCAGATCATCAAACTGATATTTATTGATTATTATACAGAGATAACCCACAAAACACAAAATGCCATTTGTAAACTAGAAAAGCACTCAGAAAGTGCATACCTCTGCCAAGGAGCTTCAGTCCACCCCCAACACTACCAGGTCCCGGTCCATAGTCCATTCCTCGTCCTCCCTCCTATTCCAACCCTGTCTCCGTCTCCAATATGTCCTATCATCATCCCTATCTCCATACCAGTCCCTCCTGTCTCTTCTGTCAAACCTGTCCCTCCTGTCAAATCCATCTGGTCCATCCCAATTCCATCTGTCTCCATCTCCATACCCATCATAATCATATCCACGGCACCCTGTTCCTCCTGTTTCCCCATGTCTTGTGTTATGTGTGTCTCTTGTCTTGTGTCTGTGTTATACTGTGAGCTTTGTATGCATAAACAATAAGGAGTGGGTGTATTATTTAATATGAGGATATGGATTGCAAATGCTGATGAACTGAAGGCCAAGAATGAACAGAAAAGTGGTGAATGAAACCAAAGAACTTCCAAACAAACCCCTTAATGAAATTAAATCCCCACAGTGCTGTCTCCACTTTAAAATAAACAAACAAACTTCAACTTATTCAAAATTATGTGAAATCCATGAAACTATGAAATACCTGTGAAAGTATTTGAAATTATTAAACCCACCCAATTATTTTTAACCCCTATGACATGAAAATATTATATGTTTTATTGAACCCCGGTCCCCCACTTTACAGTCCCCAATACAGTCCCTTATATGAATTAAAGCTCTTTAAACCTTATTTTAAACCCCTTAACATTAAGTTTAACCCCGGAAATCAAATCCCCCCGTGTTTAAGCCCTGCCTATGCTAGCTAAATGATTTTAAACCCTGGTAATGAAATAAAAATCCCTAAAAAAATTAATGCTCCGCTACACTAATGTACAGCAGAAAACACCAACAAAACCCTAAAAAACACCCCGTAAATGAAAAGACAACTCAAGGCAGAAGCCCCCCACCCTAAGGAAACGTAAGGAAACCAAAAAGCAAAGTAACAGAAAACCTCAAAACCTCCACAAAAAACATCCTGAAAAGCAGTCAAATGCTGTGATTAGTGGCGGAGCTAGTGGCACCACAAGGTCCCTCCAAAGGGACAAATAAACCCCACGCTGGTGAAAAGTCCACTGTGAAATAGTGAACAATGTGTGCCAAGCAACGTTTGGACCCCACAGTGGGTCTTCATCAGGCCACGGCACACAGCAAGGTCTGCTAACAGTGAGCTAACACTGGAGCTTTAGATACCAGATCCTTCCTCATCAGAAGTCAGACGGGTCACGGAGCCAAAACCAACAGGAAATAGAGGAATAAGTTTTACACGGGTGTATTTTAATTTTAAATTCCATTTACAAACACATCTAATTAAATCAACAAAATCTCATGTGGTCACAGCAGCTTACCCCAAAAACAAGAGTGCCCTCTGGTGGCTTTTAGAGTAAACCACATTTAACTGTCCACCCGGTTACACTTAGATTTTAAAAAAATTCCTGGATGGAGATGGTGATCGAGATCAACCCCAACATTTCATAATTTCTTCATTGTCCCATTTCACACATTTCCTGAAAATGCCATCTAAATCCATCCATTAATTTTCGAGTTATTTTGCACACAAACAAACAAACAGACAAACCAACGCTGGCCATTACATAACCTCTTTGGCGGAGGTAATTATGATTCACTGAAGATTTATTGAAAACCTATATCACCCCTGTGAAAAAGTAATTGCCCCCATGAACTTAATAACTGGTTGATCCCTTGGCAGCAACAACTGCAGTTAAATGTTTGTGATAGCTTGTGATCAGACTTTTGCATCGCCATGGAGGACATTTGGCCCACTGTTCACATTATTACCAGACCTTTTAAGGTCTTGCCACAGCATCTCAACTGAATTGAAGTCCAGACTTTGACTCAGCCCCTTCAAAACCTTCATTTCGTTCTTTTTGAACCACTCAGAGGTGGACTTGATTGTGTGCCTTGGCTCATTGTCATGCTGCATAAACATTTGTATTGAGCTTTAGGTCATGAACTGATGGTGGATAATCTCCAGGAGGATTTTCTGATAGAAAGCAGAATTCATGGCTCCATCAATTATGACAAGTCATCCAGGTCCTGTGGAAGCAAAGTAGCCCCAAACCATCACACTACCACTACCATGGTTCACTGTTGGTATCATGTTCTACTAGTGGAATGCAGTATTAGCTTTATACCAGGTGTAACGGACCCATGTCTTCCAAAAAGTTCCTCCTTTGACTCATCGGTCAGGATGTTATCCCAAAAGTCTTGAGGCTCATCCAGGTTTTTTTTTTTTGCAAATGTTAGACAAAGCTTTATGTTCTTTTTGTCAGTTGTGATTTGCGCCTTGCAACTCTCCCATGGATAGCATTTTCACCCAGAGTCTTCCTTATTGTGGAATCATGTAGTCAGACCTTAACTGAGGCCAGTGAGGTCTGCAGATCTTTTGATGTTCGTTTGGGTTCTTTTGTGACTTTCATGATTAGATATTGATGTGCTTTTGGAGAAATGTTGGTCGTTGGTCCACTCCTGGGAAGCTTCACCACTATTTCATGTTCCTCCATTTGTGGATAATGTCTCTCACTGTGGTTCTCTGGAGTCCCAGAGCCTTAATAATGGCTTTGTAACCCTCCACACTGATGAATGTCATTGACTTTGTTTCTCATCTGTTCTTGAATCTCTTTAGAACGTGGCATCATGTGCTACTTCTTGAGACCCTTTAGCTACTTCCTAATGCCAGACAGGTTCTATTTAAGTGATGTTTAGATCAACAAGCCAAGAAGTAATCATACGAGTGTGTGGTTGGTGAAATTGAACCCAACTGCCAAACAAATCTAGTCGTTTGGCAGATTGGTAGCTAAGAGGTTGTGTTTGGGTTGTGTTTTCTTGGGTTATGTTTTTCTTACATTAAATTTTATTAGATAATCTGACATATTCATGTGTGAAAAATATGAAAAAAATAGAAGTTTCTGTAAGTGAGTCAGTACTTTTGACCTGGGACAGGCAGGCAGGAGACAGCCTAGAACTGGCAGGGAAAATGAGGTATTAGTGAGTATGGTCTGGTAGAGACTGGAGGAGGGAGCCAAGCTTTTATGGAATGAGGTAATTGTGAACAGGTGAGCTGATCCCCACAGATGTCTCCAATCCTTGCAATAATCAGGTGTGCCGCACGCACAGTTTAACTGCCAGGAGAGAGGGAGAGAATGAAAGAGACAGGGAAAGGGGGGAGGGAGAGGGAGAGAATGAGAGAAGTACAGAGAAGAGATGGCTTGACAGAGGCTGAGGCTGAGGCTGGGACGGGGGTCCTAACAGTGGTCTTTGCTAGTGAACAGTGTTGAGACTTCCATCATACTCTATGTGCACAGCAACGTTCAAAAAAGGCAGTTCTCAAGCATGACTTCTTGCTTGAGATGTAATGCTGCTGTTTACACTTGGTGTATACATTTTAAACTTCATGATGTCGTCACGGGAAGTCAGAGCCCCAGGCGCTGACAGAGAGAACACAGCAGACTAACAGATTCACAATCAGCGTGAATGCACAATGACTCTATGGGTGAATGGGAATGAGGAGGGGGAACTAATGTATTAGGGAGACTCTAGACATAAATATTTTTGAGGGAGACAGCTAGTGAGAGGGCGAAAAAATTACACAGGACAAGATCAAGCTACAGAAGTCAATGCAGGACAAAAGGCTATGTATGCGGAACAGTACAGACTTCATTTCATGAGAGCTATAGTAATCAGAGTTGGGGAACTAAACAGATCCAGGTAACACCAGGCTAGAAAAGTTTAAGACAGGAACAGATACAAAACCAGATTATGTGCACACTGCGTGACAGATACTAGACTTGGCAGCTGACTGTGCACCAAGTACACACAATACAGTGAGCCACTCCGCTGATGTCCTTATTCAGGTGATTATCCAGTGAGCTGATTCCTCCCACATAACAGCAGCACACACCTCACTCACGCCCACATGAAGGGAAGGAGAAAGGAGGAAGAGAGAGAGGGAGAGTAAAGGCCTCCACTCAGCAGAGGTGGAGGTGGAAGGCATGACAGATGACCTCTGATTCCACCTTGTGGTTATTTAAATGACAGCATTTTGCAAAATGACTTTGTTTTCCTTGTCCTTGCATCATTTTTTCCTGCACACATCTTTGCATTACAATGGAAAAAAGTAAGAGAACAATTGCAACATCTTTTCTTTACAGTGCCCCTCCTTATACTCACAGCCGGAACATTCTCCCTCGAATGTCCTTGTGCTGCACTTTGTTGTGTTTTTGCCATTCCCGATACTTGAATTGCAACAACTGTCAAAGCCTCCACACAGAGTACTCAAATTCAAACTTATAGTTTGACACATAAACAAGTAAAATAAAAGATTTAAGGAGAGCACGTGTTGGTATTGATCATAATGATGTTATTGACAGCACTATTTTCAGCAGTTCCCTTGAAGGAGTATTCATAAAGAATGGGTGAGTCCAAGGTGGTAGAATGATTGTCTTTGTCTTAATGTGAGTCCGGTGTTTCACGTGGCATTGTTGGTGAAGTGAAATTCCTTTGATGTTGTTACCAATATTTTGACCCCTACTTTCAGGGTCAGAATTCGGTCAAAGTGTTTCTGGCAGCGATTTGATCCTTTGGAGGCCTGAAAGTGATTGAGGGTTTGAGCCAGTCTCTCAGCTAAACTGGGGCATGTTGGATGTTTGGAGGTGTATGTTGTGGGATCCTCTGAACGTTGGCCTTTTCCTGGCCTCCTCCCGATACCACAAACTTCACACCATCCTGACAGACCTGGAAGGTGTCTTCTTTTAAGGTTGTGCTGGTGAGCACAACCATAGTGTGAGATGTTAAGGCACAGAGGATCACAGAGGACCCTGTCTCCAGTCTGTGCCTGTAAATGGACGTAAACTTGCTCTTTCTCTGGCTTATAGTTGGTTATGGTTGCTTGATCCTACACTGCATATCTC
This sequence comes from Dascyllus trimaculatus, assembly GCA_024666655.1. NCBI lineage: Eukaryota > Metazoa > Chordata > Actinopteri > Pomacentridae > Dascyllus > Dascyllus trimaculatus. Next base: position 1,087,893 of record CM045460.1, read on the forward strand.
CCCACTACTGCTAATATTGTTTGATGTAGCCTTTTTTCTAACACGTGTGACATAATAATTTCAAAATCTTTCTCCACTACAAGTTTGTTTGTTATTTTTATAGGTTTCTGTGTTAGTGATACAACAGCTGTTTAAAACTCAAAAAATGTTTACAGGTTAAAAGCACTTTCTTTAATTTCGTAAATGGTGCTTGCATCAGGGAATTGTTCCACAACAATCCAAAAAGCTTTGCATAAATATAGCATAAATAAATAGCATGTGTTGTGTAAACTACAAACTACTTTATTTTAGGTCTCCATTTTCAGTTGAAAACTTTGAACAAACATTGTTTATGAATGTATGCATTTCAAGACTTTTCTATACTTACACTCATTATTCAACAAAGCCTTCATGACATTCACTGGCTTTAAGTTCAAGAGCTTGATTTTCTGATTTACAGTATCTAGAGTTATGTAAAAAGATCCTTTTTACAGAAGTTTCATATGAGGTTTGACGTTTTACTCTAAAATTACCCTGGCTCCAAACAAATAGAACTGCTATTCTCAGCATTAAATAAATAATGATTGTTTTTCTTTTCAGTAGCATTTTGCTATATTGAGAAAAAGCTTCCGAAATGCAAAAGGGGGAGAGGTCAGCAAAGTATCTGGTTTTCTAAAAATCCATGGATGAATGGATGGACACCTATTCTTGATTAAGTTAATTAATATAAATATTCAAAGTAAAAACAGCCTAATAATAAATTGCTACCATAATATATTAAGTAATAAACAGAACTGCACATAGACCAAACCTTTGCAGGCTATGGCAGAGGTTTGGAGTTATTTATGATGAATACAACTTAAAAGATATTACACGTGCATTATACCTAATATGTCTTATAAAGTATCTATTAATCGTTTGTACTGATGCACAACACAATTTAATCAGTGTAAAACAGATAATACCACTATTATTTAGTGTTTCCAAACACTTTTCATTAATACAGCAGTTATGAATGCTTCATAGGGAGGAATTATAGTTGTCAACAAAGACTTTAAAACATCCAAACATCTGTCTACAACTTCACTTTAGTGTGTTAAAAATAATTTAATTCTTTGTGCATTCTTTGAGCCAGCAGTGCCGACTGGTGTTTAAGAGTGGACCTGAAATATAGTATTGTCAGTGCTTTTTTTATTTTTAGACATTGCAAATTATTAAGTTATTTTACTGTAGGGAAAAGAGCAAAGAGTGCAGGTAATTAGTAAATTGTAGTGAAAGGCTAAATTAATTTTATACTTAAAAGAAAGTGTCATTGATAGCATGGTTCATTTAAATTATGGCTTGGTGGTGACATCACCTTTGTGCTTTGCTAATATATTTGCTGAATTGTATTATATACATTAAAAAATGAAATGTCTATTTCAAAACAATACTTTTCACTGTAGGCATGGGAAAACAAATATATCTAGTGAGAAAATGCACAGATACACTACTGTAAAGGAAAGTTGTTGTTGATTATGTCTGTACGTATTTTTTTTTAAAAAAGACTTAATTTCAATAAAGTCTCTGAGATACATGTCAATATGAATGCTAAACTCTTTTGGATTATTGGTTTGTGTAGTTTTAAGTATGATATTAGCATATTTCAATATTATGCATTTACATAAAAAGGAAAGTATTATAATCTAGATGATTAAAATATTAATAATTGTTGGTTGTTGTTGTTGTGTGTAGAGGGCAGGGGGGTAATCCTTTATGGGTTACTCTTCAGTACATTTGCACACTACCGGAAATAACGGTTCTTTTTTTTTTTTAAAGGAAAAATCTTTATTTAAATTCAAGAATATACAAGGCATAATAATAAGAATAATATATACATAAACAATCAGACATTTTACGTTGAGGCTAATCAATATAGTAAATTAGGTAAGAAAGAGAATATAAAGTAAACAACAGATTTAAAGGAACAGATAATAACAAAAAAATTGACATTAATTAAAGGGCAATTTTTTCATTCAAGGTATTCTGAATAAAACTGAAGGGCTGATAAACCTTTCTTGTTATTTTCTATATATTTGAGAGACTCAAAATAAAATTTCAATTCAATTAAGAATAATGTAAATGACGAGGTTGCTTTTGACATTTTAGCTTTATGAATGTGAAATTTACCCATTAAACTAAAAAGGTTCACAATGTTATACTTATTGTTTTGAGGCAAAAAGCCAAAGATGACATTTTTCTCATCAAATTGAAACTTTATTGTAGTCTTGTTAAACAGAAATTTTTCCAAGTCTTTCTAAAAAAGTAACACAAGTTGAGCATCTATAAAATAAATGAATTATACTTTCAGTTTCAGTTTTGCAAAAAGAGCATTTATCATCAACATCTGAGAATCTGGAAATGTATGTATTTGTTGGATAGAAGTTGTGTAACAGTTTAAGATGTAGTTCTTTAATTTTGTTAGATAATAAGAATTTAAAGGGGATAAGCCATGCTCTATGCCACTTTATGTCTTTAATTTGAGAATTCCAATAAACCTTTCCTCGTGGAGTTGTTTTCTTTTGTTATAAAAGCATTTCCTGATATGTTTATTGGTACATTTGTAACTCATAAATTGAATGCAATTTATGTAAAGTGTACATTGAGGGTTAAGAGTCCCATTCGGTTTATTGTATCCTTTCATTAGTTCTATTAAACCACTTGGAATAGAATTGACCACAGATCTATATTCTTTGGGTTTGACAGGAAATGTTTCTTTCTGGAGAAACACCTCATAGGACATTAATTGGCCTTCACTGTTGAAAAGGTCTTTTATGAGTATTATGTTATTTTCAACCCAGTTTTGAAAATAAAGAGACTTGTTCCCCTTAATAATGTTCTCATTGTTCCAGAAATAACGGTTCGATTTCAGTGAGTTCATAGACATATATACGTAGACGCCGCGTTGACTGCTGCTGCCGATTGGAGCCGACGTGCCTACGCTGTGGTCATCTTGGTACAGTGCCACTCGCCCCTACAGTGCATTACGTCTATAGAGGAATGATATGTTTTGCGCTATAAAATTGATCTTAAATCGATCAATTGTCAACATATATTCATGCGGGTTGTTTGTTACAAACGTCAGACATGGAGGAGAGACAGGCAGACATCAACTGAACAAAACAAATCCAGAAGACGTTCAGGTGTATTCAGGTCTTTATTCAGAGAATTGCTTGTAGGGTATATATTGCACTTGATTGTTATTATTATTGTTGTTGTTGCTATTATCACTGTATTATTATAATTATCATAACTATAATAAGAGAGCAAAGACCTCTCAGTAGCCACAAAACCTTCCCGTTTCACTGCCAGTTCCCATTCCCGCTTTAGATTACTGTCTTTTGGAAACCTTAACAATGAGAGAAAAGCAGTCAGAGATGTAAAGAATTCTCTACAACAAAAAAAGAATTGTCATCCTTCACATTAAAGTTAAATCCTCAATACATATGCATATTAAATACATCCAATATCTATCATTAATCTTGTAACTGGTCAATCACTGCAGTCTAAGGTCTATTTTTTCCAGACTAGGGGCAGTTTATAGATGGAATAACATTGCGTTTTAACCAAAATAAGTTCTCAAAATAATTCTTTTACTAGTAAGCAGCCGTCTATATGTGGGATAACGTAAAGTGAGCTATATTACGGAAAGAACCCGACACGGAGTGGAGGGATTCAATTCTACCTGTTGGGCTTTATTTCACTATTTAGCAACCTGCTTACACGATATTATTCCTTACGTACACCTTACCTGTGAAAAGTGGTTCCAAGGGATCTGGTTCGTATGTTCCGCTCGCTGGAGCATCCATAAGCGGCACAAAAGTCCGGCATCTTTTCCAGTTATATGTCAGAAGACTGTCTGCTGAAAACATTAAGTAGAATTTGTATTTGCGTAGTAAAACCGGCATTTCTAAAACATCCAAGCATCCTGTGTCATAGCTAAATGTGTGACGTTTTTAACAAACCAAACCATTTGGAAATCAGTCGAAAATTCAGTGAATAATTCTACTTTAAGATTGTGGAGTACCTCTTACCTCCATAGACTTACATTCACTCCCCCCTCTGCTAGCCCTGTACCAAGATGGCGGAGCTTTAGGCACGTCCCTCCACAGCTAATGTGGCGTCTACGTATATATGTCTATGGTGAACGCAGCCTCTCCACTGTGGCACTTCCTTTACTTCCCGGAAATACAAACCATTCACCAAGATGGCGACGCTTGCAGTGACTCGGCCACCTTTCGGGGGTTTCAGTTTCGAAAATTCCAAGAGGTAAACACTTATCAACGAATTCAAATGAGGCCAGCCTCATTTTATCATAAGAGTAACCTTTTTAAATCAGATGCAGTGTGGAATAGACGTGTTTAATACAGCTTTCCTAGTGATGCTAGCTCATGTTAACTTGGCTCCCATACAATGACTCAGGCTTTTCCCCGCTCTAGCATTGTTAAGACATAATACTTTAACACAATGTATGCTTTTTTTTTAGAACATATGTAACTTGCGATTTTGTATTGCAACAAACTAAGCTGGAGGAGCGTTTTTGCCTTTATACAGCCAGTACGTGTGTGGATTAGTTAACCTAGGAGCTAACGTTAAACCAATAACGTTACAAACTGTAGTGAAAACCAGTCAGACATCTAATGACGGCACTGCATGACAAATCCGAATAAAATAAAGTTACATGCACTGCTTCTTTAAATACAGTGCTGTGGTTTAAACGTAGTGTGGTTAGGGAAGTAATACTATGTACTAATTGTTCATTAAGTCAGTGACATTGACATATGAAATCATTTTTTGATCTCCTGTTAGATATGTTGAATAATGATTTAAAAAGGAGTCTGTAAAATTCAGTCTGACTTGTCTCATAGTTTCCAAAGTGAGTTCCTTGTAATTGAGAAAACAGAAGTGACTTTAATAATGCATTTTAAGGAAAGATTTAAAAAATTATTGTGTGAGGGTGGTAAACAGTTGGTGGATTGATTGCATTTGTTCGGACTTTTGTGGTCTGACTATTTAGGATTGTGTTTTGAGTCATTCAAGAGTAACTTTTTATATTTTTTTTCTCAGAAATGCAGTTTTGGAAGCGGATGCTAATAAAGTGGGATTCAGTTGGCCTCCGGCACGAAAAACAGGAACTACCATCTGTGGTGTTGTCTTCAAGGTGACTGACCGAAACCGCTTCAAATGTATAAGTTGGGATCTTATGTTGCCGTTACAGTATGTCATTGAAGGTTCGAGGTGTTGGTGTTGTTACTGTGGAATGTTGCTTAGAACCTATATTGTCCATTGTAAAATGGTTGGCAAAAAGCAACCTGTGGACCGAATATGGCCCTCCAGTTAAAATATTTGATATCCCAACATTGGTTGAAAAGTTGTTTTACTTATTGTTTATTAAAACTTTTGCATATATTTTCACATATCTACTGTAGAACAGACATACTGTAAATGTGTAGCCATGACGTTTTAACAACAGATAGGACTGCATCTCTAAAAGTGTAGTCCTCAAAAGTTCATTTTTTTCCTAATGTAATTCAAAAAAGGTAATCTTTTATATATTCTGTATTCCTAAGACGTAAAGTGAAATATTTCAGACCTTTTAAAATAATACTTGACAGATTATTTTTCAGAAATTCAGTATCTTAAATTGTTTGAATATTTTCCGAGGTCAATCAAAAAAAAGGATTTACAATTCAAAAATGTCCAGCTCCTAAAAAATATGTTCATTTATACAGCCATTACGTGGTTTGGGCTCCTTTACCATGAATGACTGCATCAGTGCATCGTGGCCTGGCCTTATATTCCTCGGTGTTACCTGTCACACTGCGTAGAATCTTTACTAACTGATTGGTGGAGATGTTTGCGGCTGTATGCAGCCTGACAAATGCTGAAGCTACTCAAGGCTGAAAAAAGTACTGCCACCTCATTTTTATGTCTTTCGGGCTTAAATTTTATACATTTTTAATGTTCTCTAAGAATTCTCAAAATTAAAAAAAAAATAGGAAGTATAATTTCAGGAATTCAGCTGTGTTAAAATACAACATATGTGAGCTGGAGAGAACAAATGGTTGTAAATGGCTGACACCAGCTGAGTTTTGGTAGCACCAAAGTACAGAAGGTGATATGAAAACACAGTAACCCACACCCAGTCTTTATTTATTGGTTTCAAATTGGCCATAAAGTTTCCACAATTTTTGATTGCATTACAATTTCTGCATAGCTCTGACCTGTGGGTACACTGTGAAAACTAATGCTAATGTTAACCAAATTAGCAATCCAACAAGCAAACGATAAAGGTCAATTCATGGTTTCTGCATGAGCAGTACTGTTTTATTGATACTGCACTAGGACTGTTGCACTGAGTCAGTGTTTATTGCTGCGGTGTGCAGAACACAGTGGGCAGACACAGCACAGGAAAACTGCAAAATTTGGAGATTCCCACTGTGTACAATGCATGTACAAATCAAAGCTCTTCCAAAGTCCAGCAGTGACTACTTCAATTAAAGGTCTTTCAGTTATTAATTTGAAAGGTGTGGATGATGGAAAATCTTCATGGACAGTTTCTCCTGAAAATAAATATTTGTTTTGAGCATCATTTGTTTTCCCTGTCACATTTGCAGTCGGCTACTTGCAGTGCCACAGTTCGTGTGGTTACAAATTTTTGGCTGAATAGACATTCCCAAATTTTTTGTCAGCATAGCCTTGCAAACACACTGAAAGCATGAATTGGCCTTAATGACTTTGCTATTTTTTTTTTCTTTTAAAGATTTATTTTTGGCCTTTTGTGCCTTTATTAGATAGGACAGTGGATAGAATCGGAAACAGGAGAGAGTAGGGAAGGACATGCAGTAAACGCCTGGGGTCGGAATCGAACCCGGGACAGCCGCTACGCCTCTGCACTTGGGTCACGCGACATAACCATTAGGCTATCAGGGCCCCCCTGGACTTTGCTATTTTTGTGGTGGCATTGTTGTCAAAAATAGTTTTTGAAGAAGTGTTGTTTTACTTTGCTGAAAAGCACTAAAGCAAGCAGCATTACAGAGTAATGGTTTACTGAATCTAAATTAAATATATTTTGTGTTTTGTTGTGAAGGATGGTGTCGTCCTTGGAGCTGACACCAGAGCCACAGAGGGCATGGTAGTGGCAGACAAGAACTGCTCCAAGATCCACTACATCTCCCCCAACATTTAGTAAGTGACAGAACCTCAGTTGTGCAATACACTGCAGGTTAAAAAGCACCAAGTTTGAGAGTTGGTGGGGCTCTCATTTTTCCTACATTATTCTGCATGCAGTATTTGTGTATTCACATTAACAGATGTGAACTTTACAGTATGACTCTGAATTTTTCAACAGCTACAAGAAAATACCTGTTTGGTGTGGTTTTTATTTTTGAAGGCTTTATGTGATAGAGCTGAGGTGTTGTGTAAAGTGACGATGACTGAATGACTTGTGCAATTGTGTTGTCATCCAGCTGCTGTGGGGCTGGAACAGCTGCAGACACAGAGATGACCACTCAGATCATCTCCTCTAACCTGGAACTGCACTCACTCTCAACAGGCAGGTTGCCACGTGTGGCCACTGCCAACCGCATGCTCAAACAAATGCTCTTCAGGTACACTCCTTCTTCTGTGTCAGTGCATGTTTTTCATAGTTGGTATAACAAAGTAAAAGCGTCAGTTATGTGGCTTGTAAATAAGCAATACCTTTGTCTGTATCTGTGTGTGTTTATATATGTGTGTGGTGTGTCTGTATGTCTTCAGATATCAGGGCTACATTGGTGCTGCGCTGGTTCTGGGTGGAGTAGATTGTAATGGTCCTCACCTTTACAGCATCTACCCTCACGGCTCCACTGACAAGCTGCCCTACGTCACCATGGGTCAGTTTCAAGCATTATCATTCCACTGTTGCTACATATTTTAGTTACAGCTTAATGTCTTGATAGATTTGTAAAGGATTACCTGTGTTTGTCAAGTACATTTTTAAAGGATATTTCCGATGGCACCATACAGTGATCACAAGAATGTGTATAACACACACACACACACACACACACACACACACACAGGTCCCACTGTTCATAGCACAGTGTCATTCGATCTTGTGACTCAGGGGAGTTGTAGCACGCATGTGAGAGTGATGCACTACATGCATATGCAACACAAATAGTCCCAGAACAGTTTAATCACACCATCAAAACTTGCTGCAACATAAAGCCTTTTCTATGTAGGAAACATTAATGTCCATTATTAGGCTTGTAATGTTTTGGGCAGGTTGTGTTTGGAGGCCACAGTGTGGCATTTTATTTGCTCATGCTAAAGTTAATTATGCAAGGATGATTGTCCATGGCATTTGGAAATTTGGTTACCTGCAGCCTGAGCAGACCGAGTGCAATAAGAACCAACCAATGATTAACTGAACTAAATATATGACAGACAGGTCAGTAATCCAGTTTTTATTTTCTAAAGGCTCTGGGTCTCTGGCTGCCATGGCAGTATTTGAGGATCGCTACAAGCCTGACATGGAGGTTAGTCCGCAACTCAAGTACATAATTGATAGCAGCACAACACCTGTAGCGAGCCTCATAATCCCATACAACTTATTTTCACTTCCTGTAAAAGCACACTAGCTTTCATTTGAGCATCAATAATATTTTCTTCAAAGGAGGAGGAGGCCAAGCAGCTGGTGCGTGATGCTATTGCTGCAGGGATCTTTAATGACCTTGGCTCTGGCAGCAACATTGACCTGTGTGTGATCACCAAGGGAAAGGTGGACTACATTAGGCCCCATGATGAGGCCAATAAGAAGGGGGTCAGGTGAGAAATACCCATTGTCCTGTGATTTCTAACATGTGGCGATGTTAACCCTAAGTTGTGGGAAAGCAGTTTTCAGTTCCAGAAATTGAGATCACTTAACTGTGTAAATGTTGGTGGTAGGTTTTCATGCTCAAATTCTGACTCCACCCCTCCTGGTATACGTAAAGGAGCTGTCTGACACAATCGTTTTTTTCGTTGCACAGTACAGGAGAAAGTGGGGTTGTGTGTGAGTTATGAGTAGAATGTGTCATATCACGTCTTCAGAGCACATGCTCAGATGTTGTACTCATGATTTTAAACTGGACTCATTAACCTGGATCACTCAGTGGATGGTAGATGACTAGTTGTCTTGTTGCTTGTTCTGCTTAAAGAGCACATGAGCTTGAAGCCTTGCACCTGTGAGTACAGATGGAGTGTTTTCATAGATTTCAGACTTTAACAGCCGCCGTCTCTCATACTCATCCGAATTTACTACTAACCAACTTTAAAATTTTTTTTTATACACTTACCCCATTTAGTTTGAGTTTGTATGACTAGTGTGCATGTCTGTGTTGTTTTGGGTATTGAATAATGCTGTGCTGATGAAGATGAACCCTCTGTTGTGTGCAACCATATTAAACAAACCCCAAATACTTGTTTGACCCATCTGAAATCTATTATTCCATGTGTCTTGTAGAACTGGTGACTACAAGTACAAAAGAGGAACCACCAGTGTGTTGTCGAAGGTTGTAACCACGCTGGACCTGGAGCTGGTGGAGGAGTCTGTACAGACTATGGATACCTCCTAAATACTTCTACAGTGTGTTCATTGATGTGACTCAATCCTAAGAATTTCTGACACAAATGGCATGTTTTTCCATGGTTTACAATAAAAATATTGAGTTAATTCATGTATGGCTGTCTTTAAGCTGTTTTTCTTTAAAGTTGTTGAACAACAAAAAACAGCTGCTTTTAGGGACCACTTTGATAAAACCTGCTTGCTGTTTAGACCACAAATTAGTCTGAAATGTATGGCTAAGCTGAACACAAGGGTCAGAAAATACATTCTATCTGGCAGGATCTCACCACTGAGGCCTCATGTAAACCTAAGATATACACTGATCAGACATAGCATTATGACCACCTGCTAAGTATTGTGTTGGTTCCTTTATGTGGTCCAAAATGCTCTGAACTATTGGGCATGGACCAGAGGACCTCTCAGGGTGTCCTATGGGGTCTGGAACCAGGACATCAACACTGGAACATTTGGGTACTCTGGCTTGTGCAGTGGGGCCTCTGTCAATCCAACTTGTTCCACTGCATCCTGTTGATGCTTGATCAGAATGGGCTGTAGGAAGTTTGGAGTTCAAATCAACATGTTGGTCCATTGTCATGTTCCTCCACATGTTCCTGATTGGTTGATGTTTTTTCCATGTGGTGGGGTGCATTTTCCTGTGGGGGTAGTCCAGTGACATTTGGGATTTCCATTTACATGAGGGAGTGTGTTTGTTGTGGGACAATGTTTATTTGGGTGTCTAAGTCTCATCAACACGGATGTTAAAATCCAAGGTTTTCCATCAGAACACCACATAGTACCAATATGATCAGTGTTATTCACTTCACCTGTCAGTGGTCAGGATGTTGTGGCTGATTGGTATGTGATTACTGCCAGGCTTGTTGAACCTAAACATCACTAAATAGAACCTGAATACAAATAAATGAAGATGTTTCTGTGTGGAATTAACATCACAGATATCAATAACATGCATTACATAACATTTTTAAACATATTCCCTGTACAGTCGATAAAAGTGACTATCTCGGCATCTTATTTTCCATAGCGTTTACAGTTTCACAGAAACAATGATCTATATCTGATCATATAGACAAGACCATAAATGGCATTGTGGTATTGTAAACATAAAATTGCAGTCATATGCAACATCCACAATGGCACAAATATTTTTTGTGTGTGTTTTGATCTGTAATGACTAGGTTAAATAGAGATACTGCAGCATTAATGTGCTAGTTCTTCAGTTTCCCAGGGCTACAGATGATGATTTGAGTTCTAAATTGTTTGGCTAAACGGTTGTCGTTTAGTCAAACAAAAAACTTTTTCTTTTCCTCCTAATTTCACTTTCAACACTGGATATGATATGCAAATTGTAAGTATTTAGGCAACATAGACAAACATGACAAGATCAACTAAGGTGCTAAAGGGTAAAGTAAGAGGCTGGTACAGTTTCTGAATTTCACATTCAGAAATAAGGACAATAACTTAGTTTAAAAACAGACTGAGTGATGACTTAAATAAATGTCTGTCCCTGTTCAAATATCCAGAGCAGCAGTGTGGGATGACAATGAGGATAATTCAATTCAATTCAATTCAGTTTTATTTATATTGCGCATATTTACAACACAGGTCGTCACAAAGCGCTTAACATTGTAAGAAAGAACAGGAAACAGTAAAACAGGAAACAGAAAAACCCAACAATCCAAGGTTGCTTCTGGATTCCCTATGAGCAAGCAGTCAGCGACGGTGGGAAGGAACCAAAAACCCCCCATGGTAGGGAAGGGGGGGAAAAAAACCTCCGACAGAACCAGGCTCAGGGAGGGCGGCCATCTGCCTCGACCGGTTGGGTTAGGAGTGGGGAGGAGGAGGGAGGGAGGGATAGCAGGAGAGATTGGAGGGAGGGAGGGATAGTAGGAGAGGTTGGGGTAGGGGTTGGAGGTGGTGAGGCCAGCGGCTGCAGATCAGGGACGTTGAGCTCCAGATCAGGGACGTTCAGCTCCAGTTCCAGGGACATCCACGGAGAGAACAAGCAGGACACAGAACCTCGGGGGGAAACATAGGTTAGTCATATGTAATGGTGATATATGACAGTACAGAAAGGAGAGGAGAGGAGAGGAGCCCAGTGCATCATGTGAGTGGGCATGGAAGTCTGTTATCTGAATATCACAACTGTTGTTCAGAGGAAACTGTATTTGTGAATTAAAGGGTTTCTTCAGTGATGTAGTATTGCCTTTTATTGCATTCAGGGTCTTGTGACGCTCATTTTAAAATACTGAAGTACCCTGACAATGTCAGCTCCAAGAAACACTGGATCCTACACTTCCCATTATGTAACGTAATATAATCTTTTGTTCAACCTACCATGCTCAGTAAACACCCCATTATTTTCAACTCAGGGTCCTCACTTTACAGCTCAGGCTTTTTGTTATTAAACTGTAGTCTGCATGCCTCACAGCACAGTTTACATTTAAACCGTGTATTGACTCAAAATACAAATTAGCCCCTTGAACAATCACAGCTCAAAAACTAGAAGTCGTATTGAAAAACCTCTTTCACTACGTGAAGCACAATCTTGTTTTGAACAAGCTGGTGTATTTTCATATGCCTATTGTGTGGTAGTGATTTTGGTAGTGTTTTTTCACAATAGTTTTGGTGACAGGCTAGAGAGAAATTTTGGAGCTCCGATATCACACATGATGTCACTCACTGTAAGTGCTGAAAACTTCTGAGTTTTCAAAAAATTCATAAAACTTAAACTATTGCTGTGTCAAAGCAGTTAAATATATCAAAACACTGCTTTAAATTAATGACATTCAAAGCCTTGTGACCCATTTAAACTTTGATTAAAGTTTTTGCTGTAAAGTATGCCAGAGATACAGGGTCCAGCCAACTTCCCATTCATTTCAGTGGGGATTTCTAATGCAGTGTTTTAATAATAATAATAATAATAATACATTGCATTTATTGAGCGCTTTTCAAAAATGCAAAGATGCTTTACAGGTTAAAAACCGACACAAATACAGATATACAAATCAAACAATCAAAAAGGAAACAGAAGAAATACAGTTGAAGGTGTAGTAGAAAACAAAAAAATTCATGGTAGAAGTCTATGTAAATAATGTATTGTGTATGGTCTTATACAAATTTGAGGAGTCTACAAGTTGAAAGCGGAACGGAGGAGGTGTGTTTTTAATTTGGTCTTGAAGGTGGCAGGGTCAACGGTATCACGGATGTGTTGTGGGAGTGAGTTCCAGAGGGAGGGGGCAGCAACAGAGAAAGTAAAATTTCATTAAAAAACATTCAGTGAATCGCTACCAAAGTCATAGCACACCATTCGAGCTGCTCATTTTGATCCAAATGTGTATGGGTTTTCTTCAAAGCTGCGGGACAATTTAGAATCTGAAAATCCTGTCGGAACAATCTATAATGACAACTACAAAATGTCTGAAGAAATTTTGAGTGTGCCGAAGCAGCTTCTGCAAGTTAATATGGGCTGCTATAATTATACACAAGGTATAATGTATATAAGTACATTTTATCTTTAAAAGCCAGCATATTTCACAAACCCTGATCAGTACCTTTTAACATCTTTAAGCTTTTACTTTGAAAGTGTAGTGCACTTCACGAAATCCTGGTGACTCCTTGTAAATATCAGTTTCTTTTGTGGGCTATGGAATTGAGACTTTAAGAAATAAATAAATAATTAATTAATCATCCACTGAACTCTCTTAATCAGGGGTAGCCAACCCTGGTCCTCGAGAGCCCCTATCCAGCATGTTTTAGATGTTTCCCTTTTCCAACACACCTGATTCAAGGATCAGCTCATCATCAAGCTCTGCAGAAGCCTGATAATGATCCTGATCATTTAATCAGGTGTGTTGGAAAAGGGAAACATCTAAAACAGGGGTGTCAAACTGCGGTCCTCGAGGGCCACTATCCTGCATGTTTTAGATGTTTCCCTGTTCTTAAACACCTGATTCAAATGATCAGCTCATCATGAAGCTCTGCAGAAGCCAGATAACGATCCTGATCATTTGAATCAGGTGTGTTGGAAGAGGGAAACATCTAAAACATGCAGGATAGCGGCCCTCGAGGACCGGAGTTTGACACCCCTGATCTAAAACATACTGGATAGGGGCTCTCCAGGACTGGAGTTAGCTACCCCTGCTGTTAATGGATATGGACTCCACAACATTGACCATCAGTACGTGTCTGGTAAGCTCCTCTGACATTAGGGAGATTTTGTTTTGACAGTTTAGCACAGTGGGACGCCAAGTTTACTTTAAAACATCAGCATATTTCAGAGTCTCTTGTAAGTCTCTTGTAACATTTCAGAACTTTTATTTTGATAGTGTAATGTACCTCAATGCATCCTGTTAACTTTTTAAAAGGTAACTAGGGCTTTTACTTTTAAAAGCCCTCATACATTAGCTTCCTTCCCTAAGCCTTGTTAGAGTCTTGTTCCTTTTTAAAGAAATCAACAACATGCAGCTGCTATAGATCTATAAACCACTGTTACCGAGGAGAGACTCTTATTTAGAAGTTTAACACAACAGATATGGAGCTACTAAACACTCTATGGTTTATAGCTGTTGGTGTGCTGTCTGTAAAGTTAAATATGTTGAAAATTGATTTTCAGTTGAGCTTTGGAAACAGCGTCGGAGTGAGCGCTCTTTGTTTTTGTGAGCGCTCTTACCGTTGTGACCTATCTTTGACGTTCTAACGTTTTCTCATGCTGGCTACGTCTCGTGAGGTGCCGTTGGACAAGGCTGATCTTTGCTGTTAATGTTTGCTACGCTTTTGCCTCGGAGATTATTTGTCTGTGAGTACAACGTGTACATAGGCATCAAATAAGATTGTCATGTTGTTAGTTTTGGTTGTGATTTGTTACGTTGTTACTGTTGTACAGTGCGGTTACATGTCGGTTAACAGCTTTCAGTTTCACGTGTAATACGTGTGTGTACATGGATGTGTCGGTGCTTGTATACTGATTTGTTTTGTTTTGTTTTGTTTGTATCATTTCAGTTTTACAAAAACAACTTGTTGATCCAAGTCAAGATCATTAAAACACGGAAAAGCAAGCCCTGTGTTATTATTGAGGACTTGGGAATGTTATCTAGCTGTCTGGCTGCGCAGCTGAGAGAACGCGCTGTGAGGGCAGCATAGTTGGTCTGGGACATAGTGTATTCGTCTGGTCCTTTTTCCCACTCAGTGACATCCTCCCTTCAACTCAGCCTCATTTCTGTAAGAGCAGTCTTTTCGTAACCTCCACCTCAGTCTTAACACCTGTAAGACTAAATGCATGCTATTCAATAGAAAATATGATGCCTACAGCCCCCCACGATCTACTGTGCTGATGGATTGGCCTTAGAATTTGTATGTTCCTACAAATACCTCGGTATCTGGCTGGACTCATCTCTGCCTTTCACCACTCCTAACCTTCAGACAAAAATCAAATCCACATTAGCTTTCCTCTTCCTCAATAAAGTTTCATTCAATCATGTCATCAGACTTACCCTCGTCAAGATGACAGTACTTTCAGTCCTGGACTATGGCGACATCATCTACAAAATGGCATCAAGCACTGTTCTCAAAAAACTGGACCTCAGCACTCGGCCATTCGTTTTGCCATGCACGCTCCCTTCCACACTCACCACTGTGATCTCTATAAAACGGTGGGCTGGCCCTCCCTCCATACACGGCAGCTCCACCACTGGTTTATTTTCATATACAAAACTCTCCGGGGCAAGACACCATCCACCAACCTGTCATCTCTCCTTCACTTTGCCCAGAATGTTTACAATACTAGGTCAAGTGATTACGTCAAGCTCATCATTCCCAAAACCACTACTACTTTTGGTAGTAAGTGACAGAACCTCAGCTGACTGCTGCTTTGCAGCAGCAGACAACTGGAACACTCTCAAACTCACTGCATTAACGTCACTTTGTACTTTCAAGTAGAAACTCCATCAGTTCATAGTTGATTCTTGTTCCTGTTGATCACCTCTGGATCAAACTTAATGCACACACACACTTACTCTCATTTCAAATATACTTCTTCAATCGCACTCTCACTCATGTGCACAAATACACATATACATGGTGGTTACGGTGCTAAGTGTAATGATCGTGTCTGACTCTGTGTTGTGTTGAAGGAAGGACTCAGATGTGGCTCACTTTGGAGGCAGTCTCTGTTTAATCTGATAAAACAGCAAAAAATATCAAAAGAAACCCTCTGGTCAGTTCACAGATCATGCCCTACACAAATCAAAAAGCACAGACATAGTTTCAATAAATCCTAAAAAAATAACAGCAGGTTAAGCTAGCCCCCCTTTCCTGCCCCTTTCCAAACATTTTCCATGTATGACTTCTCAGGTGGTACAGTGGAGCGCTCACCTTAGATGAGCCTAGGACACAGAGACACTTTATCAAACTACCATCTGCTCTAACATCAAATATTAAAAATAAAAACCTAGGAACTGAATTCTCTGATGGGAGGTGTGAGGTGGGACTTCGCTGGGAATTGGTGATCTGACACCAACTCCATTCACAATGGTTCACAGAGTTTAATTAGACTTTATGAACTTTAACTGTGAAAAAATAAAAAAGGGAGCGAAATAAACATGAAAAAGAGAAAAATGTTAAAAATATGAAAGGTAAGGTATAAAGAATGTCAAAGTGTCTGGTATGTTATGTGTTAGGTGTGGTGATGCAGTGGCTGAGCATTCATATAATAACATAAAAGCAGATATGACCAAGTAGCTATTATGTTCACAAAATGGTGACAAGCATCCACATGGAGGAATACAGGGAGATCAGACAGATTCCAGTTTGTTCATGTTAATGATGATTCTTCCACCCGCACTAGAGCTAGTTATGGAGTTCCACAGGGTTCTGTATTAGGACCAATATTATTTACTCCGTACATGCTTCCCCTAGGAAAAATTATTAGGAAGCACTGCATAAATTTCCATTGTTATGCAGATGAGACCCAGTTATATTTATCTATGAAACCCAATGAAACCAATCAGTTGGTCAAACTCCAAGCATGTCTGAAGGACATAAAGGACTGGATGACCTGTCATTTTCTTCATTTAAATTCTGACAAAACTGAGGTTATTGTATTTGGCCCGAAACACCTCAGAAACACACTATCTAGCCAGATAGTTACCCTAGATGGTATTGCCTTAGCCTCCAGTTCTCCTGTAAAAAACCTTGGAGTTATTTTTGATCAGGATATGTCCTTCAACTTACATATAAAACAAGTCTGCAGGACGGCATTCTTTCATTTATGTAATATTTTCAAAATCAGGAACATTAGGTCCCAGAGTGATGCTGAGAAACTAGTCCATGCATCTGGAACCTCCAGGCTGGACTATTGTAATTCTTTATTGTCAGGATGTCCCAGTAACTCTCTTAGAAACCTCCAGCTGATCCAAAATGCTGCAGCCAGAGTTCTGACAGGAACCAGTAAAAGAGATCACATTTCTCCTGTATTAGCTTCTCTTCATTGGCTCCCTGTAAAATCCAGGATAGAATTTAAAATCCTGCTCTTAACGTATAAAATTGTTAATGACCAGCTCCATCTTATCTTAAAGACCTTATTGTACCTTATCATCCTAACAGAGCCCTTCGCTCTGAGACTGCAGGTTTACTTGTGGTTCTCAGAGTTTCCAGAAGTAGAATGGGAGGCAGAGCCTTCAGTTATCAGCTCCTCTCTTGTGGAATCAGCTCCCAGTTTGGGTTCGGGGGGCAGACACCCTCTCTACTTTTAAGATTAAGCTTAAAACTTTCCTATTTGACAAGTCTTAGTCTTAGTTAGGGCTGCTCAGGATCACCTGAGCTGTCCCTTAGTTAAGCTGCCATAGGTTTAGACTGCTGAGGGACTCACATGATGCACTGGGCTCCTCTCCTCTCCTCTCCTCTCCTCTCCTCTCCTCTCCTCTCCTCTCCTCTCCTCTTCTCTCTGTACTGTCATATATCACCATTACATATGACTAACCGATGTTTCCCCCCGAGGTTCTGTGTCCTGCTTGTTCTTTCCGTGGATGTCTCTGGATCTGGAGCTCCACGTCCCTGATCTGCAGCCACTGGCCTCACCACCTCCCATCCCCACCCCAACCTCTCCTGCTATCCCTCCCTCCCTCCTCTTCCCCACTCCTAACCCAACCGGTCGAGGCAGATGGCCGCCCTCCCTGAGCCTGGTTCTGTCGGAGGTTTTTTTCCCCCTTCCCTACTGTAGGGGGTTTTTGGTTCCTTCCCACCGTCGCTGATTGCTTGCTCATAAGGCAAAAAAGCAACCTTGGATTGTTGTGTTTCCTGTTTCTTGTTTTTTCTTACAATGTTTAGCGCTATGTGACGACTTGTGTTGTAAATATGCACTATATAAATAAAACTGAATTGAATTGAATTGAATTGAATTGAAAATTGAATTGTCTAAACAGCAACTATCACTTTAGGATGAGCTGAGTCTCCTCAGGCCATTCATGTGACTTTGCTGATTTAAAGTCAAGAATGTGTGGATGTGGCATCATTTCAGTGTAAAAACAGTGGTGACATTCCTCATTTGGTTTCATAAGTCCATAATTAATGTCACAACTGTGGATATAAACTGGGGGCATGGCCAAAAGTTTGTATGCTTTGAGCTTCTTCACTTTATGGAAATACTCCATAATGCTAAATAACCAGAGTAGTGGAAGTTGACTAGTCAGGCTCTCCGTCTAATGTTTTCGTCCAAGGAAAAATTACAATTTCTGACCAGACCACCAAGAAATTTGAGTGTTTATTTTGACATTCCAATACTTCCCAAACAAGACCATCTGACTGATAAGTCAAAAGAAATGGCCGCATTATTGAATTTGCTTAAATTTAATAATACAAAAATAGACCACATGCAAAATGCAATGGAAAAACAAGTAAACACTAAGACTTAATATGTGAAATGCAACAGAGGATCTCAGTGTACTGAAATAAAGTTTTAAAGTGTTTAAAGCACAGTTACAGCCAAACAAGGTCATATTACAGAGCGATCATCTTTGGCCATATCAGAGTCTGATTCATTACAAACATCAACTGTGTAAAGAGTTCAGTCTTGCAGCCCTACCATACAGACAGTAACTAACATCTAGTTTTAAGACATGAATTATTAAAATATATCTATATGGCTTTTCTCTGTGCTCAAGTTCTGAAAACGTTGGACAAGTATTATTCCCTCACAGAAGTACTGTAAGACTGCAAGCAGCAGTTATTTTTTGTTGTCAATAGTTAGACTATTCTTCTTGGTAAACATTCATTATTTTTGTCTATAAAATGTCAGAACAAAGTGATACAGACTACCATGATTCCCTGAAGTTCAAGCATATTAGAATTGCTTTGAATCAGTGTCTACTATCACAGAAACTAAGAAAGCTAGCGTATCTGAGACACTGGTTGCAGAGGATGTTTGGTATTTTTGCCTAAAAAGACACTTAAACAATTAACAAATAATCTACTTCAACAGATAAATCGATGAATGATTTTTGCCCTAAAGTGTGTGTGGGTGCTTGCATGGTTCCACTGTGTAGGTCAGTTTTCTTGGCTCTCACGCTAAACTTACCAAAAAAAATCTGTGGTGTAACTTAATGTAATTCTCTGCATAATAAAATTAAATAATGGTGCAAAAAATATGTCATTTTGGTAAGTTTAGGTTAACTGGCTTTACGTTCATAATAAACCAATAAACTCGAATGAACTGAAATAAATTCTTCTAAAAAGTAACGGTAAGTCTGTCGATCCAGTCGACCCGAAACGGTCAGTGTGGCATCACGCGACCCAGCCATCTTGTGGATGTTGTAGTTTGTAGCACGGTATTTCTGCATAATACAGACTTATGGTCTTTTACAATAGAACTACAAGTTCCAGAATTCAGCGCGAGGCACAGTGTGACTTGTGTGTGCAGACGTACCATGGCGTTCTACATCTCTGTGTGACAGGCAGGTTAGCATCCGAAAAACACCTCCGGACTGACGCGTCTGCGCACTTTAATCTGCTGTCAGCGGCAGCGGGGTGACAGAGAAGGATGGGGTCCCGAATCAAGTAAGAATGTTTATCCGATGCTTTGTGCAGCTAACTGCTAACACAACGGCAAGCTGTTAGCGTCTTGCTGTTGTGTTAGCTTTGTTCCAAACAGTCACAGGGGAAGATACAGTAGAGTGCAAGGCCCTGACTTGTTGCGACACAGGCTAAAAACACTGGTGCTATTCTACCTATGGACCAGAAAACAATGTATTTGAAATCGCTTTTTCGGTTTTGAGGTCTGCTAGTCTGCACAAGCTGATTAAACATTGTTTCTGGGAACAAATATAGACAAATGACTAACAAGAAGTTATGAGCATATCTGCAGATGTGAAGCTAGTGTACACACGGTAACTGTCAGTCCTGAACTGGATA
This sequence comes from Dascyllus trimaculatus, assembly GCA_024666655.1. Classification (NCBI taxonomy): domain Eukaryota; kingdom Metazoa; phylum Chordata; class Actinopteri; family Pomacentridae; genus Dascyllus; species Dascyllus trimaculatus. The sequence continues at coordinate 1,107,922 of CM045460.1, forward strand.
CTAATTTTCAGGACTAAGTGCTGAATAGAAAAGAGCTTTGTACATTGAAGCAGGCAAATGTTATGATGTGAACTCTCTGAGGCAGAAACTATTCTGTTAGTATATCGTCAGCTTAGACGTTTTGAACTGTTACACATCAAAGATCCCTTGGTCTTTATATGGCGATGAGCTCTTTCTGACAGTAATCATGGAGAGGCTATTTGACAGATATTATTTGTTGTAGAAATACTGTTAGTGACATCAGGCTGATTATGGAGTCCTTACTGTGAGAGCCTCCCAGCTTTGTGTGGGAATGTTGTTCAAAACGAAATCTGTTTTTATGCACATCTTGTAGTTAGCCTGACGAGACAGTGCCTAATTTTTAAAAACCAGCAGCCAAATTATTGGATTTATCTCCAATATCTGCCGACATAATCTCCCCTTGTATATCACTTTATGTGCTGCTGCTAAGAATTTCTTCAGTGAACTGCAAACCTAAAACAGGACTGGACTTAACATACAAGTCATGACTGAAGGGATTCTAACTACCAGGGATTTGTTTACTGAAAATGGCAGAATTTTTGACTAAGAATACCTGATTACCCGTTTTTAAGACAATGACATGAAAATTCAATGAGCCTTTTCTTCATTATAATATTTTTAGAATGCAGAGAGAGCTTTGAAGTCAGGGATAGACAGATTATCGCCCTGGCTGATTTTCCTGGACAGTACATGGCCTGTGGCCTCAGAAATGTCTCTCAAACCGAGACGGCAAAAACTGAACAAGACACACAAGCTATTGACACAAACCAGGAAATAACAGTGGCTAAGGCTATGCTAACGGCTAGCAGCTAAGTTAGAAGGCAGCCACAGATTAACCTGAAACGGAGTCTGGAAAACAATAATTAGTAATGCTCTATGGACTTAAGTTGGCAATAAAAGTGACAGAACAGTGAAAGATTAAGAAAACAGAAGAACAGCAGACATAAGTGGAGGAGACAAACTGATCAATCTCAGTCAATCCCACATAAACAGAGGAGAGTGTCCTAATTTAATCACTCCTGTTTCATATTCCATTAGTACCTTTATTTTAATGAAGGGGCCTAGTTATGAATGACAGGTTCTTTACTAGCACATGCTGTTAAAACATCACATTTAATGTGTATTGGTTTCAGATATCACTCATCAGCCCCTCTTGATCACCAATAATCATCATCGACCCGGAAAAACCCATATTGATCGATCCCTGTTTGAAACAGCATATATATTTTATTATCATTGTTGCTTTTATTAATCAGTCCATCTGCTACCTCTGTGTATCTGGGGATGAGTCCCATAAGCACCAGGTGAAGCAGATAATTCCAGATGTCCCTCTTCCTATCCACACTTTCGATTCGTCCTGGGGGATACCAAGGTGTTCCCAGCACGGATGAGATATGTAATTCCTCCGGTGAATTCTGGGTTTACTCCAGGGTCTCCCTGCTGCTAGACATGCCCAGAAGACCTCCAAAGGAAGTCGAAGTCGCCCATGAAGCATCCTAATCTGATGCTGAAACCACCTCAACAGCTCCTTTTGACACAAAGCAGCAGCACTTCCCTCCAAGGTTCCTCCAAATGTCCGAGCTCCTCACCCTGTCTCTAGCCCAGCCACACTATGGAGGGCTACCAGTTTTGACAGAGAACTGTGTGTTCAGACTTCGAGGTACTAACTCTAATCCTGCCGCTTTACACTTGACTGCAAACTACTCCAAGGCAGGCTGAAGCCTTGTGGTCTGATAAGGCTAACAGAATTACGTCATCTGCAAACAGCAGAGACATAATCCTGAGGTTTCCAAACTGGACATCCTCCTCACCCCAGCTGCACCTGGAGATCTCATCCATTAATGTCACAGACAGGATCAGAGAAACGGAGTAATCCTGGTGGGGACATGTTTGAATTTGTGCTGAGGATCCAAACACAGCTCTCACTTTGGTCGTCCAATGACCAGATGGCTTGTAACACCGACTTCGGTATCCCATACTCCCGCATTACACCCAAAGGTCCCCTCGAGTTGCACGGTCATAAGCCTTTTCCAAATCTTCAAAACACATGTGGACTGGACGGTCAAACTCTGATGATTCCCTTAGCAGCTCTGTAAGGGTAATTTTAAAAAAATGAATATCTCATAAAAATAGATATTCAAGTTTTTGCTTTTGGCCTAAGTGCTCTGGTACCAAGTGTAACTAGAAGTTCAAACATTGGGTTTGTTTTGACCAATCCATGACTAGCACAGAAGTCAAATAACACCACTCTGATTCAGATCAGGCATGCCGTTCCTTCCAGTCACCCCCTTCCTGGTTTCTCCATCATTGTCCAGGTGAATGCTGACGTCCCTCTGGCGAACTATAGAGTGCCTGGGTGGAACCCCTTTCTGGACACCACCGGATATGCATTTGCATGAACAAATGCATATGAGGGTGCACCTGTAGGCTGCACCCTCATGTAGTCCTTTCGCCTGTTCCCGTCCGAGCCCCATGGACCAAGGCTTAGCCGCCTGACACTTGTCAGTGAGCTCTCTTCCTTGGCCGGCCTCCAGAAGAAGGCCTTGGTCTCCTTGTTTCAAGGGATGTGGTAACACTCTTTGGTGCCAAATTCAAGACCAGTTTGCCATACCAAGGGCTGTTGCCACTACACAGACTGTATCTCCTAGGATTACAGGGATACCAAATCCCTTCAATGCGATCAGGTGGCGATTCTTCTGTTGGGGAGGTGTTACTATAATTATTATTGTTATTATTATTATAGAAAACCCTTGACATTTCTAAAGTTTTGTGTCTGTGAGATGGTCCATTTGTATTTGATTAGATTTTGTAATTGTCTACTATAATTTATATTACTTACGCACAAAATTAGTAAATTGATTCAAAATTGTACTGATGGTCACAGTTCGATAGGAACTACAGGTATTTTTGAAAAAATATATTTGATTTGTATCTCGTAGCACTCAATATGGTGTGGTCAGCCTGTCCTGCAGCTGGCTGTTGAAGTTACTACTCTGTGTGTAAATGTGTGCAGCTCTCTCTGTCTTTGTGGATCCTATCACTGTCTGATGCGTCAGGTTTGTAATAAACTATGAAGAAACTATGAAGCTATGAAACTATGAAGGAATAGATCAGCTGGAAACAAAACTGGCATTGTGTGAGACAGCTCACGTGTCTGAAGTGAAGGCCCAAATAGTGTGACTGGCCATCGGATTCTGACACAGACTTGTTCCGCTATCCATGCTCTCTGCGGTATTTATAAGAATTCAGTTAAGTTACCTGCGCTGTTGTTCCATGTGCAAATGAGCACAACTCTGTCTCTTTGGTTCCTGTTGACATCTGAGCTGCTTTTGCACCTTTACCTAACTTTTTTTCAATTTTTTGAGATGCACTTGTATATTCAATACTCATATGTAATACTCATTAGGAGTTATGGTGAAAACATACAGGTGATGGAATGGGAGACTGCAGGCATACAAAAGCCATTCATCTTACAGGCTTTTTTGCAGCAATATTGTAAGTAACATTAGCTAACATTAGCCACCATACTGGTTACAGCAGACCAAGTAACACTTAAAAGGCCTGGCTCACTAACATTGTGTTAGTGAATGAATGTGTATGTCTTTACATAGTCTAACTTTAAGAGAACTAAAGTGTAGTTGTTGGTTGGAAAAAGCAAACTAACTGGTTTTATACAGATTCTCTTGCATTTTAGTCAAATTTGGAATAGACCTTGTACTTTCTACTAAATTATACTTAAACCTTTTTTGTTTGTAACATGCAAAGACAATAAAGATAATTTGGTTTTTTTGTTCCAGGGAGAGCCCTGACTCCACATTTGAGGTGTATCTGGAGGTATCCCATCCAGGCACACCCAGCTCTGGTAAGTCATTGAAGGCTGGAGGTACAGCTAATCCTGGACTACAGATATCTGCTCTTGCATACTTGTCATGGAATTTAATAGGGATCAGCAGCTATTGACCAATATTTGGCATTTTTTAAAATAATAGATAATGTTATTTTTATTTAACAAAGAAATGCACTCCTTTGATTCTTATTCAATAGGCTCTCTCTCTGTAGTCACTCATACCCCTTTTCCACCAAGAAGAACCAGTGGTAATTCAGTGCTGCTGCTTAGTTGGTTCAAATTTTGCACCTCCTAAGAACCTATTTCATTTTCCATTGGCAAGGAGCCAAGTTGGAGCCACGCCATTGCGCCACTGTAAAACGTCTACGCTTCCATTGATTACATAGCAGTTAAATAAACGCAATAAGTTGATGATAATATCTGTGTTTATCTTTATACATGGTCTTAAGGCTGATTGTGAGGTGGAGGTCGCCTGTTGCCTGGACACGTCTGCGATTGTGCTGCTGGTTGGACACAATTATACCGGATTTCAGCACACAACAGTTTGTGCAGAACTTCCGGGACTTCCATGTTCTTCATTCCAATACATCTGCGATCAGACCAGGGTTGTCCTGGTGAAAAAGGACACAAATTAACGCTTGTGTGTCCCTTTCCACCGTTGATGGTTGGTCACCATAACCCCGCCCCAAGCCCCTGATGTACTCGGTGCTTAGCTCTGGACCAGCAAAGAGTTGGTGCTTGCTAAGCTCCAGTTTTTAGAGCCTGGAGCTGGTGCTTAGGTGGTGGAAACACAAAAAACTGGTGCCAAGTCAGGCTCTGGCTCCAAACAGGCACTGGAACCAGCTCGGTGGAAAAGGGGTATCTGTGGTCTCAAGCCATGTCCTATCGACAGTAATATCTGATTGACTGTTTCATTACATCTGTCCCAGGAGCCTCAGTATACTTGTTTGATATAATGTCTGTTATGTTATTGACATAGTGGATGTGGTCTAGTTTTAATGCTATTTCAATACAGGCTTCTATGCTATTTCTCATGTGTAAAAAAAAAAAAGAAAAAAAGTTTGGTGTGTATGATATTTCAGCCATTTTCATGTTTCAAAAGAAATTTAGAATTGCATCTATGGGGGGTGATTGGTAAGTTTTGTGCCTGACCAAGAAAGCAGTCAGAATAAATTTCAACAAGGCTTTATTTCTCAACATAGTCCCCTTGCAAGTCCACAAATTTCTACCAGCATCTCTTTAGTGCCTTGATACAAGCCTCATAGAAGGTTTTATCCTGCTCCTGCAGGAAGTCATTCACTGCAGATATGACATTATCGTTAGTGGCATAATGGGTTCCAGCAGGGTGCTGTTTCATGTTTGGGAATAGAAGAAAGTTGGACAGAGCCAAATCTGGGGAATAGGGTGGATGCTGCACGAGTTTGAACCCACATTCGTGAATTGCAGCCATGGCAACAGCTGACTTGTGGACTGGAGCAGTGTCCTGGTGGTCAGGATGCCACTTCTGAGCTTTCAACAGCGCTTTGATATGGTTTTCTCCCGCAGTTGCCGTACCAGGGAAGCATAATATCGCCGTTTCGGGACAGGTACTATATCAAAGCACGGTCACAAACTCGGTTAATTTTGCTTGAATCACCTACCCTACCCTATTTGACTCAGGTATTGTACATGCATTAATACACGCAATAAGTCCAAATTGAACTCAAACTATTTTGACATATTGCTCTCTCAGAGTCCTAAACATTTTAATTAGCAAGTCTTGTTTTCTTGGTCTGGCTCAAAACTTATCAATCACCCCACGTACTTACATCTACTTAATTAGCTCAGTTTTGTGAACAACTTGGCTTAACTAAAATCTGCTTGGTGTCATGTCACTAATTCATGCAAGCTTTTCTATTTTCTCTGTCTTGTTTCATATTCTGTAAATACACCACATCATTTGTATAACCACAGGTTGTTAATTGAGATGGCATTTTGCTGCCTGTCACTCTACATGAGGACGACAGATCAGTGACAAGTTTTGTTACATTGTAGTTAAAATGCAAACTGCTGAGACAGTTCCTGACAGGCAGCTGTTTGCCACAGTCTGTAGGCTCCCAAAACGTTCATGATTCTTCATGACTACAATCACCGACATCTGACACTGAAATAGGGTGATATGTATGTGTGAGATATATAAATTGAGTTGATTCAGTGTTTACTGATTTCCTAGTTGAGTCTGACATATTTCATTTAAAAGAAGTGTTTAAACTGACTAATGTTATCAGGTCACTGTTGTCCTGACTTCTGCGCAGTCATTCTATGTCTGTTCACTTGTAACAGGGCCGGAGGTACAAAGGCAGTTCCCTGAAGACTACACAGATCAGGTTAGAAACACAATGCATTTGTAGCTCTTCTTTTAGTTCTCTCTCTTTTGCACAGACCTAACTCTTACTAGTGCATGTGCAGACATTTACCTATGTCGGGGATGAAACACTGTGGAGGCCTGAAAATATTTGTGATTTCATTTTAATTTAAAGCTGCAGATAACAGCAGATACAGACAAAAACAACCACCTGGATTTGAAAAATACAGTCATCCTCTTGCAGCTCTCCTCTCTCCTCTCTCTGTCCTATGCCCCTCCCAACAGACAAGCACAGGCATACTATGTCTATAAAAAGTATTCACCCCCCTTGGATGTTTCACCCGTTTGTTGCTTTTATACATGAAATCATAGTTGATCTAATTTGGCTGTTTTGACAAGATTTTGCCAAAAATTAAACTCTTTAATATCAAAGTGAAAACAGATTTTTACAAAATAATTTCAATTCATTAAAAATATATAAAATAAAGTAAAAGATTGCATAAATATTCCCCTCAGTATTTAGTAGATGTACCTTTGGCTGCAATCACAGCACTGAGTCTGTGTGGATGTGTCTCAATCAGTCTTGCACATCTGGACACAGCAGTTCTTCTCTATTCTTCTTTGCAAAACAGCTCAAGCCCTGTCAGGTTGCTCGGGGATCAGGCGTGAACAGTTCTTTTCAAGTCCAGCCTCAAATTCTCGATTGGATTGAGATCTGGGCTTTGGCTTGGCCGCTCCAGAACATTCACCTTGTTGTCTTTGAACCATTTCTGTGTAGTGTTTGCTGTATGCTTGGGGTCGTTGTCTTGCTGGAAGATCAATCTTCTCCCAAGTCGTAGTTCTCTTGCAGACTGAGTCAGATTATCCTCCAGGATTTGGTGATATTTTTCAGCATTCATGTTCCCTTCTACCTTTACAAACCTTCCAGGTCCTGCTGCTGAGAAGCAACCTCACATCATGATGCTGCCACCACCATGCTTCACGATGGAGATGGTGTGTTTGTGGTGATGTGCAGTGTTTGGTGTTCACCAAACATAGCGTCCAGTCTGATGGCCAAAAAAAACAATTTTTGTTTCATTAGAGCAAAGAACCTTCTTCCAGTTGACCTTGGGGTCTCCCATTGCACCTGGAACCTGGCGAAAATCTCCTGTCAGGGACTAGATTTGTCTGAAGCCTGAAAGTAAAGTCAATATGAGGGGCAGTAGTGTAGTTTCTCTCTCTCCTTTATAGATCAATTCCTCTATATTACACCCTTCCTGTCAAGCCTTCTTAGTTTGTTCATTTTAATACAGTGGAACATTATTAGAGCATGTTCATTTGTTGATAATGACTGTACTTTCTGATTTCTGTCAATGTCCTACAGGAAACTCTTCAGACTTTGCCCAAGTTCTGCTTCCCCTTCAGCATGGACAGGTACACACACACACACACACACACACACACACGCACACGCACGCACACACACACACACACACACACACACACCACACACATATATACGTATATACATATTCATTTTAAGGACATTACACTGACTTAACAACCACAACTTCACTTTTTACTAGGAATGAGAACTGAGTTCTTGATAATAAACAAGCCATGACATACAAAGAATGATTAGCACCTTTCATTTGTAAGTCTTCACAAGCACATGTATTCAATGTTGTATTGGTTTCCACACTTTCAGATGTGCAAAAGTCAGTTAGTCACTGACTGACACTTGTCAAAGTGTTTAATTTTGCATGGATTGTACATAAAAGAGCAGTGGGTGTCCAACCTTCATTTCAGTGTAGCTTTCCAAACGTTGTCACTGAAGTCGTACTAGGAGACAAATGTCAATATAGCATCATCAATAACCATAGCACAGAAAATTGGCATATTGATTATAGCAGTGTGGCAAGAGCCAAAGAAAGCATAAACCACTGGTAGACTGCAAAATACATACACAATGGGTTGCCCACAGAAAACAGCTGCAGCTTATGACAGACAAAGCCCAAAACAGTCAGTAAGTATGGAGAAAGACAAGAGTGGAAAGACAAGAGTGGCTGTCATCCAAACCATTTCAGCTAATTACTGAAACATGGAAGAGGCCAGGAAGTATCTGACTACTTCTGGACCTGGCTGACTTGTCTTTATTGATGATGGAAGACAGTATCGCAGCTGTAGCAGAATGGATTCAAAAGTGTACACACACATTTTGTATGGCTATGTGCAAAGCAATTACACCAGTCTCACTGGTCAAACCGCCATGCTGCAATCAGACAATGACTCCAAACAGGCTGCCTGTCAACAAAAGCTTTTATCACAAACAAACACCACGAGGACTTAGACTGGACAAGTCTGTCACAAGATTTAAATCCTACTAAGCATTTTACTTGCTGAAAAGGAAACTGAAGACAGAGGGCCTCTACAACAAATATCAGCTGAAGGTAGTTGTTTGTTATTAAAATGACGAGCAAATGGTGTAAAATTAAAGTTAAAGCCAGTCTCTACTTTAGTCTCATTTTCAGTTTTTGATCTCAGATTCAAATGTCTGAAGTAGCAGAAGCATCCAGTTTTCTTTTACTCTTAACATACTTTTGGAGGGAGCCATATTGTAACAGCCACTCTCTCCCTGCTGGTTCAGTATTGGTTTCTGTTTTTTCACATACATTGTTTTGTTATAGTGTGCATTATTGAATTTATTACAAATTTCAAGAAAAAGGCAGATATTATACATGGGCTGCCAACTTTCCTTTTCCTCTACACACAGGACAGAACCTGGAAACCTGTAGGGCTGTGATTAATTATGTGTATATGGCCTCATCCCTGCTCCCCACCATTTTTTTCATTTCAGTATGCTTTGTTATAATGAATATATAATGTACATATTATATTTGCCTTGGCAGTATTGTTAACCTTCCACACAACTGCTCTGCATGGTACAATCTAGCAACCAATATCCACTGTGCTGTATACCAAAATGTTGAGCAGGCCCATTTGGCTTTGATCTTGCATCAAAATATGATGAGAAGAAAGGATCCAAGCAACCACAGAAGAGGCTTTAATACCAGGACATGAACAGTAGAAGCCTCATACACTGAAGCTGCTCAACTGTCCAGTGTCAGCAACAGTAACAGCAACAATGACTTTAAAGCAAACACATACAAAAGGATGACTGTGATAAGGTTAATGCATAATCACATTCTTCATCAGTGGGTGCGTTCATGTCTGGTGCACACCAAGAGAACAGCTCAGGCCTGAATGCCCTGGCTTGGCCTAGGTTCACCATTTCTACCAGTAGAAAGAACCACAGCAAGCAATTACAAAGTTGCTCAGGGTGATCATGAAACATTTCTGTCTTCATGGTAGTGATACGGATGACAGTGCCCCATTTGTAAAGCAAGAAGGGCCACCAAATGGCCTGATGAGCATTGAAGCCATGGAAATGACATTTCGTTCACAGTCATCAGATACCGACTCAGCTGAACACAATTTAATACCCATGAGAGATCCTAGACCAACACTCTTCACCAGCGTCAAAGCACCAAATGAGGGAACATTACCGAAGAACATCTTGTTACAGCAGAGTGCCAGACCCTGCAGAATCAATGTCAAGGCACGCCAAAGCCTCTCTGGTGGGACATGGTGGCCCAGTACCTCATCAAGACACACCACATTGTCTTTTTGTCTAAACTGTCATCAACACATATTGACACACATATACATTCGTACATATATGTATGTAGACATGAAGTTTCACATAAGTAATATTTTTTAAATCTGTAGATAAATATACCTTATTTGTTGAAAAATGAGCAAGGCACTATTGTACAAAAAGATGTGATAAATCTACATGTTTGGTTGTTCTTTTAATAATGATGGTTCTTCTTTTTTAAGTTGTCAGTATTTCTAAATAGTTCAGGTTATGATCAGAAAAGTGCACTCTGCTGTACAAGGCTTGAAATATGTTTGCTGTTAAAGGTTTAAAATACATTATTATTGTATGGACTCTTGACAATTTCACATGAAATTTTGCTTCTTCTTTTTTGAGTTTTAGTTTGTTTGCCATACATTTATTTGTTTTAATATTACATTAGAAACGTTTGGATTTGAGTTCTACTTTAGAGTCAGGTCTTCTGATAGCTCAGTTCCTTGTGTGTTTTGTGGTTTATGTGCTTTGTGGAGGAAGAGTCTGCTCCAAGTTATTTTCCAGTTCGTATTGCAACGTTTTCTATATGGTGAATATATTATCATTTTTTTCTAATTAATCATTTTTCCCGTTTTCCATAGTAGTGATAGTGAGATTTCTTGAGAGTTCTTCACCTCCATTAAGGGTACTGGTTTTTAATAATAATAATGATTATTATCATTATAATATTCTGTGGATGAAGGGTTATTCAATCTCCAACTGTTGTACTCCATCGTACTCCAGCAATAATAACATAGTGTGTAGCAGTGAAAGGAAACTATGGAAAATGAATGGATCATCATTGTTATGGTCATAGATGTTGGCAAATGTAAATGTTACGTTGTTGATGAATACGTTAATGTCAAAAAAGCTTCCTTCTGGGTCAGTGATGGATGTATTACAGACTAATGGGGTTTTTTCATATTGAAACATCTCATTGTTTACTGTTGTATGTCGTCTAGAATATGTTATTAGATAGTTGAAATTTAAGATTTTGCAATTTTAAGTTTTGTTATGTATGCTGTTTGTATGATGCATATGTTGTGTCTGCCTCCAATTTCATCAGATAGTTGATTATTTTAGTCCTTTTTGTCTTGTCCAGAAGCTATGCACATTCCATTAAACCAATGTAAGTGGCTGTATGAGTCTATGTTAAATATGTCGTATTGTGAATGGCAAAGAAAAGTAGACATTTGAAATAGAGTTTAACCTATGTAGTAGATATGCATGAATACCCTGAATGGAGTTGGTGTGTACATGTGTGAGAAGTAGACCGATACATACACATATAAATGGGCATGATACAATGATACAAGGAGTCGATTCTCCATGTAGGATAGTTCATTATGTGTATGTCTTTCTTTATTGTCCTGTTATAGCCTCTTGGGACCTGACCTTTTCTGGGCCTTGCATTTTTAATTTACACTAGTTTTTTGGGATTAGTAGGGCCTAATAAATATAAAAAATAAGCTTTGTCTTTGAATAATAAATAGTCATTATTGTAGTAGTGACATGAATAGTAATAAGTAATAGCCAGTCGCGGCTATGCACTGCACTCGTCACCGGGTTCAGTGCACAGCTCCTGGAGAGTTGCGGACTAGCTAGCACAATAGGTGGAGTTTTCAAAGTTTTTCAGACTTTCAGAGTTAGGGTTATGGTGCAGGGAAGCCAAAATACGATGTCCACGCATGTGGACGCAGGGTCTCAGGAGGTTAATATGTTACTGCATTGTTGCCTCACAAAACATGTTTTATTTTGCCAAAACTCAAGAATTTATACAGTTTTATGATAGAGCACAAATGTCTAATAAATTGATGAAGTAGGGGCATTTTATATCCGAAAGGTCAAAAGTCAACTTCACTGTGACATAATATTTTGTAAAGGCACTGTAAAACCATAACCCAAAAACAAAAGGGGAGAATTTGACCATTTTTCACATCTGGTTACATACTGATTTGGTGACAGAAGTCTTGGGTGCTACCTAAAAACTAGTGATTGTAAAGAACTCCTCTGCTGCTGTGTTGCCATGTGCAAAGCATCCACATTTTAGAATTTGTGGCTTGTTTGCAGCTGCATTTATAGTCCAGCTGCTAGAACGGCAGCTTCTCACTGAAGTCATAAATGTCATAGCCAGCATACATGTAAATTCTTTACTACATATATTGTATGAGTCTAGACAAACATAAATCTAAATTGCCTTAAACAAGGACTGGTTGTTTGAGGCATACAACTGTAATTTTAGCTGTATTTTAACTTAGTAAGATTTTTTTTAGATGTTTCACTTTTTCAATCAAATGTTAATGTCTTGCTATTTTGTGTTTAAATTGTATTGTTGTGGACATGTGCTATACAAATGCGCTTCTCTCTCTCTCTCTCTTTCTCTGCCTGTTTTGTGAAAAACTATAACCCCGCAGCCTGACAGTCAGCCAGAACTTCACGTTTGTGCTGACTGACATTGAAAGCAAACAAAGATTTGGATTCTGTCGTCTTTCTACAGGTGCACAAACCAGGTGCTACTGCATTCTCAGGTGAGTCTGTTTGTATGCAGTCAGTGCTTACTTCTAACTTCAAGTATTATCAACAGGCAGTTGTGTCGTATCCAGAGGTAAATGTATTGATTGAAAATGCTGATAAAAAGCTACTTATGTTTAAGTGGCAAATAGAAAACACCCTGGCAAAACAAACACATTTGACTTTTGATGTAAACTGGCCATTTAGTGGGTGAATGTATTTCCAAAATGCATAAATAGCATTTAATATTAATAAGAGGTAAACACCTGGTAAAACAAACATTTAAACATCAAGATGGTTGAATTTTTGTGTGTGTGTGTTTGTCCTCTTAGTTACCTGCCCTGGTTTGAAGTCTTCTACAAGTTGCTTAATATCCTTGCAGATTATACTGTCAAAGGCCAGGTGAGTAATGTCAGGTGACTCATGTTGCAATCTGTCTTTTTGACATTAGCCAGGAATTTGTTGACCAGGCTCTTCTTGAGACAGTGTCTGCATGTCGGATATCATTACTGTGATATCCAACATTTGAACTTTGCTTGTTTTTCTGTGAATTGAATGTGCTTCATGAGATGCCCTGATCCTCGCTGGTGGACATGTGGACACTTGTATCTGTAGTGTATTTGTGTGTAGTAGTGTTCCTGAGACTACAGCCGCATGTTCAGAATCAGCTGTATGCTTAACTTTGTGGTAAATAATTCTGTAAGTTTGTGTTTACTTTTGTTCAATGTTTTTAGTGACCATTCTGTGGATTTTGTATGTTTTGAATGTGTCAGGAAAGTAAATGGCAGGAGCTCTTGGTGTCACTACATTCTCTTTCCATCCGTGAGCCTGGTGTCCCGCTTCATCTTGGTGTGGTGAGTCTGACTTCACCACGTATCATCCAGTTGAACTCAGTTTAGACTGGAAACACTACAACAGAACTGTTCTCTGCCCAAAGAAACTAATCACCCAGTTAATATAAACAACATAAAATTAAATACATTTTTTGTTTTGTAGCTTTTGAATATGAACTACAGCCACACAGTATCACTGCACAGTTTTACTATGCATCACCGTACAGTCATCTGCAGAGGAAACATGAGTTGATTGTATACTTTTTCCACCGTCTCTTTGTATCCCTTTTCATTTCTGTCTATCACACTGTGGCTCACACTTATTCTCTTGATGTTTGTTTTCTCTAGCATTCTTTCTTCACTGTGCCTGACACAAGGGAACTCCCTAGCATACCAGAGAATGTGAGTGTTGTTAATTCTCTCATGCTGGAACACATTGCAGTTGAATCTTAATGCTCCCTTACATTTGACCAAGAAGAGGTTTACCATTTATACTACTGATTTGTATCTGGAACAGGTCTGAGGGGTGTACTACACAGCAAGTTTGACATAGCTAGGCTTTGTTTGTGGGTGCTGGTTCAACAAAATATAAAACCCCCAGATAGAGATAACAGGCTTCTCAACAGTGGCTATGAACTTTCTTTGTTAAGCCAGACTTTCTTTTTCAAATTGTGTCCTCACATAAAAGGGGGCATTTTAATGTTTAATGGGAGTCGTCTTCTGCACAAGGAGACACCATAATAGCACACCATAGCACACACACACACACACACACACACACATTTGAGATGTTAACCTCCTGAGACCCTGCGTCCACATGCGTGGACATCGTATTTCGGCTTCCCTGCACCAGAAACCCTAACTCTGAAAGTCTGAAAAACTTTGAAAACTCCGCCTATTGTGCTAGCTAGTCCGCAACTCTCCAGGAGCTGTGCGCTGAACCTGGTGATGAGTGCAGTGCATAGCTGCGACTGGCTATTACTTATTACTATTCATGTTACTACTACTACTAATGACTATTTATTATTCAAAGACAAAGCTTATTTTTTATATTTATTAGGTCCTATTAATCCCAAATAACTAGGGTAAATCAAAAATGCAAGGCCCAGAAAAGGTCGGGTCCCAAGAGGCTATACTTCATTTATTTAAACATTTTATTGAAGAAGCACATTTAGGTGTGACTGTGTCCCATAATTAAGAATATGTGGAAATCACTTTAGTTTCTGGCCAAATAATAATGAAATCTTTAGAGTGATATTGATTGAATATTCGCTGTAGTACAGTGCCTATAAAAAGTATTAATCACCTTTGGAAGTTTTCCATTTTCATTAATTTTACCACTGAATCATGGTCAATTTAATTTGGCTCTTTAACATCAAAGTGAAAGCAGATGGCTACAAAGTAATGTCACTTAATTAAAATATGAAAGCCGAAAAATGAGTGATAGCATAACCATTTAACCACTTTAACGTGGCTCACCTTATTCAACACAGCTGCAGCCAGCTGCTGCTAAAAGTCCCACTATTGTAACGAAGATTATCTAAGTGCAGTGAATGTGTCTCAAGTGATTGCATGATAAAGTAACCTCAATCTGGAAAGTCCAGTGAATCAGTTCTCCTGGTTTAAACTACACCATGAAGACAAAAGAACACTCCAAGCAACTCTGTGGTAAGGTTGTTGAACAGCATAAGTCAGGGCATGGATACAAGAAAAATTTGCAAGTCACTGAATATTCCTTGGGGATACAGTTAAACCCATCATTAAGAAATAGAAGGAATATGGCACATTCAGAAAGTGGGTGGTGGTGCCAACATCATGAAGTGGAGATGCTTCTCTGCAGCAGGTCCTGGAAAAATAGAGGGTAAAATGAATGTAGCAAAGTGTAGAGAAATACTGGAGGAGAACATGATGAAGTCTGTAAGAAAAGAATTTGCTTTCCAGCAAGATAATGACCTGATGCATAAAACCTTAGATTTAATGACAGCAAGGTGAATGTTCTGGAGTAGTTCAGTCAGAGCCCAGACCTCAATCCAACTGAGAATTTGTGGGTGGACTTGAAAAGGGTTGTTAAAATTGCAGTGTCCAGATGTGCAAGGCATACTGAGACCCTTTCACCCAGGTTCACTTCTGTGAAGCCAAAGGGGCATCTACTAAATACTGACTCGAAGGAGGTGAATACTTATGCAATCATTTATTTTACATTTTGTGTTTCTAATTAATTGACATTACTTTGTGGAAGTCTGTTTTTACCTTGATGAGTCTTTTTTTTTTTTTTTTTTTTAAATCTTGTCAAAATAGCCAAATTAAATTGACCATGAACCTGAACACATGTAGGTTATTATGGCAACACAGTGCATACAGCATGTACTATGACTGCATGTCTTTATTCAGCGGGATTAGTAGCACACAGCTCAACGAGTTTCGAGCTCAGCTGAGAATCTATAGTTCTCACAGAGAATCATCAGGAAAAGTCTGGTTAAAGAGAGGTGCTTCTTACAGCTGTTGTAAATCCAAAACTGTGAATGGAGCGTCCTCTGGAGCAGGTTAGCTGTGCTGCATAAGTTACCATGGTGATTTAGCCAGGTTCAAAGAAAAGCACTGTTTAGCATACTGCTCAGCATACCTCAACATTCTGCTAACCCATTAACCTTGCTTCAAAGTACACCTCTCTGGTGAATAAGAGGCTATGGACAGGTTTCTAAGGGATGTCTTCAGTGAGACGAGTCCACATAGAAAACAAAAACAACAGACTGACAACTAGTGATAAGGGTCCACATGAGGAATTGTTGTTTTTGTGTGTGAATTACATGTAAAGGATAGGAAGTGTTTTCAAAGTTACTTCAAGAATGAAACCAGCTAAAATGGGCAGAATGAGTATTTGGGTGTAGAAGGTGGTGGACAATTTTGTGGAGAATCAGATTCTTTGATTTTAAGGTCAGAGAGTTTACAGTCACTGTTTAATTGTGTAAACATCTGTCACACACTGAACAATACTCTAGTTTTCAACTAAACGTCTGTAGAGTTTCAGTGTGAAAGTTGGTGACAGCTGATAGAACTGCACAATGTTGGGTGTGTATGGAAAATATATTATTGCCCATTTGAAAAGATAGAACTTGACTTTTTTGTTTAGTTAACACAAACTACCTTCAAATGTGTCATTCTTTAAATACAAACAAGTCCTTACAAAAAAAATAGTGTTTCTTTTTGTCTTTACCCCCATAATTAAATCTCCTGTTCATTTTTCTCTCATTTTGTTTGATCCTTGCAGAGAAACCTAACAGAGTACTTTGTAGCAGTAGATGTGAATAACATGCTTCATCTGTACGCTAGTATGCTTTATGAACGCCGAATCCTCATCTGCTGTAGCAAACTAAGCACTGTAAGTAGAGTCAACTTTGTCTTCCTTCTCTTGCCTTTAACTCTGTTCATTTTGGTCTCCTGATTATTTCAGTATTGAGCAGATCTGTGGATTTGATGCAACCATAGCATTTATCATGTGTTGTTGTTTATGTAAAGTGTCTTTGAGTGTCCAGAAATGCACTATACAAAATATATGTATTATCATTGTTATTCTTATTCTTATTTGTTATCATCTGACCTCTCTGAAAAACACTTAAGAACATGCTTTCTTGAAACTGATGTTTGAGAGACCAACCTTAAAAGATAACTTTGATGATATTCTGGTTTTCTTAATGTTTATAACTCTGTTGAAAAGATCCGATCTTACTCTTGCAGCTCCTGTTAACGAGTATTGTCAATATATCCAAAGCCTGTTTTAGCTTGTACCTCTAAAGCGTTATAAGTTCCTTTGTTGTCCAACAAGTATTAAAAACCCATCAGACCACACTGCTGTCTGTAATGGATGACATCATCAGTTCATTGCTGGTTTTGGTCTTTTGGATATGTTGACTTCAAAAAAAATAACTTTAAATTTCCACTACCTTGCACAGATTTTGAGAAGTTATTCATGTGAAGCAAAAGAAAGTGACAGCAAACAATTTGGGGATCAACCAACGGAGTTATTTCTTATCTATTTGGGTAAATCCAAAGGATGATTAGAGACAGAATTTAAAACCCTCATTAGAAAAATTAAAGTATTTATTGTATTATTTTGTTCAGTGAAGGACTTTTGGACTTAATAGCTGATGTATGTTGTTACAACAACAACTGTAAAAGGACGACTCCATCAGCATTTAACATGTAGGACTAAACATTACTTTTGCTTTATGGAAGGTAAAATATTCTCCACTTGAATTGTGTCGGTTTTAGCTTTTCCACTCAACCATTTTAAGTATATGAAAGACTAATAATAAAAATTGTTTTATTAGATGTGGATCCTAAGATATGAAGCGCATTACTAAATTACTAAAGTGCCCTTTGTTCCTGTAATGCCAAATGTTTTTTGGTCAGTTGACAACATCAGTGTAACTTTGCTACAGAGCCCAGAGTGTGTCTTGAAGAAAAATAAACACATTTGTGCATGAACAGAGCACCATTAAACTAGTAAGAAGATGTAATCAGTATTTTTATAATCACAGTTTATCAAATGACAGTGTGAGAACAATGTGGCAATTTGAGAGCAGTCTTTGTAGCCGTGATACAACAGGGAATTGTCAGAATTCTCTCTGAATCTTCCTCTCCCCTCGGTTGTACTTTCGAATGAGTTTTAGCTAATTGTTTTACTGTCAGGCTACAGCTTTCATTTTTTACTTTGCTTTCAATGCTCTTATAGCTTGTCATTTATTCACAGTTGACCGCTTCTGTTCATGGGTCTGCAGCCATGTTATATCCAATGCACTGGCAACATGTTTACATTCCTGTCCTGCCTCAGCATCTATTAGACTACTGCTGGTGAGTTTACCTGCTATCATCCAGACGGCAAACTTAAACAACCTAAACCTGATCATAATGCACTTTCTACACAGCAAAATACACATGAACTACAAAGACTAAGACTAGATTCACATTATCTATGAGCACCGCAAGCAATTGCCTAGCAGATTTTAAATATTTGATAAAGTCTATTTTTTGTCTGCATGTTAGACAAAAAATAGTGCTGAAGTTAAACAATAAGTCAAATTATTGGTCCTATTTTTTGATTTACTTGTTGATATTTTTCTTACAAGTCTTTTGTGTGCATTCCATCATATTTCAGTACGACATCCCCCTGTATTCTGACATACTCTACCTTAAATTGGCTGTTAATTTCTTCTGTGTTTACCTGTTGTCTTGATACATTCAAATCATTTTGAAACTTTTCAGAAGTTCTCTGTGTAACATTTAGAAAAAACTTGTTATTATTGACACTAATGTCCGTTAAGTAAACTACATTTAGCATCATACAGTCCATTCACACATACAGTTGTGGTCAAAAGTTTCCATACACTTGTGAAGAACATATTGTCATGGCTCTCTTGAGTTTCCAGTTATTTCTACAACTCTGATTTTTCTCTGATAGAGTGATTGGAACAGATACTTCTTTGTCACAAAGAACATTCACAAAGTTTGGTTCTTTTATGACTTTATTATGGGTTAACAGAAAAAGTGACCAAATCTCCAGGCTCAAAAATAGACATACAGCAATGCTAATATTTGGTTACATGTTACTTGGCCATTTTCACTTCAACTAGGTGCTTTTGGTAGCCATCCACAAGCTTCTGGTTGAATCTTTGACCACTCCTCTTGACAGAATTGGTGCAATTCAGTTAAATTTGTTGGCTTTCTGACATGGACTTGTTTCTTCAGCATTGTCCACATGTTCTCAGTGGGGTTTAGGTCAGGACTTTGGGAAGGCCATTCCAAAACCTTAATTCTAGCCTGATTCAGCCATTCCATTGCCACTTTTGATGTGTGTTTGGGGTCATTGTCCTGTCGGAACACCCAACTGCACCCCAGACCCAACCTTCGGGCTGATGATTTTAGGTTATGTTGAAGAATTTGAAGGTAATCGTCCTTCTTCATTATTCCATTTACGCTCTGTAAAGCACCAGTTCCATTGGCAGCAAAACAGCCCCACAGCATAATACTACCACCACCGTGCTTGACGGTAGGCATGGTGTTCTTGGGGTTAAAGGCCTCACCTTTTCTCCTCCAAACATATTGCTGGGCATTGGGGCCAAACAGCTGGATTTTTGTTTGGTCTGACCACAGAACTTTGAATCTTTGTCCATGTGATCAGCAGCAAACCTCAGTTGAGCCTTAAGGTGCCACTTTTGGAACAAGGGCTTCCTTCTTGCACGGCAGCCTCTCAGTCCATGGTGATGCAAAACACGCTTGACTGTGGACACTGACACCTGTGTTCTAGTAGCTTCTAATTCTTGGCAGATCTGCTTTTTGGTGGTTCTCGGTTGACTCTTCACCCTCCTGACCAATTTTCTCTCAGCAGCAGGTGATGGGTTGTATTTTCTTTCTCATCGTCTCAGTGACAAAACAGCGCCATGCACTTTATACTTCCAAACAGTTGTTCGCACTGTTGCTCTTGGGATCTGCAGCTGCTTTGAAATGGCTCCAAGTGACTTTCCTGACTTGTTCAAGTCAATGATTGGCTTTTTCAGATCCGTGCTGAGCTCCTTTGATTTTCCCATTGTAGCGTTTGTTGGCGTTTGTATCCAGTGAGCCCTGTTTAAATGGCCTCAGAGTCACCAGCTGTAGTCACTCATAGTCACTTACAAGAAGTTAAGAGGGCATGCTATGAGGCTCATTTCAGTGACACAACTTTCTAAGTGACCAAAATTGCTAATTCATGTTGCTGTATGTATATTTTTGAGCCTGGAGATTTTGTCACTTTTTCTGTTAACCCATAATAAAGTCATAAAAGAACCAAACTTTGTGAATGTTCTTTGTGACAAAGAAGTATCTGTTCCAGTCACTCTATCAGAGAAAAATCAGAGTTGTAGAAATAACTGGAAACTCAAGAGAGCCATGATATTATGTTCTTTAAAAGTGTATGTAAACTTTTGACCACAACTGTAGGCAATAACAAAAGCAATAAATACATGTAAATTTCTTTACATTCTTACAGTACAAAGAATACCTGTAAGCTATCACAAAAGAGATGGAATACTTCCTGGACAAATGATTATTATTACAGTTTTTCTCCATTGGTTTGGCTCATTTCTTGAAACTGAAATTACATTCTCAAAACAATACGGACAAACCTCCAAACCACTTGGCAATTGTTCACAACAGAATAGAATGTCTCCTTCATTTCATCAAATTGCAAATGTCTTAGTACATGTCTCAATGTCTCAGTACATCTTTGCAAATGTTTAAGTACAGGTAGCTTTTACCTGTACTTAAACATTTGCATTTAGCACAATTTCCAAATGAATTGATCTTGTTGATCTAAACTGATAGTTGACTTCTCAGTCTAACGGTTATTTTCTCCAAAACCTGTCAGCATCATTTCATTGTATAAGTCATCACATGCACAATAGTCTGTTCAATTGTCAAAAATAGTCAAGAACATACTGTAAAACCATGAATACCAAACATGAATCTCTTGGAAATCCTTGTTTTTTTTGTTTATGCGTTCATATTACAGTATGTTATGCTTTATAGATTTTCTTTTTACTCTGCTGAATGGAAGTTACTTTATTTCCTTGGCAGTATGAGTGCAATGTGTGATGTCAAACCTCGGAGGCTACTCTTACCATGAAATCCTATTTTTTCAGTTTTGTACACAATTGTGTTCTGTTAGCTAGACAAAACCTAGCACAGTAACCACTGTCAATGAAGGACTGGGCTCAGACTGAGAGGTGGACATGAGGGATATTTTAATGGTCATCTACCATAGTGACAAAACATCTAAACATTTTGACTTGCAGTGCTCACACAATGCCACAGGGACACTGCACTTTGGGAACACTGACTATATATGAGAATAGAATTTGAGTTTTGACAAATGAGTGAACTGTTTTAGGAGAGATATGAGCTTTTGCATGTGAACCATGGTGTTGTGCTGAAGCATCCAGGTTATTTTGTCAAAAGCACCAAAAGTGTTGTAGAGAATGTCCGGTCTGTTTCAAGAAATGAGCTAAACCAATGGAGTAAAACTGTAAAATGTTCAGCAGTTCAAATGGATAGGCTTTTAATAAGGACATCAGCAGGCCTCAAAAAGTACTGAGCTTATTTTTTCTAACCATAGGCCTTAAAAGGTTTTCAGATTATCTGCCGATTAGCTTGAAAATCTCTGCAAGTGCACCCAGAAGAACTGGGGCTGTTTCAAAGGCAAAAGGTGATCACACATTGTACTTTGTATGAAGTTAATTGATAAATAGTAGGTCTTTGTGCCTTTTTTTGAAACAATGGTGTAGTGCTCATCCAAGTATATAACATTAATTTTATTAATTATGTTAGGAATTATTATTCTTTAGAGCTGGGGAAAAAATAACTAACGGCTATATTTTGCATCATGTTGGCTCACTTTGTCACAGTAAGGTTCTGAAAAGGGTCTAAACTGCATTCCATGTGCTGTCAAAAAAATCTTTAAAAATGCAAAATTTCCATGCTTGTAGTAGCTATGAATCTGGATTTTTTTCTTGTTTTTTTCAGTGCCCCAATGCCCTACCTCATCGGAGTACATTCCAGCCTGATGGAGGTGGGTGTCTACAACTGGTACACATGTACTAAATCATTCAAGATTTCAAACAAAGATTTGCCATGATTGTTTTAACCCTGCTTCATCTAGTATTGAAAGGTTTGAAATTGTTTAGTATTAGCACAGTGACTTTGTGTGTAGTTGATGGCCAGTCTGTCATGTGTTTTCTGTTGCTTGTAGAAAGTTCGAGGGATGGCTCTGGATGATGTGGTCGTCCTGAATATTGACACAAACACACTGGAAACCCCTTATGATGACCTCCAAAGCCTGCCTAATGATGTGGTAAGGAACTACTGGAGAGCTAGTCAGTGTTTTGAAAAGCAACTCAATTATTTAAAATTGAGTCATTATTCTCGGATACAAATGTGTTCTAACAACTGTAACTTAATGCACTGCAGGTTTCGTCTTTAAAAAGTCGTTTGAAGAAGGTTTCAACAACAACGGGGGACGGTGTGGCTAGAGCTTTCCTCAAGAGTCAGGCGGCACTGTTTGGCAGCTACCGAAACGCCCTGCAGATTGAGTCGGTCAGTGCACACTGTGTATCACAACCATGAAGGCTGCAAGGAGCCAAAAAAGGGTGATAAGTCACAGACTCTAGAAGTTGGTTGTCCTTCTGCGTCAAACAGCTCTAGTCTAAACAGGCTACTCATCTGGCAAAACTCTTTCCCAATCATCAAGTTAGTTGTTGCATGTTACATCAAATACTGCACCCTGTGCACTCAAGATGCAGTGGGCTCTTTTTTTGGTAGTGGTGGTGGGGGTGGGGGGGTGGAGGGGGGTGTGTGGGGTGGGGGTGGAGGGGGGTGCGTGGGGTGGGGGGGTTGGGGGGTGGGTTTGAGGATTTCTGGAGAATCTTTAAAAGATGATATAAAACATACTATCCAAACCAGTATCTTACTCAGTGTTGCCATTGGAGTGTGATTTTGTGTGTGAATAAGTGAATGAGAAACATTGAGAAGTGCTTTGATTACCACTAAGGTAGAAAAGCTAAGAAAAGGTAAGTGCAGACTGTTTGTCATTTATCTTCTGGCTAGAATTACCTCCACATTCTTAGGTTTGCCTGAAGAATGTGGAGGTTATTCTCCATCTTCATTATTCCATTTACTTTGTGTCAAGCACCAGTTCCACTGGCATCAGAGAAGCACCAGAGCCAGGGCCATCTCTAGCTTTGTAGCTTTGTGGGGGCCCTATGCAAGATGCTGTTTGGGGGCCCCTACTTTGTCAAACTACAATGGAGAGATTTTTAACCCTTTAGATGATCCACAATGATGCCACAATCTATTACACTTCACGAGCAAAAAAGGCTACATTCACGATAATCTCTCATATTAAAAGTAAATATCTTAAGTTGAGTCACTCAGTCAAGTTAAACTGATAAAAAATAATAATGCAAGGAAAACAACAATCCTTTATATATCAATAAATAAAACAGATATCGAGTGTTTTTTAGAAATTTTAACTTTAAATTTTCAAAGACTGGAATAAAAATACAGTAAACCGTATAATAATAATAAGGCTTAATATTTTTAAGTCACTTAAAAAGTTATTAGTGTTATTTATAAAGTGGTGTTTTATAATTAGAGCCCTATAAAGTACACACTAAACTTAATGATTTAATCATTCATTAAGGATAAGTAATCCTAAAGTAATGTTAAGTGGCAAATATCTAAGAGACTATTTCCACTTGATGATGATATAACAGACATCTGCACAACAACAACACAATAACAACAACAACAATGCACCCTCCCTCCCTGCTAGAATCTGACGAAACAGGTCTGATGTCACTTCGGTCACTCAGTCCTGTGGCAGGACAGCACAGTCCATTGACTGGCTAGGAGGACAAAAAAAACAAACTTGCTTAAAAATCGGCGTTACACCTCCCCCCATCCACTTCCGATCACAAACAAATGCCTTTTCCTTATCTGTTTTCTGCCCTACTAGGATAATTTCTGTTTGGTGCCATAACGCTGTTTGCCATTAATATCCTTGCTAACGGGAATGATGGGTAGTTATCAGTCATTCCCATCGTACCTATGGCGGCCCGCACTTCACTCACTGTGTGATAGTGTAGTCCAACGATTGCAACTTAATTATGCCACAAAAACATGAGCCACATATTTTCATTGCAGCTTCTTATATTTATATCCTGCATTTATTTTTTAAGCATATAAGGGATATAATAAACACATGAGATAGCGACAGATAAAGACCTGTAATTTTCATTCTCTTCAGATGGGGATGAATAAAGCTTTGGAGCTGGATAGCTCAGTGACTAACACCCCTGACCTTTGCATGGGAGATCAGTGGTTTAAATCCCAATCAGGGTTTTTTTTGGTTACAAGCATCTGCTACATGAAATTGTGGAATTGTAGCTTGGGGCCCCCTGGTGGCTTAGGGGCCCTATGCATTTGCTTAGTCCACATATAGCAAGAAACCCCCTAGCCCCTCCCCATCTCCCCAGCTCTTTTAGCCCTGCATAAAAAAACTGTCTATACCTGAACTGCGTGTGCATGTACACACGGCAATAAAGTTCTAGACTTGACTTGAAACGGCTCTGACCAGACTATAATACTACCACCATCATGCTTGACAGAAGGTTTGGTGTTCCTGGGTTTAGGAACCTCACCTTCTCCCTTCTAAACATATTTCTGGTCATTTGGGCCAAGTAGCTCAAGTTTTGTTTCACCTGACCACAAAACTTTCCTCCAGAAGGCCTTTTCCTTTGGCCATGTGATCAGCAGCAAACTTCAGCCAAGCTTTAAGGTGCCATTTCTGGAGAAAGTACTTACTCTTCCACTGCAGCCTCTTATCCCATGGCGATGTAAAACACACTTAACTGTGGACACTGACACCAGTGTTCCAGCAGCTTTTAATTTATTGGAGTATTGGAGACCTGCTTTTTGGAAATTCTTGCTTAACTCTTGACCTTCTGGACAAATTTTCTCATAGCTGCAGGTGATAGGATATGTTTTGTTCCTGATTATGGCAGCGACACAACTGTACCATGAATTTTATACTTGTAGTGATTTACACAGATGATTTTGTAGCTTCTTTGAAGCAACCCCGAGTGACTTTCCTGACTTGTTCAAGTCAATGATTTGGTTTTTCAGATCTGTGCTGAGTTCCTCAGACTTCCCCATTGTAGTGTTTTTGGCTGAGTCTAATGAGTGATGATGATCAAAGGGGTCCTATTTAAATTGACTCGGAGAAATCAACAGCTGTAGTCAATCATAATCACTCACGGAACCTTAAGAGGCCATGCCACGAAGAAAATTTGATTTATACAGCTTTCTACATCACCAGACCTAGTCATTCAAGTTGTTGCATGTATGTTTTGACCCAAAAGACTGTATTATTTCCAGAAGACCTATAATAAATCTATGAAAGAACCAAAGTGCATGATTGTTTTTTGTGACAAAGACACACAAGTTTCAGTGATTCCATCACAGAAAATGATGAGATATAGGAGTCACTGGAATCTGAAGCCTGACCAATGAGGCAATATAGGCAAATGTTAAGGACGCCGTGATCTCCAGGGGGCGCCACAAAATTGGGAAAAAAAAATTCACTTTCAATATAATTATATTAAAATTAGTTATTGCTATTAACTCTTAAAATAGAAAAGCAATGTCCAATTAATATTACTACAAAACAGTGCTATTGGATTTCTTTTGTAAGCATATGTAAATCATTGATGTAGTCGGGGAACCATATAAAATCTTGCCTAGGGCGCCACATTGAGTAGGGCTGGCTCTGAGTGGTATTATAAGAAAGTGGAAGCAAGTGGGGACAACAGCATCTCAGCCGCAAAGTAGTAGGCCACATAAAAACACAGAGTGGATTCAGTGGATGCTGAGGCACACAGTGCACAGAAATCACCAACTTTCTGCAGAGTCAGTAACTACAGACCTCCAAACTTGGTGTGGCCTTCAGATTAGCTCAGGAACAGTGGTAAAGAGCTTCATGGAATGGGTTTCCATGGCTGAGCAGCTGCATTCAAGTACAATCCAAATCTTTGGTGCAGTGGTGTAAAGCACACCCTGATGTGTTCTCTAGAGTGATGAATCCCGCACAAGTCTGGGTTTGGCGGTTGCTAGGGGAACGGTACTTGCCTTGTTGTGTTGTGCCAAGTATAAAGTTTGGTGAAGAGGGTATTATGGTGTGGGATAGTTTTTCAGGGGTTGGGCTTGTTCCCTTAGTTCCAGTGGAAGGAAGTCTTAATGCTTCAGCATACCAAGACATTTTCTGACAATTTCTGCAACAGAACCAGGCTCAGGGAAGGTGGCCATCTGCCTCGACCAGTTGGGATGAGAGTGGGGATGAGGGGGCTGGGGATAGCAGGAGGTGGTGAGGCCAGTGGCTGCAGATCAGAGACGTGTAGCTCCAGATCCAGAGACATCCATGGAGAGAACAAGCAGAGGACACAGGATCTCGGGGGAAACACAGAGTTAGTGATATGTAATGGTGTTATACACCAATCAGCCACAACATTCTGACCACTGACAGGTGAAGTGAATAGCATTGATCATATTGGTACTATGTGGTGTTCTGCTGGAAAACATTGGATTTTAACATCTGTGTTGATGAGACTTAGACACCCAAATAAACATGGTTTAGAGCAAATATCGAGCAAATTTTGTGTCTTTATTATGCAACCAAAAAGAATGGTTTTGAAAATAAATAAAAATTTTACAAATAAATTTAGATTTTGAAAATACAAAAAATGCTGATGAACAAATTAAATATATTTGAGATTAAAATTTTATCTTGATAATCCACATTTTTTTTTACAAACCAAAATATTATTCTGATGAACCACAGATTCGTTTACATTTTAACCAGAAGTTGCGTTTGCGTTTCATGAAGTTTTGCTCACGTTTCTACATGGCGGTGAACCCTGAGCAGCCCTAACTATAAGCTTTATCAAATATTAAAGTTTTAAGCCTTATCTTAAAAGTAGAGAGGGTGCCTGTCTCCTGAACACAAACTGGGAGCTGATTTCACAACAGAGGAGCCTGATAACTGAAGGCTCTGATCCTGTTCTACTTCTGGAAACTCTGGGAGCCACAAGTAAACCTGCAGTCTGAGAGTGAAGGGCTCTGTTAGGATGATATGGTATAATAAGGTCTTTAAGATGCAATGGAGCTTGGTCATTAACAGTTTTATATGTTAGAAGCAGGATTACCTGTCAGACCTATAGCTGCAGTTGTATCAACTGAAGGTTTTTATGAGAATGGATGGGACATCCCAATAATAAGGAATCACAATAGTCCAGCCCAGAAGTTATAAATGCATGGACTAGTTTCTCAGCATCACCTTGAGACAAGATGTTCCTGATTTTTACAATATTAAGTGGATGAAAGAAGGCAGTTCTACAGGCTTGTTTTATATATAAGTTGAATAACATATCCTGCTCAAAAACAACTCCAAGTTTTTCTACAGTAGAACTGGAGGCCAAGGCAATGTCTTCTTGAATAGTAACTATCTGGCTGGTTTGATAGTGTATTTCTGAGATGTTCAGGGCCAAATATAGTTTTGTCTGAATTTAAATGAAGAAAATTACAGGTCATCCAGGCCTTAATGTCCATCAGACATGCTTGGAATTTGACCACCTGATTGGTTTCATATTGCTGCATAGATAAATATAGCTGGGTGTCATCTGCATAACAATTGAAATTTATGCAGTGCTTCCTAATAATTTTGCTTAAGGGGCCTAACCCTGCCTTATTGCCTTACTGGTCCTAACACAGAACCTTGTGGAGCTCCATAACTACTACTAACTTTACAAGTGTATGTAAACTTTTGTTTCTAACTGTATATCTAAATATAAATACAAATGGTTCAAACAAAAAACGGATTTTTACAAGGCCAAAGGCCAGGTCTATAGGGTGCTGAGTATAACGTGCTGAATATGTTAAAGTGTGTTAAGGTGAGTGGTACAATACTGTGATGATTGGTGTGTTTTCTGCATTTCAGGGAGAACCTATAACATTTAATGAAGAAATCTTTATCAACCATCGTTCCAGTGCCATGAGACAGTTCCTTCAAAATGCAATTCAGCTACAACTCTTCAAACAGGTATATACAGACCCACACAAACATGCAGCCCTGAATCATCATGGCTTAATGCCTAATCCTAAACCTTAACCTAACTCTCATTTCAACAAGCAAATAAGTCCTAATGGTTTAACTGGTCTTCACAAAGACAACAGTACAAGCCCATGTATGCACATATCTGTATTTCACCCTTCCAATAAATACCTAACAACGTTTTATGATTGTACCTGCAGTTCATTGATGGTCGATTGGACCTGCTTAACTCGGGAGAAGGTTTTAGTGACATCTTTGAGGAGGAGATCAACATGGGTGAATATGCAGGTGAGCCAGCAGTAATGTGTTTATGTGTCTCTTATACAGTGCACCTATGCATATAGAAAAGAATTACTAAAATGGCAGGAGGAGACATAAAAAGTATGTTTCTATGTGTTTCTATGTTTCATATGAAAACTAACAGGCACAGAAATTACGTTTGCCTTATGTCTCTTTGTCATTTGTTCCATTTCCTGGTTTCTTTGTTAGCTCTGGGTCTATGTATCTGGCTCTTGTAAACAAAAATATAAATTCTTGATAAAACCAAAATCCAGACTTCAGAACATCTCTTCAAACCTTGCAGTATGACCTGACAATAGCATACGTACCCTAGATGTCAGAATAAAAAGACCATCTTTGGAGCAAAGTTATCAAGCTAATTACTTCTTGTCAGAGTTGATGAAATGCTCAAATATTTGATAAAATACTAGGCATGAAGTGCAGGTGTCAACCTAAACAATGCAACACACCTCAATGAAGTCAGTAGTACAGAAATGGGCACTACTGGCTTAGTGGCATGCTGTTGATGCACTGTAACGGGTTTCTATCATATTTTCTAGACATTCACAGCTAGAACCTGGAATGCTCATTATACAATTCTAACTGGTTATTTGTGTGGCTCTCCCCCACAGTCAGTGACAAGACCTACCACCAGTGGCTGTTCACCGTGAAGGTGAGCAGATCTGAATCGTACTATCCAGACGTACATTACTACTCTAAAAATACATGGCATACATTTTGCCATTTCACGCATTTGTTTTTGTTCTTCTCACAGCTAGGGACACTAATATTGTATTGATATTTTGTCTTCTATCATATTTTTGATGCTAAATCATATTTGGTGACCTGCAGCATGACCACCACCACTAGGTCAAATGTTCCCCTCAGTCAAAATGTTTTGTCCTTAACAAGGTGTCTCAATTATTAGAGGACTGGTTTTATTGTAATGTACGGCACATATTTATCAATAGGATATTTCTTTCCAGTGTTTCTTGTCTATTTTTAGGAGCCTGTTAAGTTTTTTTCTAATTAAGCCAAGCTTTTTTGCTCACACAGCTAGTCACAGTTCTGAAAGGTCACATACAGTGCTGTGAAAAAGTATTAATAATATTCCTGATTTCATATTTAAATGTTCTGGATCGTCAAACTAATATTTATATTTATTCAATATTAGACAGAGATAACCCACAAAACGCAGTTTTTTAAATGATGATTCATTGAAGATTAATTTAAAACCTATTTCACCCCTGTGAAAGAGTAATTGCCCCCCTAAACGTAATAACTGGCTGGGCCCCTCTTGGTGGAACTGCAACAACTGCAGTTAAATGTTTGTTCCAGCTTGTGATCAGTCTTTTAGATCACTACAGAGAAATTTTAGCCCACTCTTCTCTGCAGAATAGTTTTAATTCAACCACATTAGATGGTTTTCGAACATGAACTGCCCTTTTAAGGTCTTCCCACACCATCTGAATTGGATTGACTTTGACGTGGCCCCTCCAAAACCTTCATTTTGTTCTTTATGAGCCACTCAGAGGTGGACTTGCTTGAGTGCTTTGGGTCTTTGTCATGCTCTATAAACCATTTGTGCTTGAGCTTTAGGCCATAAACTGATGGTGGATAATCTCCAGGAGCATTTTCTGATAGAGAGCAGAATTCATGGCTCCATCAATTATGACAAGTCATCCAGGTCCTGTGGAAGCAAAGTAGCCCAAACCATCACACTACCACCACCATGGTTCACTGTTGGTATCATGTTCTTCTAGTGGAATGCAGTATTAGCTTTACACTAGATGTCATGGGACCCATGTCTTCCAAAAAGTTCTACCTTATCAGTCCACAGGATGTTATCCCAAAAGTCTTGGGGCTCATCCCAGTATGTTTTTTTGCAAACCTTTTTGTTCTTTTTGGTCAGTAGTGGTTTGCGCCTTGCAGCTCTCCTGTGGATGCCATTTTCACTCATTGGCTTGCTTATTGGGGAAACATGTACTGACCTTGACTGAGGCCAGTGAAGCTTGCAGTTATTGGGTTCTGGGTTCTTTTGTGACCTCCTAGATTAGATATCGATGTGCTCTTGGTGAAACTTTGGTAGGCCGGCCACTCCTGAGAAGGTTCACCACTGTTCCATGTTTTCTTCATTTGTGGATAATGTCTCTCACTGTGGTTCTCTGGAGTCCCAGAGCCTTAATAATGACTTTGTAACCCTTTCCAGACTGGTAGATGTCAATGACTTTGTTTTGCATCTGTTGTTGGATCTCTTTAGAACATGGGATGATGCTTAAATTCAACAAGCCTGGTAATACCCGTATGTGGGTGTGGCTGGCAAAATTGAACCCAACTGCAATTTGGTAGATTAGTAGCTAAGGGGGCAGTTACTTTTTCACATTGAACAAGGTGGGGCCTGGCATCATTTTTCCTTCAGTAAATTAAATGATATATACGTCACAGTAGAAACTGCGATTCAGGACAATTGCTGATTTACTGAATGAATTCCAATTTTTTCTGTGACATATGTATTAAATTAGATCAATGATCTGAAACATTTAAGTGTGATGAATATGCAAAAATAGAAGATATGTGTAGGGTAGCCAATACTTTTTTCTGCACTGAATAACTTGGTAATTTCAGTCATTCAGCCTTTTATTTAATATATCTAAGTCAAAAATGTTTGAAAGACAAACTGTTCAGATAATAGGTAGTTTTCTGTGGCATTCCAGCCAAACACAGATGAGTGTGAAGTAACAAAAAACTTGTTTTACTCTGACTTAAAAGGAATTTACACTGAACAGCAACAACACAAAACCACCTAATGCCTAATATTAAGTAGATCTCCCTTTGCTGACAGCTGGGACAAGTTGCTGTCAAAACAGCTCTGGGCCATCATGGCATGGACTCACAAGACCTCTGAATGTGTCCTGTGGTATCAGGTACGGTACCAAGATGTTAGCAGCAGATCCTTAAAGTCCTGAAAGTTGCGAGGTGGAGCCTCCGTGGATTAAACTTGTTTTTTCAGCACATCCCACAGCACCTTGATCATCACCTTGTCATGTTCCTCAAACCAGTCCTGGACTGTTTGCAGCATGGCATGGTGCTTTCTCCCATAGACTATATGCTTTCTCCGGCTGAAATAGTCCAGGGGTCAGGGAATATTGTTGAAAGCATGTACATGGTCTGGTTAGGTTTGTGGTACGTGCAAAAAGTAACATTGACATGAATGCAAGGACCGAAAGTTTCCAAAGCAGAACTTTGCCCAGAGCATCACACTACCTCTGCCAGCTTGCCATCTCTCCATAGTGCATCCCGCTGCTTTTGGTCATAGTCCTGTTGTTGAAACAAACCTCTTCTCACTTTCTCTTTCTTAATTGACTGCAAATCTGAACAAGTCAATCAATGTCTAACAAATTGATACAATTCTGAGCATTTAAAAGTTGAAGGCTGGCCCAAATTTTGCACATGCAGCAATTACAGCAGAATTTTTTTGAGAAATGAAATACAAACTAAACATTATTAAAATGTGCATTTCTCCATCTGTATGTGATGGTCTTTAACTGGATCTTTTAAAAGCTCCAGTCTACACAAGTATACTGAGAAGAAATCCGTAGTCCACTGGGATAGAGAGCTCCTTAGCCAGGGTTTACAGGACTCTTCCCTGCCTGACACCATCACAGCAGCAGGGGGGCACACAAGATAAGTAACTTCAAAATAAAACATGAGTCAGCAAATAGTTAAGACCAGAGAAGAGCACATTGACAAAAACAGACACAGTCAGGGAAGCACAAGAGACACGAGGATCAGGAAAACAAAACACAGAAGCATAAAACACAGGGGAAGAACAACGTGCATTGCAGAGATGGTGACAGAATGTGATACATATCAGAGGACCCAGTGTGGTGTGTTAGTAAGACTCTAACTTGTGTTATCTAAATCTTTTCTAACAGAAAGGAGGCGGAGCTATCTTCAACACAGTGAAGACGAAGGCAAACCCAGCAATGAAGACGGTTTATAAGCTTGTAAGTTGCTCCCCTCTCTTAAAAACTAGAATATGAACTGGTATAAATTCATATAAAGTGACATGGTTTTATTCATTTCCTTCAAGAAATTCCTTTTTGGCACTTAGACAAATACACCAATAAGAAAAGACATTACAGTTGATGGCACAACAGTATAGTACACTACAGTATTAGACACAAGCAATCAAGTAAAACAAAAAGCAATTGGCAACTGTCATATAGCAACAGTTTAATTATTAGAGCTGTCCTGGACGTTACAGTTCCCATGAAAAATATTCATCCACCTTGGAAATTTCTCGCTTTCAGTTCTTTTCAGCACTGAATCATTATCAGTATAAGTTTGCTGTCTTTTATATCAAAGTGAAAAGAAATTTCTACAAAGTAATATCAGTTAATTAAAATTGTTATAAGTGATTGTATAATTATTCACCTCCTGCAAGCCAGTATTTAGTAGGTGCACCTTTGAACGCAATTACTTTCATAGTTCTTTTCCTGCTTCTTTCATGCCTTGTCCGTATCCAGCTGCTGTAACATGGGAATTTCACTGGTGAGGGATCAATAAAATAGATCTTATCTTAATTACAGCATTGAGCCTTTGTGAACCTTTTCAAGTCCAGACATAAATTCTCAATTCAACTGAGATCTGGGCTCTGATTCAGCCTCTTCAGAAAAATCACGCTGATGTCCTTTTACGTGTGGTTTTGACTGTATGCTTTGGGTCATTGTCTTGCTGGAAAACAAATCTCCCAAGTCACAATTCTTTTGAAGACTGCACAAGCCTATCCTTCAAGATTTCGCTATAGTTTTCTGCATTGATTTTAGTCTACCTATACATGCTTTCCAGGCGCTGCTACTGCAAAGCATTGCTACGTTATGATGCTGCCACCCCCATGTTTCACTTTGGGCATGGTGTTTTTGTGATGATGTGCAGTGTTTGGTGTCTGCCAAACATAGCATCTAGTCGGATGGCCACAAAGCTCAATTTTGGTCTCATCAGACCAAAGAACCTTCTTCCAGTTGACTCCAGCATCTCCCACATGCTTTTCTGGCAACTTAAGTTGAGTTTTAATAATAGCTGTTGTCAACAGTGGCCTCCTCTTTGCCATTCTCCCGTATACCTTGACTGGCGAAGGACCCAGGCAACAGTTGTTGTAAGCAAAGTCTCTACCATCTTAGCTGCCGAAGCTCAAACTCTGTCAGAGGAGTCATAGGTGTATTTGTGGCTTTTCTTAGTAGTCTCTTGCTTACATGATCACTCAGTGGCTAAGGCCAGAGCCACTAATCTCCCTGCAGACTGTTTTCAGATCTCTAAAAATAAAAGCACAATGCAGACCAGGGCTTCCAAGTCAGGATATTACATAAAATCCATTTCAGAATATCTCAACAATCCCCCTAAATTCTGAAAACAGATAGAATCTTATTTATGTTCCAGTTCCACCTCTGGCCTCCCTGACCAGATTTTAATGAACTCGAAAGAACTGAAGTGGAGAAGATGATATTGTTGGGCATTTAAATATACATTTTATATCAGCTTGGTCTGTTCTTACGCATATGAAGCAGGACTCTTATTCTAGGACACTTTTATCCTGTACTGACCCATCTAGGGCCCCTTTTGTTTTGGAACCTAAGTGTGGAAATCTGTTAGGCTCTGAAAGCTATAGATCCAAAAATGTCATCTAGACCATCATCATCATCATTTAGTATAGGTCTGATATAAAAACACATATCACCCACTCCATTCTAAAAACAGTATACTGTGACATAAAACAGAGTAGTATAAGCTACTTAAGACTAAGGAAAATGCAAGCCTGCAAGAACAGGCTGCTATTCCACCAGTGCCTATTTAATTGAAATATAGCCAGGAATATGGATTTACCTGTGACTCCAGTTACAGGTGTCTTTACACTACAATCACTTAACACACAGTCACTACACTACACTGCTCTCCATTTCACTGACTGTGTGACATTGAGCACCAATTGGCTACATCTGTGTTGAATTAGGTGAGTTGCTTTAAAGGGACTAAAATGTATGCAATCACTTGCTTTACATTTTACATAACCACTGTATGAATGATTTCTCAGAATGAGGAGTCCACAAGCATGTCACCTGTACTTTTATCCTGATTGTGAACACATCTTCACCATAGAGACAATGTGATACATCACTGAGGATTGCCTGCCCTTTTCTTACCATTCAACACTCCTTATTGGATTGGATATTCTCCAACACCTTCTCTGGTCAGCTGATCAGCTGCTCCTAAGTGTGCCGAAGACTAAGCGGACTCTCAGAGGGGACAGTGCCTTCGCAGTAGCAGCTGCAAAATTATGGAATGATCTGCCTCTGCACATTAGACAGGCCTCTTCTCTGTCTGTTTTTAAATCCTTTCTTAAAACCCATTTCTTTTACTTGGCCTTTAACACTTTATGAGACGTTGAATTTTTATTAATTTTATTTGTTCTTATTTCATGACTGTTATGTTTTATGCTTTTTAATTTATTCAGTTTTATTGTTATTCAATTTGTATTTTCATAAGAAATTTTAATGTGTCATTTGAGCTTTTATTTATTTATTTTGTCTTTTATCTATTGTGTACAGCACTTTGGTCCACTGTGGTTGTTTTTAAAGTGCTTAACAAATAAAGCTGGATTGGATTGGATTGTTGTTGAGTTGCAAATCCATAAGAATGACAATGATCTGGCTGTGTGTTTGTTTGACAGGCCAAGGACCATGCAAAAATGCGTATCAAGGAAGTGAAGAGCCGGTTGAAGCAAAAGGTATGTAGTGCTACGCTGATGGCAAAAGATTCTGCTGATTATTTTTTGTCAACACTGGCGTTTACATTTGAGAGTGTGAATAATATTAATATAATAATATAATATATGTTATAATTCTCTAACAGCCACATCTCTGACAGTTCTTAATCTTTCTCTCTCTTTCACACTCACACACACACACACACACCTACCTCTGTAGGAGCAGGCTGAGAATGGTTTCTCCACTGGAGGGTCCGTGGTCATTGATGACGGCACAGCAGCATTTACCACTTCAACTGGTGCAGTCAGGAGGGAGGGAATGTGGGATGACGAGAGGCCAACCACTGTACATTTTGGACATGTTTGTGGGAATGAGGTGAGACAAGGCAGCATGCTAACAAGACCATGGTTGACTTTGTAAGGAGTTTCACAGTCTGCATGCAATGGTTGGACAAGGGTTGAATATTCTATGCGATTATTAGATTTGATTAGATTCAGCTTTATTGTCATTGCACAGATTACAATAACAAGGACATCAAAATGCAGTTTAGTATCTAACCAGAAATACAAAAGCAGCAGTAAAGTACATTACAAGGAGTCACCGTGGTACGGAGTTCAGTGGAGTGATCACTGAGGGGAAGAAGCTGATTCTCAACCTGCTGGTCCTGGAATGGAGATTCCTCTAGCAAGTCCATAAATATCTGGATAGTTACAGAATTTTCATAATTTTGCTCCTGCAGCCACCACAATGGATTTGGTATGAAGCAGTCAAAATGTGATTAAGTGTTGTCTTTCATCTTTATTTCAAATAGTTTAACAGAAACATTGCCTGACTCAGCCATCAAGAACATTCCATTTGTTTGTCTTAAGGAACTTCGAGGTTGCTTTCTCTTTGTATTTTTGGTCATTTGTCCATCAATACTGTGAAGTACTGTCCTTTGTTTTGCATTATTTGACTGAATCTGAGCAGAAGGTATAGCTCATTTATACATTTTTCAGAATTCATCCTACTACTTCTGTCAGCAGTTAGATCATTCATAAACATCCATGACTCACTTCCATTAGCAGCAATGCATGCTCATGCCATAACATTACATCCACCATGATGACAGGTGATGTGCCATCTTGGTTTCATCTGTCCAAAGAATCTAGATCCTGAACTGGGCAGCCTGTTTTGTATGTTTTCTGGCAATTTAGTGTAATCTAATCTAATCTGGCCTTAGATGTTGTCAGTGGTTTGCATCTTGTAGCAGACCCTCTGTATTTACATTCATGAAGGCCCCTCTTGGTTGTAGACATGAGCAACAAACTGCCTACCTCCTCCAGAGGGTTCGTTACTTGGCTAGATATTTTGAACATGTTTTTTTTCCTCCAAGGAAAGAATTCTGATTCCACTTTGGCTGTCTTCCATAGGCTTCTTTTTGGTTTTGCTGATCTCACCGGCGCATTCCATCTTTATAAGAATGCACCAAGCTATTGATTTGGACACTTTTAAAGTTTCTGCTGTCGGTCTGATAGATCTCTTTAGTTTTTTCCCTGTGTAATGATAGCAAAAAAACAAACAAACAAACAAAAGAGGCCACACCCGGCCCTGAAACTGCTGCTCAGTTGTCCAATTACTTTTATGCCTGTGGAAAAAAAATCTTATTTTCAGTCCAGTAAGGTAAAGCAGAATAAACACTTCTATTTTCTTTATTGTCTTGTCAACCACAGCCTGTTGCATGCACGTAGTGTATACATGGACAATATTTGTGAAAATTAAAGGTTTACTTGTGCGAGTGACCAAGTTCTTACACCCAGATTTGCAAAATACTGATTTATTGTGTTAAGCACTGACATTAACAAATCTGTTGTCAAAACTTAGTTCTCTCCTCTCTCTTTATCATTAGCAAAGCAGTACAATGTAGAAAGTAGAATGTATATAAGTAACAGCTTTTCATTTTTAGCCAGTGTTAAAATTGTCCATATTTGATTTTTTTATTTTTTATTTTTTGAGTTTCTTGATGACAGAACAAAATGAAAATTTTCTGTTGTTGTTTTGTATGTCTGTTCACTGTCAAAGATAATTTGTGATGGAAAACCATTGTTTCTGTAGTTTCAACCACTTTAAGTTTTAACTTTGATTCCATGAATTGTCTTCAATGACTGTTTCAATATACACCATGTTGTCAGTCACTGTGTTCTAAATTAGTCATGTGCCCTTTTTTCATACTTTTTGTTCCCTTTAACAGACTCGCCCACCAATGCTTTTGAAGAGACCAAGCAGCAATGCAAGTCTGGAAAGCAGCATTGACCAGTAAGCCTACCTCCATTATACACAGTAAATTCCCCAGTCCATAATACAATCCAGAATTTCTCTTTACATATTTGTGTTGTCATGGCATTATTTGTGATGCAGTAAGATGAGGACAGCAGACAGAATTATTTGAATTTGTCCAGCAGACCAGTGTGACCAAAATGTGATTTAATACTAGCCTCCTGAACATCCATTCATCCATAAGTTTCCCCCACTTTATCCTACAGAGGGTCACAGGGAGGCTGGGAATCTATCCTAGCTAACACAGGGCAAAAGGTACCGTTCACCCTGGACAGGTTGTCAGTTCATTGCAGGGCCACACAGAGAGACAGACAATCATGTACACTCACTGTCACACCGATGGTCAATTTATAAATCACCACTTAACCTACCGAACATGTCTTTGGATTGTGGGAGGAAGCCTGAGCACCTTGGGAAAACCCTCTACTTTAAGTTGCCTTATTTACGGTGTTAAGGCTGTGGTAATGCTTAACACTTCTGCAGGTGCTTCACAGTAAAAAACGATGATTCATTTGACTTTACTGCATTTTCTGATAGTGTGATCACTGTGTTGTGGTTTTTTTAAATAGGACTGTACCAAATATAAGGTTATAATAACTATGACAACCAATAGTTGTTTTCGTTTTAAAATCATCTGCCAGTTGTTATTTTGATAAATTGATTGATGGTTTAGCCTGTAATTAATCATATATTTGTTCTAATAATAATAATAATGTTATAGTAATAGTAATAATGTTAATTCATTAATGTCTTGTTTTGTCTCACATCAAAGCCCCAAAATATTAGTTTCAGTGTTGTGTGAAAAAAGGAAAGTAACAAATACTCACATTTGACAACCTGGAGTTATCATAATTTTGGCACTTGAAAAATGGCTTAAACAATTAAATGACTATTAGTGTAACTGCTGAAAAGCAAAAAAGATGAAGCGGTCATGTTATTGTCCTGCTGATAACTATTGCTATCTTTGTCTCTTTGCTGTGGTAAAATTGCTGTGCAGGCCCAATCCCAATGTATATCCATCCATCCATTATCTCTACACCGCTTAATCCTCTGTAGGGTTGCGAGG
This sequence comes from Dascyllus trimaculatus, assembly GCA_024666655.1. Lineage (NCBI taxonomy): Eukaryota > Metazoa > Chordata > Actinopteri > Pomacentridae > Dascyllus > Dascyllus trimaculatus. Next base: position 1,146,265 of record CM045460.1, read on the forward strand.
GTGCTGGAGTCTATCCCAGCCGACTCGGGTGAGGGCAGGGTAGGGTTCACCCTGGACAGGCTGCCAGTCTATTAAATGTCTGTATATTGTTGTCAGTTCATTTTTTCATTAGTATGATTTCTGACAGGAAGACAGTATTGTTCTATTATGTATTCAGCATTATTCTGTAGATATTTGTTGCATGTAGAGTTGTACAACCTTGCAGTTAGAAACATTGTTTCAAAGCCAAAATGCTTTTAACAGGAACTTTTTGGAACTCTAATGGCCTTTGTGCAGATTGTGTTTTACTTCCATTCATGGCACCACCAAATGGTTGTCTGGTGATTTTAAAATGAGTGTGTATTTCACTGCTTAGCACATTCAGTTCCAACTCTGATTGCGTCTTCTCCAGTGTTGGTGGTTTTTCCAACTCTCTCTCCTTTATTACACTCTTGTTCCATCTTTACAACCTTTGTCCTTCTTAGTTTACCTTTTTGAGGGGCAAAAGCATTTCCAGCTTTTTTCAAGACATTTCATCAACTTCAGCAGTCATACAAGTTTTGTTTATAAAAAGGAATCCCCTGGGTGTTATTCTTCTTCCTCTGCATCCAGCTAGTCCTGCATTATTTGTTGTAAAAACACTACTCAGATGCCAGATCAGCCAGTTGGTTGGGGATAATTTTCTGGGACATACGTTTTACCATCACTGAAAGATTTGACATTTAATTGCAAAATAAAACATGAAGACATTGAAGGTGTGATTGATGAAAGCTTCTGCAGCTTGCTTGAAGTTGCTAAAGCTTATACAGTTGCGCACATCTACAGGAGGAACGTGAGTTTGAACATCTAACCTTACAATTAGTGGACACCTTCTATCTACTGAGCCACAGCCCCCACAACATGTCTATCATGTTTTTTCATGTTTTGATCTCTCCACATAGACTTTGATCTTGTACAGTTGAAATACCAATAGAGGGCACTCAACAACCACAAATGACTGCCACAACACTTTTGTGTTTAGTTATCTGACATGTTTTAGTCACAGGAAATGCAATAAATGTTGAACAAAGGGACTGACACAAAATAAGATAAGTCAACCAAATCAAAAACAACATTTGACTACTCTTAATAAAATCTGATATGGATGTAGACAAACATTATGTCTGTGTATTAGCTTTATGCTGTTTTTCTACTGACAATGTAGTATAAACTCAAATTGTAATGGCACTGATGCACACCTGCATGAGCCACACAGTCTTGTTAAAGTAGGATTCATTGAGTGCTTTTGCCTGTGTCTAGGTCAAAACCAAAACCTTCTGTTTCCTAAAACTTTACTTTTGAACTAGCTCTACTCAGCTAAAATCAGACACCACTACAGATTATGAAAACTTCACATTTTTTAAGAATAAGTGTGTTTACATAAAGTATAAAGCTTTTTATCGGTCATTTTAGTGTGTTATTTACAGCTTGAGTTGCATACATACATACATACATACTTACATATAGCATGTTTCCACAATCCAAATATGGCAGAAGATATTGCAAGGTGCCGAATGTGGCAGCTGAAGAGAAAGGCTGCTCTCATTTACTGCAGTAGACACTACTGCAGTAAAAGACACTCAACTGCGAGTTTCCTATCAATTAAGGCTGAAATCAAAAATATAAAAGCTTGTTTGAGCTTGATATTAATATTATGAGAAAGAATACTCTTGTGGCTACATTTTATTGCCCATTAGGTGCTTATGGAAACAAAATTGATAGATATATTTTTTTCTGGTCTCTAAAAACACTGCTCCACACTTGAGCTGGCTTTAGATGACACACTAATAAAATCTCCAAAAAGTTGCCAAACCCTTCATTTTAGGGCAAAAATCTTTGCATTTTTAACAAAGCAAAAGTCAAGCATTACAGGGTTTCCCCCAGAAAACTTGCTAGGCCCGAGGTAGAGAAGCCCACCGGCGGCCAACCGTGTTTTTGTAAAAAAAAAAAAAATGTTAAAGTTGACAGGAATTTTGAAATTATGACTATCATGTGTTATTATAAGCCATTTATTAACAATACTCTTTCAAAAAGGCACAATCTTAAAATACGGTTTTAACAAACACAAAAAAATACAATTAAAATAAGTAATATCAGTTGTTTTTACTTAAGTTAAATTCTTGTAAATCTTTTTAAAAAAGCAGAGAAAGAAAGAAAAAGAAGAAAAGAAGAAAATTGCTGGTCACATTTAAAAGTAAAATAAATTAACATCAATAGAAAAAGTGCAAACATGGCCAAGAGGTAAAACCAGGAAACTGACCTCTACTAGTTTTTACTGCACATGGTGCAGGTTGGATCAGTGCATCAATCCATCTGGGTTTACCATACTCTGTCTTGTAGAGCCATCCGCTAAATTTAGGGTCAGCTAACCATTTTGGATTCAATCCGCTAGTTCGATGTTTTACCATCGCGGCTTGCAGAAGGCTGCTCTGACAACGTGCTAACATCCGTGCTAAAACCTCTGTATACCGTCTTTGCTATCACTGTTTTGGTGCATAAAAAAACCTATTTAAAATAAATAAACAAGTTGCACTTAGCCTGGCTGGGGGCAAGGAAAGCCCACCAGGCCTATAAAGCACTGGGGGAAACCCTGCATTAACATCAAAGCCTTGGGAGTATTTAGGTGATGAATGGGGTCTGTAGGTGCACATACAGTTAGGTCCATAAGTATTTGGACATTGACACAATTTTCAGCATTCCAGCTCTGTACAACACCACAATGGATTTGAAATGAAACAATCAAGATGTGCTTTAAGTGCAGACTTTGAGCTTTAATTTGAGGGCATTTACATCCAAATCAGATGAACGGTGGAGGAATTACAATACATTTTATATGTGCCTCCACCTTTTTAAGGGACCAAAAGTAATTGGACAAACTAACATAATCATAAATCAAATTGTTACTTTTTAATACTTTGTTGCAAATCCTTTGCAGTCACTGACAGCCTGTAGTCTGGAACTCATGGACATCACCAGACGCTGGGTTTGGTCCCTGGTGATGCTCTGCCAGGCCTCTGCTGCAGCTGTCTTCAGTTCCTGCTTGTTCTTTGGGCATTTTCCCTTCAGTTTTGTCTTCAGCAAATGAAATGCATGCTCAGTTGGATTCAGGTCAGGTGATTGACTTGGCCATTGCAGAACATTCCACTTCTTTGCCTTTAAAAACTCTCTGGTTGCTTTCGCAGTATGCTTCGGCTCATTGTCCATCTGCATTGTGAAGCGCCGTCCAATGAGTTTTGAAGCATTTGGTTGAATATGAGCAGATAATATTGCCCGAAACACTTCAGAATTCATTCTGCTGCTCTTGTCAGCAGTCACATCATCAATAAATATAAGAGATCCAGTTCCACTGGCAGCCATACATGCCCACGCCATTACACTACCACCACCATGCTTCACTGATGAGGTGGTATGCTTTGGATCTTGAGCAGTTCCTTCCCTTCTCCATACTCTTCTCTTTCCATCATTCTGGTACAAGTTGATCTTTGTCTCATCTGTCCATAAGATGTTGTTCCAGAACTGCACAGGCTCTTTTAGATGTTTCTTGGCAAACTCTAATCTGGCCTTCCTGTTTTTGAGGCTCACCAGTGGTTTACACCTTGTGGTGAAACCTCTGTATTTCCTCTGGTGAAGTCTTCTCTTAATTGTTGACTTGGACACAGATACACCTACCTCCTGGAGAGTTTTCTGGATGTGGCCAACTGTTGTGAAGGGTTTTTTCTTAATGAGGGAAAGGATTCGTCTGTCATCCACTACACTTGTTTTCCGTGGTCTTCCAGGTCTTTGGACGTTGCTGAGCTCACCGGTGCGTTCTCTCTTTTTAAGAATGTACCAAACAGTTGATTTGGCCACACCTAATGTTTTTGCTTCTCTCTGATGGGTTTATTTTGATTTTTCAGCCTAATGATGGCCTGCTTCACTGATAGTGACGGCTCTTTGGACTCCATATTGAGAGATGACCTCACCAGATTCCAAATGAATATACCACACTTGAAATGAACTGCAGGCCTTTTATCTGCTCCTTGTAAATGAAATAATGAGGTAATAACACACACCTGGCCATGGAACAGCTGAGTAGCCAATTGTCCAGATTTGCAACAAAGTATTAAAAAGTGACAATTTGATTTATGATTATGTTAGTTTGTCCAATTACTTTTGGTCCCTTGAAAAGGTGGAGGCACATATAAAATGTGTTGTAATTCCTACACCGTTCATCTGATTTGGATGTAAATGCCCTCAAATTAAAGCTCAAAGTCTGCACTTAAAGCACATCTTGATTGTTTCATTTCAAATCCATTGTGGTGTTGTACAGAGCTGGAATGCTGAAAATTGTGTCAATGTCCAAATATTTATGGACCTAACTGTATGTCAGTGTGTCAGAGCAGCAAGCCTTTAAAGTGTCGTATGTTCCACAAAAGTTGAGTCTGGTTTTCCATAGGATCCCATTTGTTTTAGAATTCACAAAAAGTATTGTGTAAAATGAACAGTTACAGAGATCAGTACTAAGGATCAATCAATCAATCAATCAAATTTTATTTATATAGCACTTGCACCTGCTTCCCAGAATAGAAACATACAGTGTAAACACAACACAAAAAGAAAACCCGCGGGGCACTGGGGAACCACGTGAGGAAAAAAACACCTATGGGGAGCTCATCCACACTGAGAGGAACTGCAGCCCACGCCTGCAGGGAGCACCACCACCACAGAGACCCCCGACCCAGAAAGACAGGGGCAGACTCCACACATGGTGCAGAGTCCCCAGGTCCCCCGGGCCTGAGGGTCTCCAGGGCGACCCCCCTGCGGGCAGAGCAGCCACACCTCCCATCGTGGAGGCCCCCCATGAGGAAGACACTGGAGCTAAAACTGGACAATAAAAAGAGCTACAAGCTAAAAGACAAAAGAAGAAAAAGGGCTAAAAGACAAAACAATTAAAAGAGCTAAAAGCTAAAAACAGGAAAGAGTAGGAGAAATTAGTTAAAAGCCAAACTAAAAGGTGGGTCTTGATTCTCCTTTAAAAACATCAACAGTGTCTGCGGTTCTGATGCCCTCTGGCAGGTTATTCCATAGACGTGGACCATCTTCTTCTTCTTCTTCTTCTTCTTCTTCTTCTTCTTCTTCTTCTTCTTCTTCTTCTTCTTCTTCTTCTTCTTCTTCTTCTTCTTCTTCTTCTTCTTCCTCTTCTTCCTCTTCTTCCTCTTCTTCTTCTTCTTCTTCTTCTTCTTCTTCTTCTTCTTCTTCTTCTTCGTCTTCGTCTTCGTCTTCTTCGTCTTCTTCTTCTTCTTCTTCTTCTTCTTCTTCTGCCATTCAGTTCCAATTGAGCACAGGCCATCAGCAACCCTTTTCCATTCGTCTCTGCTCTGGGCCAGTCTTTCCACTCCTTCCAGGTGTGTCTACCTCTCTTGGTTTCTGCCTCCATGTCCCTACGTCCTGATGTTTTTGGTCTTCATCTGGGCCTTTTCCCTTGTGGGTTCTATTTTAGTGCTGTTCTTACTATATTTGCTAGGTCTTTTCTTCAAGTGTGGCCTATCTATGCCACTTTCTTTTTCTAATTTCTTCTGCCACAGGTTTTTGATTGGTTCTTTCCCAGACTTCAAGGTTTGGGATGTGGTCAAATCATTTGATGCCAACAATTTGTCATAAGCGCTTGTTGATGAATGCCTGGATTTTCTGCACTGTGCAAGATGTTAGCTTCCAACTTGCTGCCCATCGAGCAGCACTGCTTTAACATTTGAAGTAAACATTTGAATTTTTGTTTTGGTTCTGATAGCCTTTGATTTCCAAATATTTTTATGTTATATGCATAACATTATATGCTGTTGGAGCTTTTTGGATTCCGATTTCACATCTTCCTCAGCGCTAACATTTTTACCAGTGATGCTTCCTAAATAGGTAAATGACGATACTTCACATGTTGTGTTGTTTAGTGTAACTGGGTGCTCACTTGCAGCATTTATTCTCAAGATTTTTGTTTTGCTGCTGCGAATGTTTAGCCCGATTTGTTTGGATATTGAATGTAGAATATTTGTTAGGTCATGTACCTGGGAGCCAAAAGAGCAATATCATCTGCAAAATCGAGACCATCCAGTTGTTGAAAAAGTGTCCACTGGATTCCGTTTACTTTTTTTCCATTGTCTTTCTAAGTATCTGGTCAGGATACTTAGGAAAAGGAAAGGAGGTGGCAAGCATCCTTGATGTACTCCTGTTTTCACATCAAATGCTTGGGACAGGTGTATGCTTGGCCTGCATACACCAGATTTATCAGTTTAGGTGCAATGTCATGGTAGCTCACTAGTTTCCACATTATTTCTCTGTCCAGACTGTCAAATGCGTTTTTGTAGTCTATAAAATTTATATACAGAGAAGAATTTCACTAAAACAATTGATCTACTATAATCCTAAGAGTGGTGATTTGTTCAATGCATGAGCGGGTCTTTCTGAAGCCAGCATGCTTGTCTCTCAGTTTTTCATCTACAGCTGCTTGTAACCTTTCAGTTCAGTTGTCCTCCAACACATAGAAAACATTGTCTTCTTTCTCCTAATGTAATTGTCTGAGCTAACAGACTTACCATTTTTTGTGTTCGAAGCCTTTTAATGACAGGAGAACTATCCAGCTGCATCATTGACTGCAGTACAAACTTAGACCGAAATTTTAATGGAAAAACAGAAACTTCACCTCAATTCAGTTTCCACATTTTTGACGTCAGGAGCATAAATTAAATGCTGTTGAGTCCAGCAATTCTTGGATTGTTCGGAGTTTCTTTAGTCTTTGTGCTGTGTAAACACACTTGGCTGACATTTCTGTCACACAGCTGCTACCTTCTGCTGCATGCTGCATACACAAACAACATACAGGGAATTACCCTGATATTGTATTTTAGTGTCATGAAATACAACTGGGAACTTAAGTATTACTAAGAGCAGAGTGTTAGTCTTAATAGATAGGTAGCCCACAGTCAAGCTCTGTTTCACTGCAACAGTAACTGCAGACTCCATTTCTTCTTTAGTCCCTAATTTTTTGGCTTGCATTATTTTCCTTTATGTTTGGATTGTAGAAATATGCAACCTAAAAATACCGAAATCCTTGAGGCAAACACATTTTTGCAAAGCTGTGATACTCTGTTAATAGATCACTGGACAGCATATCTGTCATTCTGCTCCACTTTAGGGTGCATTGTTGTTGAGTTGGCATTGCCAACATTAAAGCTGAATAAAATGCGGACAAAATTGTTGATGCCCTTCCACTAAACAAAGAACATCCCACAATGGCCACTGAAATACCTTAAAAATGAAAAAAGTAAAAATAATAATTAAAAAAATTACTGAAAATTAACCAATGTGTGGTTCAACAGAGTCATTTTGAACTAATGAAACTAGCCTGGACAAAAATGATGGTACCCCTAGAAAAGATTGAAACTACTTTGACCATAGGGACATGTTAGACTAAAGTGTGTCCTGTCATTAGCATCACAGGTGTCTTCCAACTTGTAATCAGTCAGTCTGCCAATTGAAAGGGTGAAAAGTTGTCACTGTTTAGTATCATGGTGTGTACCACACTGAACATGGACCACAGAAAGCTAAGGAGAGAGTTGTCTCAGGAGATCAAAAAGAAAATTAAAGACAAGCATATTAAAGGTAAAGGCTATAGAACCATCTCCAAGCAGCTTGATGTTCCTGTGACTACAGCTGCACGTAGTATTCAGAAGTTTAAGGTCCACGGGACTGTAGCCAACCTCCCTGGACGAGGCCACAAGAGGAAAATTGAAGACAAATTGAAGAGACGGATAATACGAATGGTTACTAAAGGGCTTAAAACAACTTCCAAAAAGATTAGAGGTGAACTCCAAATTCAAGGTACATCAGTTTCAGATCGCACCATCCGTTGCTGTTTTAATAGAAGACGACCAAGGAGGACACCGCTGTTGAAAGCAAATCCTAAAAAGCAAGACTGTAATTTTCGAAAATGCATATGGACAAGCCACAAAGCTTCTGGGAGAAGATCCTTTGGACAGATGAGACAAAACTGGAGCTTTTTGGCAAATCGCATCAGCTCTATGTTCACAGACGCAAAAGTGAAGCATACAAAGAAAAGAACACTGTACCTGTTGTGAAACATGGAGGAGACTCAGTTATGTTCTTGAATCTGTGCAGGGTACAATGAAATCTCAAGACTATCAAGGCATTCTGGAGCCAAATGTGCCGCCCAATATCAGAAAGCTTGGTGTCAGTCGCAGGTCATGGGTCCTCCAACAGGATAATGACCAAAAACACACAGCTAAGAACACCCAACAGTGACTAAGAACAAAACATTGGACTGTTCTGAAGTGGCCTTCAGTAAGCCCTGATCTAAATCCTATTGAACATCTGTGGAAGGAGCTGAAACATGCAGTCTGGAGACGGCACCCTTCAAACCTGAGACAGCTGGAGCAGTTTGCTCACGAGGAGTGGGCAACATACCTGTGGACAGGTGCAGAAGTCTCATTGAGTGTTACATAAATTACTTGATTGCAATGACTGTCTCAAAAGGTTTTGCAACAAAATATTAAGTTAAGGGTACCATCATTTTTGTCCTGGCCACTTTCTTTAGTTTTTTTAATGATTCTGTTGAACCACAATTCAAAAGCAATGTCTGATTTCCATTAGTTAATTTTCAGTGATTTTTATTTATTATGATTTTGTCATTTTCAAGTTAATTCAATGACCTTTGTGAGTTTTTTGTTTGTTTAACAGAAGGGTAACAACAATTCTGTCCATGTGTGTAACTGAACAAGAAAGTACTGTGACAGTCAGTTGTGGTCTTTTCCTCTGTTGGTATTTTGACTTTACTGCCACAAAGTCTATGGGGAGAAAACAAGTATCTTGTGCTTACACTGTTAAAGTGTGTTGTCCACTAATCACTATGTGGGTAGTTTGCTTCAGGACTCCTCCTGTACATGTGGTCCACTCTACAAGCTGCAGTAACTCCATTTATGCACATAAATGTACTAATCCTGTTACACTGTCAGTAAGTAAAAAGGCCTGATACTCTTAACAATGCTAATCCCTCTGTTTCCTTTTCTTAATTTTCCCTTTCCTTCCTGTCCCTTTTAATGGATCAATTAACATATATATTGAGCTTTAAATTTCCTGTTGTCTTTCATCTCCTCACTATAGCTGTGTCCGTCCTACTCGTCACTACACAGTCTTTCTGTCTGAGGATTCGTCTGGAGACGAGTTCCAATACGACGATGACTCCATCGCTGGGTTTCCTGACAGCTTTCTCTTCTCCGTCCCTTTTGAGTGGTCACCTCTGTATGCATCTCGATTGTTTGGCTTTGCCCTGTTTAGTGTGTGCTTAATTAAAAAGCCTTCCTCAGCTCATCTCTTTCTAAGGAAATGTGTGCATGTGTGTAAACCTGTACCTTGAAAGTATTTTGGTTACTGGGTGGGTTGAATTATTGGGTTTACATTACAGTAAGAGCAGTATTTTGTTGAGCATAAGGCACCAGTGAATTACTTATGGCTTGAGAGTTAAGTACTCCCACCAGCTTATTTTAATGAATTTTTCAGGAAACATGCTGTAGCATGGTCATGTATTACTGGTGTGGGACACATTTCTAGCCATTAAAAATAGCACAAAAGGGTCAGGTTTCTCCCAGAGACTGTTCACAATAGTGACCTCAAGTAGGCCTATGTCTCAGTAAAGTTCCCCCTGTATGTGGGCTTTGATATACATTTTTCACTATAGGTACCGTTCAGTGCTAACATAATGTAAATAGTCTTTTCATCAATCGAGAGTGTGGTCTTTCTTAATATTGGTTAGTGAAAGTTGTGATTGTGCAGATACAATGAAATAAAAGTTGTTTCAGAAGTTCCCCAGTGTTCACCAAATCCGTTATGCTATGCTATGTTAAGCTTATGTTATCCGCTATGTTACTTTTCCTTTCCAAAGTAGTTTGTCATGTCGTTATTACACTATTTTTTCTAGTTTGCCAGTAATAGAAATGTATCAAGAGGGTAAAATAAAAACTGACTTATGTTATCTTATTATCACATAACTCCCTTAAAAGACCAAAACCAACAGCACAACAGCTACTTTTGGACTACCCAACTCTGTATGTAGCACTGACCTGCAAGGTCACTGGTTTGTACTGAGAATGTAACTGTGTCAAAAATGTATGCTTTCATTTCTTGAAAAGTAAATCCCAGACCATGGCACAATAGTCTTCATCAAGAATTACTCAAACAGATGTAAATGGTGCGTTTGTTGCAGATTATGTTCCAACTTGGAGTAATACATATTTTGTGGAGTAGCAAGCTATTTGACCAAAAAAAGCAAAAAACATTTGATGGGAATTTTCTTGAAAACGTAGCTACAGAATGCACCTTTTTTAAAGGTTTTCAAAAGGTTCTATCTTGGCCTGTTTTGGAGAAAAGGGCAATGATCCTTGTTTTGATTGGAAACAGGTTTTGACCTATGAAGACCTCTGGTGTGTGAGCAAAATAAGTAACTTAAGTCTAACATTGTTCCCACAGGCCTCAGCCGTATCGCTCCCTGAAAGAGGTTGAGCTGATAGAAGGGGATGATCCTGGTTTTGGGGCAGAAAGCCACACAGCCCCTCCCAGCCCAGTTAATGAGAAGTTCTCGAGTGTCAACTTACTGGGCGACATTTTCGGGTGCCAGGACGAGCCTGACAGCCAGCCAATTACCTTGGCTAAAAGTCTCGAAGACCTGAGGACTCCTAAAGATGAGCTACACGCTAAATTCACCTACCAGGTCAGGCAAAGTTTGTTTGATCCTATCTGTTTAGCAGATATGCCTCCAGGGGGGATAAAGTGGGGCCATGGCCACAGACGTTACAGTAAAGATGTTTTTTTAAAAATAATCCTCACATCCCTTGCCATAAGTTTTGGTGTTGCTAAATACCTGAAGAATTAAATCAGACCAGTATACAAGAGACTGTAACTATACTGTATATTGTATACAGTTTTGGATCTGTAAGATTACAATCAACCACACATAGAATAACCCCCAATCAGGCATCAGTCCTTCCATTATCTATACACGTTTATCCTCTGTAGGGTTGCAGGGGAGCTGGAGTCTATCCCAGCTGACTTAGGGTGAAGGCAGGGGACACCCTGGACAGGTCACCAGTCTGTCACAGGGCCACATAGAGAGACACACAATCAAGCAACTCACATTCACAAATACAGACAATTGGGAATCACCAGTTAACAATCAGACAAATACAATTAAAGCCTACTTAAATAAACTAACATAAACAGGATCGTTTCAGACGAGCCAGACCTATCCAGATTCAATGACCAGCGAACCCCACTCAACGCATACAGTTTGTACAACCAGAAGCTGTGGTTGCTCTCCAGCCAGTGCACAGGCTTAGGGCATAATTGTAAATGTCTAGCTCGTACCTGATCTAACAGCTGACTGGTTTAGATGTTGACTCAAAAATATGATGCTTGATAGAAACATTTCATTTTAATTGATTTACAGAGATTTAATTTTTTGTTTATCTGATTCAGAATTTTCCTCCCACATGTGGGGTTGATAGTGAGGCTTCTCAGTCAGAGATTAAATATAATCAGGTTACTTTTCAAAAACTGCAGACACTATGTAATTCTAGTCTACAGTATAGTAAAACAGGGCTGATTTAATTGTTGTATTTAGCAACACCAAAAGCTCTAGTAAAGGGTATAACATTTGTTATTGACGGTCTGAATATCTGACAGATCAGTAATAAAGCTGGACAGAAATCTAACCAGCATGCATTGCGCGGCAATCACCAGTGATCAAATCTGCACAGGTCTGGCTTATCTTGAATGATGAGCGTTTGTATGTGCAGTTGACTGAGGCCCAGACACGGACACTTAACAGGAGCTGATGTTTAGTTCACTACCTTCAGCAGTTTGTAGAAGTCATTCCTCAAAGTTTATTAAATAGGCTACCTGCAGCATCAAACAGCAGCAGAATCCATATACACTCACCAGCCACTAAGGCTGGACCTCCTTTTGCCTTCCGAACTGCCTTAATTCTTCGTGGCATTCTTTCAACAAGGTGTTGGAAACATTCCTCAGAGATTTTGGTCCATACTGACATGATAGCATCACACAGCAGCTGCAGATTTGTCAGCTGCACATCCACGATATGAATCTCCTATTCCACCACATCCCAAAGGAGCTCTATTGAGTTGAAGTCCGCAAGTGTCTGCAAAGAGAGAGAGCTGTGCACATTTACACACAACAGCATTAAGTTCATTAATTACCTATAATTGTTAATGATCCATGACATGGAAACAGATAGATAACACTGCATACTTTTCTTCACCTCATATTGACAGAGTTTTCAAATAGCCTCTTTTTTATAGCAGCCTAAGAAAATAATCGTTAAATTGAATGGCTTGAGGTTTGTATGCCACCCCAAGACTTTCTGTGGCCCCATGTTGCCAGCACTATGAGCATTTTTCTGTGGCAAAACAGTAAACAGTTGTTAGTTATGCAAGTTGTAAGGACATAGTCTTCAATGGGCTAACTTTAAGAAAGAAAAAACACTAAATATTGTCGTGTCCTTTAAAGTCTATATTATCTCTTGTGTTTGCAGCGGATGGACTTAAGTGTCAGTGAAAACTCACAAATGCTTCCAGGCCTCAAGCTCTCCAACCCTTACAACAAGATGTGGAGCATAGGGAAGGACGAAACAGCCTTGCCTGTTGCTGTGCCTCCTACCTGTGATATCCCTCCACCTGTCCAACTTCTTGTGCAGACAGAAGCCCACTCTCCAGGCCGGGAGAGCTCCAGTACAGGCACTGATCCTTTGGACCCTTCCATCCCTGGTAATATCACCATTCCTCGTCCCCATGGAAGGAAAACACCTGAGCTTGGTACTGTCCTAGCACCTCCCATTGCCCAGTTGCGCTCGAAAACAGCCGTTGCCAGTGAAGGAAGGACTACATCAGGGGGGAAAGAGTTTCGACAAGCTCTGGGCATGACCACAGATGGAGACCTGCTAAGGCCCACAAAGGTTGCTGAGGACAGTATAGATCTGATAAGCCTGCTAGACCCCCTTAAAAACTCAGCACAGCCCAGCTCGGCTGTATTAACTGATGGGATAGATATCAGTGGGTCATCTTCTTGCAAACAAACACTACCGCCCAGGTCCTACCCACAGGACCTGCCTCCTTTCCCACTGCATCCTCACATATCACTGAATCCTTTTGCCCAGGCTCTGCAACACACCTCCCCTCAAATGCATTACTCACCAACTGTAAGTGCAAATCCCTTCAATGCAGTGTACGGGCCTCCACCAGGCTCTTACTTAAACACTCCACCCCAGCCACAGACCTTTCCTACACCAGCAGGGCTCTACAGACAGCATTCACCAGGCAGCTCCACTCTGCCACCCTATTATGGACTGCTTCAGTCCTCCTTCACCTCCTCAGTCAACCCTCTGCGTCAGTCCTCTGCCAGCAACCACGCAATTTCCAGCCTGGTGGACTCCACATCTGTCCCCACTATAGCCATGAACGTACTGGAAAAGCCTCTTCAAACTGAGGAAGACAGTGAGAAGATTCAGGATCCTTTTGGGGACCTGCTGACTATGGCCAACCCTGCTACACCCCAAAAAAAGAAGGTGGAGGACCTTCGGAGAAAGTGGGAAACATTTGACTAAAACTTGTCTGTATGCACAGAGTTACCCCTCTCTGTCACAACCCAAACTTCCCTTACTACTCTATCAGGACCTTCTACTGCTTTTGATGGTGCATTAGCTTTGATACAGTCTACCATGCCCATGCAGCTCACAGCTGTCAGAAAAATAACAGCTTTAACTGAGACTGAAGACATGCCTGTATCCTGAAATAAGGAACAATTGTTTTTTGTTTGTTATAGCCTCTAACCAGGCTGATGATGATGCTTATGTTCTTGAAGTCAGAAAATTCTGATTACGACATTAAGTGCAACATATATTAGCTAGCTAACTAAAGTTGGCCAGGAAAAAGCACACATTATTTCCTCTACAAGCTAACATGCAATACTTTCAGACAGTAAGCAGCTGCCACCCTTGGTGTTTCCAGTGTCAACATGACAACTGAAGAAACTAGCAGAGACAAGGAGGAAGTGGAAGGAAACTTGAGCACCTGGTGAAAACCCACACAGGCACATTCTGTAATTATCTTGGAATTCAGTTTGTGTACCCATTCAAAAGGGATTGACAGGAAAATATACTTGAAACAAAAGGCAACATTTAATTATTAGTACAGTTTTACTGTGTCACATGACATTAGTGCGGCATAATGATCCTCTCAGCCCACACATTTATTTGACTGTGCTTCAGATGGACCGGTGTTGTGCATGTAGAGTCCAGTTGTCCAAATGCATCAGGGGTGATGTATATTAACTGCCTCAGAAGGTCCTGATCCAGTACGTAGGAATGCCCCCTGCCCCCACAACACCACCACCACAACCATCAGCTCTGCTGTTGATCAGTGACAAACAGGAGCGTGTGGTAAACAGATAGAGGGTGTCGGCTGCCTCCTTAGCCAACAGCACTTGAACTCATCTAGATCTGCCCTAGGAATTTCTGAATTTGGATAGTTAGTGTTTTTCTGCCATTCTTCCATGGAAATGGAATGCCAACAGTTCCCTGCTCATTGCCACTCGCTAACATATTTGCTGACATATTTTTTGCACTGCTCCCTTTCATGTCATCTGTCTTTTGTGCCACTACACACAGTATATCCTGCAAGAGGATATATGTCATGCTCACGACGGCATGTCTTAACGATGTCAACTTCTACAATTAGCTTGTATTGTTATTAGTAGCTAGTCTGCTATAGTTGATTGACATCTTAATGGCATTATGGTTCTGTAGCTACAAATTGTGGTGCACCTGAATCATGCATTTGGATGATTTAGTTTATCTATTGATGTTTTTGGTAGCTTTATGCCGAGTGATGATTTTAAACTTTTCTGTCTAATTAAATGTATGGAGACTTTGAGACACTTATTGTAAATTGTGTTTTTGAATGATCTTTTGGCCAATTTTTCTGCTGATATGTTCATTATTTCCTTCAGTTGGTTTTTGCCTTAGTCAGGTATTACTTTGTGTCTGATGACAGTTTTTTCTAATGAGTCTTCTTACAAATTATAATGTCAGTCATGCATAGGGAACAAAAATATGGTTTCTCACAGTTTTGCCAACCAGTTAGTAATTCAGCTGTTGTGATTTCTCCAGCATCAGAAACTGTGTAGGTGTCCATGCCAGCCCATACAGCTTTCCAGGTGATCTTGGGACGTCCATGTGTTGTGAATGCCAAAAAGTCCTAACTGCTTCAAAGTGCTCTATAGATCTAGTTGCTGCTGCTGTGTGTGTACAGATGACACTGTTTGTTCTATGAATGATTAAAGTATGGTGACAAGTATCCTACTGCACCTGCTTAAAATGTAGTACAAATATCTGAACATATCAGCTTAACTTGATTAAAATTACTCTGACTCTGTATTGTGTTTGACTATGCAGCACATCTTCATTACCTTACCTTTTTCACTGACTTCCTTGCTTCATGCCACATGATTCTTGATTTTTAACTTGCAAACACTAGAACTTTCTTATGGCAATACTATTAGATATTTCAACTTGGTTTAAGCTGTTTTAAATATATGGCCATTAGTGCCACCACCACACCACAGTGTATACTTGTACAAAACCCCCCATAAAACTAAAATCTAATTTGCTAGTTTAGAGATGACAAATGAGGATGGCAGTGCTTTTTGGCTGTAGATCATTCCCTCAAGTCTGTGGGTGGATGGTGGGATTCAAATCTTGACAAAGTAAAAGAGTTATTGTGCACTGGGAAGCAGATGCATCTTGCTCTAGTCTTCATATAAATGTGTAGGAAGAACGATGAAAGCTAAGCTACATACATTTATTTTAACACAAAGGTGACTTTTTTTGGAAAACGCTAAATTAAATAATCCATGATGTGGTGGTAAAAAGCAATAGAAAGGGAAAACTTCCAAGAGGGATGAATACTTTTTACAGGTCCTGTAATTTGGACAAATTTAATCTTAGGTACTTTCATACTGTTAAAATAAACATTTAGTTCTAAAAAACTTTTGAATCTGAAGACCATCTGAAAAAAATTAATATGTGCTGTGTCTCTAGATACATTATCTGGACATTAGCATCAGATCCATGGGCATTAGCATTTAGACGAATGAAAGAAATATCTGTGCTGGACACAGAAAGAGAAACTTGTTGATAAACATGTAGATCTCATCTAATTAAGATGACAAGTAAGGTTTTCGTCACAATGTCCCTTTTAAAGTTTGTCTACTGTAAACGAACAGTAGAATTAGATCATTTCTGAATTCTTGAGGCCATTTTCAAAGCTGAATTTTACTGAAACTCATTTCCATTTTTACTAGCCTGCAGTCTGCTTCTTCTCTCCCTTAAATGCTCTGTGTGCTAAACAGGACACCTTGAAGTGTATGTAAAGTTTGTTTCTGCCAATCATTTATTTTTCTATCCTACATTTAATGTAATGAAAAACAACGTCCAGCTTTTTGCCGCTGACAGTATATCAACTGCTATTCAAGATAAGAGTAAACTTCAAAATCTTCCCAAGAAAAGCTTTTTAAAAAATTCTACATTTTATTGTATGTGTCCCACTCTGGTCATTGATTTAACCATTAAAAACATATCTGTGTGCATCAGAATTACATATTTAGAATTTTTTCCACAAAGATGATCCCCTCCCGCCTAAAAACACTATTGCTTCTTATCATATGTATACATGAGGTCCCTGCCTCTCCCTCCACCCAACCCTAAATACTCACTGCAAGTTGAGCACAACAGCTCACCATGACTCTACTCAGACACTGTAAAACTAATCTAGGCTACACAATGGAAAGTTGTCAAATTAGAGTAATTGAGCCATTCTGAAAAATAGTAGTAATAAAAAAAGCCCGTCTCTTGGTTCATATGAAACCCTGGAAGTCTAAATCTGTGTTTTTGAGACTGTCATCAGTAGTTACAAGGTAGAAGTTTTGCTCGTGATATGTTTTCCAGCATATTAAAAACACCACGAGGGCATGTAGCATGGTTAAAAAAAAAAAAAAGAAAAAAAAGAAAAAAAGATTTTTACCGGAAGGGTTTTAATTATTCTCTTTGGTATGATAAAATATTCATCTTTGTGATATTTGAAATGGCTGTTTTTTTTATTATTTTAGTTCAGAATTACATAAGTATATTACTGATACTGATCACACAGAAGGACTTACACATATTTTTCAGTCTGTCACAGTCAGGAGGGAATAACCTAAAACTTACTGAACACACCGCACAAGAACCACTTCCCAGCAGCTGTAAGAACAGCAACCTGCAGACTGTTCTGTTTACTGCATGTGATCCTGGATGGGCAAGTGACATCATCAGTCCCCAGTATCAGTCACAAATACCAGACACATTCAGATCAGGGCTCTGTGGCGGTCAGACTGATCATCAGAGCAAACAAATCCCTTACAGATGTATCAATACATATATCCATACTGTGCACCTTGCATAGATCATGACTGCCGGACCTGGACATTCTACTTACTGGTATATGCGTTACACGCTTAAAAACTTGATGTCTAGACAAAAAGATCTACGGCTGTTTTTTGTGTGTTTGCGGTCATTGTCCAGCTGCAGAATGAATTTGGGATAATCAGATGCCTACTGATGTTGTAGTGTGACGTGTAAGAATGGGAAAATAGCAAATGAAGCCGCCAACACTCGCAATTATGCATGTAACACTTTCAGTGTTGCATAACAGAAAAAAGAACCAGGACCATGTTGATAATTTAACTAATTACCTGCTGATATACATTATCCAATCCACAATCAAATATGTGCAGAAAAGTCCTAGTAAGAAAATCATAGAAAGACCTATAGTATATTCTGTTCTTACCGTAACCAACATTAACCTGAATGGTCTACGTATGATGAATTTACCTTTTCATGTACATGCATCATCTTACTGACAATACAATATGACCTCTGTGTGTCTTGTTGCCATGATCCATCCTGCCAGACTGATCTTAGACGACTTCTCACAGTTCCTCTCCTCTGTTCCCTTACACAGCTGTTTCATTTTACTTTATGATTTTGCTTCAGCCCACATTCTGTTGTTGTTCATTAGCAAATATTTGTAATGACTTCAATCATGCAATGGGCTATATGCCTACAAATGTCTTGCATTTTTAACTAGAAATCAGTGCTACATTGTTACCTGCCTTAACAGCACACACATATCCCACACAATTTTTTTTATTTGAAAAATTAATGTTAGGGAATTTAAAATACAATATTTATTTCTATGGACACTCTATCGCAGAAGATATAAAATTAATTGTACAAGGAAAAAGTATAAGCATAAAACACTTGCACCATATCAATACACCCATCAGTCACAACATTCTGACCACTGACAGGTGAAGTGAATAACACTGATCATATTGGTACTATGTGGTGTTCTGATGGAAAACCTTGGATTTTAACATCCGTGTTGATGAGACTTAGACACCCAGATAAACATTGTCCCACAACAAGAACACTCCCTCATGCAAATGGAAATCCCAAATGTCACTGGACTACCCCCGCAGGAAAATTCACCCCACCACATGGAAAAAAAATGCAACCAATCAGGAACATGTAGAGGAACATGACAATGGCCCAAGATGTTGATCTGATCTCCAGACTTCCTAGAGCCCATTGTGATCAAGCATCAACAGGATGCAGTGGAACCAGTTGGATTGACAGAGGCCCCACTGCACAAGCCAGAGTAGCCAAAGGATCCACTGCCAAAGTCCTGGTTCCAGACCCCACAGGACACCCTGAGAGGTCCTCTGGTCCATGACCAATAGTTCAGAGCATTTTGGACCACATAAAGGAACCAACACAATATTAAGCAGGTGGTCATAATGATATCTGTGTATACAAATTACCCAGCCCACTGAGAAAATTATGTGATTTTTCAAAGTAAAAAGGGTCCTGGATGACACAATGCAATCCTAAATGCCAAGAATAATCTGATCTACACACATTTGCTCCCCTTTCATTCCTAAGTTATAGGGAATAGTTTCCTATAGCTTACATTTAGATATTTAGATCGTTATACATTACACAACACTTTTAGCCAAACATACAGATAGAGTTGATAAGAGCTATTTTCAGCCACAGGGATAACATGTACTGCAACTCCAGATGCAACTGGAGATATTAGCCCACAACACTGAGACAGCCTAAATCCAGAGAACTCTGGCAAGTTCTCCAAAATGCTTGAAGTGATCTACCAGTGTAACTGGAGGGCTGGTACTGTGTTTGTAAGCATTCTTACTTGTAGTGCCTAAAACCTTTCCACAATATTGTGTAAAGCAACTTTTCCACCTCAACCAAGCACAGAAACGTTTGGAAATATTTTGTCTTTTTTATGTTTGTTTTATTTAAAATGTGCAAAAAGATACGTGGAGGTAAACACACGTCTTTCAAAAAACACCCTCTTGATTGCGTCTCCATGTCTTTCATTGTTTGTTCGTCCAGTTTTGTTACGTTTTGTTGTGCACCATAGTAAATTTGAAAGAAAAAATCACTTCCAGTTCTATACACTGAAGGGCAGAAACATGGAAAGATGAGGCAAATTTATGTGTCAAATCGCCTGTTGATATCCCTTTAATTTTCCATAGTTTTCTTTTTTCCAGACATGATTTTGACTCTCTATTCTACAAATTACATCCAACATCAACCAAACTTGGTACTAACATGCCATGTTTGGACAGCCCCAAACCATGTTCATATGTTTGCTTTAAGATATTATGTACCACTTTTGCAATGATTGTAGATGTTTGTAGCTACATGTGGTCACATGAATCAAAATGCTGTATATCTGAAATACTTCGTCCAGCTGGAACAAAGTTGGACTCAACTGTACAGACAGAGTGCATAAATAAGAATGCTGAGGTTCATGCAGTTTTGGCCAGCAGGGGGTGTGATAGTAAAACAACAAATATTCCTCAACTGTAATCACCACTCCTTCCATACAGGAAAAGTTAGACACATGACTAGTACCAAACCTGGTACATTTTATGTCTGAATGACCCAAAACAGTACGCACATGTTTGATTTAAGAGATCATGCATTGTTTTGACTGAATTGGCTAACAAACCTTAATGACTGGAATTAAATCAATTCAAACTGCTTTAACTCTGGAATACTTGGTCAAATATGAACCAGTCTGGCCCAGTTACACAGACTGAGACCAATAATAAGACTGCAGAGTTTCATGTAGTTTGGTAGAGGGGTTCCATGTGAAAAAAAGAAAGCTGCTCAATACAAATCACCACTCCCACTACATGCTATGTTGGCAAGAGAAACATGTTTTCACATTTAATATGCCAACTACAACTTATCTTATTGTCTTGTAAACAGCTTGTTAATATTTCTGAATGAGGACTGCACATTATCACTGATATCTCAATTCTGCAAAAGCTACAGAAGTAATAATACTGGCTTCTCATAAAAACAATCCAGCTTCCAGCAGCAGCATGGATATTACATGAAAGTTTGACTGGAAACAGAAGTCATTTTCCACAGTTCATTGTGCAGTGATTCTTGACATAAAGCCCTTACACACTAGCTGGGACTATAAAAACAGGTTAAGGCTTTACAAACTACAAACTGTTTACAAACACTTCCTTGTTCTCTCACCCTGAGTTTCTGGTAGAAAGAGTTTATACAGGATGAAGTCTTAGTGTGCATTTTTGAAGTGCAATAGACTTGTGATTGTTTCCTCAGATTATCAAAAATAATGTGAGGAAACAATGTGTTTAGCACATTTCTGTGAAATGAAGAGACACAGAGCAGCAATGGGGTCAGTAGCTGCTCTCCACCAGCAGGGAACTGCCTCCTACAACACATCCTTCAGATCAGCCCACATATGCATAGGGTCTAATACTTTCACAGTGAGTTCTGTGCACCTGCCTGCAGTGTACAGATCACCACCAAGTACCCTCATTTCTCGTGCTGGTGTCAGATGAGTCTTTCCTCTGGTGGAACTTTGAGCATGCTGTCCATCTCCAGCCGGGCTCCAGCCAGCTCCTGTGAACTGGGGCTGTATGCACCCTCTGACTGGCGCTTCTTCTTCGCCATGAGCACCATGATGGTCAAGCCTATGATCAGCATCAGCACGCAGAAGCAGAGCAGCGGGATGGCTACCACCAGCCAGGGGATTCCCTGTTTATGGGCTTGTTTCTGCATAAACACACAGGACAGAGATTGTGTTTTGTTTACAGACTAGGAAGGGCATTGTTTTTGCATTTGTGGTTTCAGTTGTGTAAAATAGCCATGCTTTAACAAACTACAAACTCACCCTCAGTGTATGAATTACACGAGGGGTGTCCAATCCTGGTCCTGGAGGGCCACTATCCTGCATATTTTAGACATTTCCCTCTTCCAACACACCTGATTCAAGTGATAAGGATCGTTATCAGGCTTCTGTAGAGCTTAATGATGAGCTGATCATTTGAATCAGGTGTATTGGAAGAAGGAAACATCTAAAACATGCAGGATAGCGGTCCTCGAGGACCAGGATTGGACACCCCTGACTTACTTATTTGTTACATGTTGCTAGGTAATGTGAAAAACAGACAGCTCTTGATCTATGTAATACTTTGAGAAGAGAAGTTTGGCAAACACACATTAGTGTCACAGATTGGTCCGCTGTAGCCAGGTGGACATTCACACATAAACATGTTGAATCGATCCAAACAGGAGCCACCGTTCCGACAGGGGTTAGACTCACACTCATTGAGCTCCATTTCACACCTGAAATTCAGAAAATACATTAATCCACGCATTAACGGAAAGTGCAGTTGACACACAGTGATGATGACTGGAATTTTATTTTTCTATCTTAAAATACTGAATATGTCACGCCCGCCAGCTCCATGTAGTGGCAGCCAGTCCCTGTTTTGTCTCCCTCTCCCTCCTTTCCCCTCTCCCTCAGGTGGGTGTGAGTGAGGTGTTGCTGGTGGAATGTGGGCAGGTGCAGGCCATTGAAGTATCACCTGAGTGAACACACTTGCGACAGGGAGTGGTAGTCTCCTCATGCTCATCAGTCTCCCCATATAATCAGGCTCAGACCACTGCATGCTGCTGGACTGTTCAATAAACCAGTTAGTCAACTCAGGTCATTGATCTGCTACTAGTATCTCTGTTTCCATGTTTCTTGTTAACTTGTGTTTCTCTCCGTTCCAGTCCGTAATCACCCCTGCCTGGGTCCTGTCTGCCTGCCTCGTCTGCCTACCACTGAGCTTCAGCTCTCCCTCCTCAATCCAACCTGGTTCTGTCTACATTCACCCACAGAAACCTTCACAGCCTCACACTTGCCCATTCTACGCACCTCCTCCATCTGCCTAACTCTCACCCTCTCTCCCCCCGGCTACCAGCTAAGTTACCCCCACTCTGTTGTGGGTTCCAGTTTTGGTGTTGGTCTAGTGTATATTCAGTGTGTGCTTTTTCTGCTTTGTGTAGTCCACCAGTTTGGCGATATTTTATGTGGCATCCTATGCGACTTTGTTAACCTCAGTCCAGCCCTCGCTTTCCTAGCTTGGTCGTACCAGGTCATGGTTAGTTTCCTGCTCTGTCTAAATAATATATTTTGCTTTGTAAGATTAAATCTATCTGCTAGTGTCTAGCGCCAGTTGTCATTTCACCCTGTACCTATAGTTGGCTCTCTTGGGAGCAGTCTGTTGGTCTGTATTTAAGGGTAGTGGACAAAGGAGCAGAACATTCCAAGTCAACACACAAGCTGTGTCCCAATTCAGTGGCTGCATCCCTTTAGGCTACGTTCTTCGGCCGCATACGTCAGAGTGGTGCGACTAAGGCTGTCCCATTTCATGAAAACTTCAAGACTCCTTCCAATGCGGCCGACGAATGCGTCCTTCTTTTCCACGGATTTGAAGGATGCATTGGTGTATCCTTCGTAGCCCCAAATATCCCAAGATTCATTGCGGGCTGGAGACAGTTTGATCAACAGCTGGAGTTCTAACTGCTGACGGCTGATGGAAAAGATGGACTCATCAGCAGCAGAGGATTCTAGTTTTAAATACTAGTATTGCGTTACAGCTCACTCTGATAGCTAACGATACAAATGTTGACAACATTAAAATTTGCTCTAAAAACCGATTGAATAACGTTATTGATGTGAGCCGCTGCAGTGTAAAACGTTTACTGTCCAGTTGTACAGCTTCAGTTTGTTTTTGTTTTTTTTTTAAATAAATTTTTCTGGGGGAGATTTTTGAAGCTTTATTGATAGACAGGGTGAAAGGGGGTAGAGAGTAGAGAGACGTGCAGCAAAGGGTTGTGAGCCAGATTCAAACTCACAACCGGCTGCTGGTGACCTGCGCCCACGTGGTAACGCCTTAACTCAGTGAGCTATACACAGCCCAGCCAGTTTCAGTTTTAAGCTTTATTTTACCAAGACTGTGGCGAATTTTTTTCTGACCGCGGCCATCACAAAAACAACTTATTCATTCATAAATAGTCATATATTAGTCCTTATTTAAATTATTATATGGAGAATAAGTAAAATGGTTACTAAATCCTACTGGAGCTTCTATTGGTGGTGATTCTCTGTAGACCAGTGAAAACATGACTCTCCTCACAGTTCTTAGTTTAGTGCCACCAAGTTATCTGATAACATGTTTAACATAAATTATATTTGGTTTCTGTTCAGACAGCATGTATTTATTGATCCTCATCAAAAACACTCAGCCCAGAGACTGTGGAGGTTTATAATATTTGAAGTTCATATTGGTGGATGTCAACAGATTTAAACCAGCTGTGAACGCTTCT
This sequence comes from Dascyllus trimaculatus, assembly GCA_024666655.1. NCBI lineage: Eukaryota > Metazoa > Chordata > Actinopteri > Pomacentridae > Dascyllus > Dascyllus trimaculatus. Next base: position 1,170,164 of record CM045460.1, read on the forward strand.
TGTTTCTCAGACAGTTTCGTCCTGCATCATCGTACAGTACAAGACCCTCAAGTCTTCAAGGATATAAAACATATTAAAAACAAAAATCACAATTTCGGGATCAAATTTAGTCAAAAAATCAGGTAAAATTACACCGTCGTCTTATCCTGACCCCGGATAAAAAATTTGGCAGTCCGGGTTGCTAGGCAACCGAAGCGGCGCTACGGGACGTCACGACGCAAGCAGGAAATTCGTCGTGGGCTAGATCGTCCCATTTAACAATCGCTCATGCAGCCTACCCGTCCTTCGAAGGCTGGGTCCTTTGAAGGATGCAGACCCTGAATTGGGACACAGCTACAGATAATCCAGAAACTGTTTCTCAGAGCTGTAAATTGGGTAAGAAACCATTTCAGGAGACAGCTAACCCAAATCCCCCCTTTTTTTGGAGACAACGGGATGTCTCCCTCCTGCACCAAAATCTGATAAGAGTCATAAAAGTGCCAATGGTGGGGAAAACCACACCTCGGGAGAAGAAGGAGATAACATTCCTCCTAACACAAAGAACTCTTTGATGATTTGAACTAAACACTTCTAAATAATTAAATCAAAGAATTCAACATCTCTGGAGTGATGATCCCAACATCTGGACTCTGTGATACCAGGTTGATCAGGACCAGCATGGAAGGAGAACATATCGGATCTTAAGTGTTTATTGAGATGCATACACAAGACACCAACACCCCCTCCTATCTGTCACAGACCACCATAAAAGACACACAGCGAGAGAGAGACCTTTTATCCTCAGCATGTATACTTCTAAGTCGTATTTTTCTTATAATTGAATGTATATTGCTTGTATCCGTAGTCACATTAATAGTTTACTTTCATGTAGCCTAGAAGTCTACAATTTGCAAGCTTATTCTTGTGTTATATCTTTTATTATTATTATCTCAGGAACCATGTGAGATAAACATATCATGTTTGGTGTCATTTTAATCACACATTTAGTGAGATTTCAGATCTGTGATCATCACAGATATTTAACAGTGGATTTTCATGTTAAGACATGATCTTAAACATGATCTCTTAGACATGATCTCTGAAGGTATTTGGCCTCTGATCTCTCCTGGACAGTGAGACTCAATACCTCCCCCTGGGATGGACACGGCCACGATTGGTCAGATGCTGATTTGAATTTGGCCCCCAAACTTTCTATGTAAAGAAAGTCACTGGAATGCAACTTTGGCTAGGATTTTTTGGGCTTTGTTTCTTTTGGGGGCTTTTGGCTTTGTCTTGGGCTCTTTCTTAAATCAGGATTTTTACTTAACAGGCTTTTTCAAAAACTCTTTACAGAGTTTTTCTTTACACAGCCCAACTTTAAACAAGGGTTTTTAATATTTACGTGAGCTTTGTTTTTCTATGATTAACTTGAAGTTAGACTTCTTAAGTTAACTTTAATAACGCAACAGAACAAACATTTTATTTTCAGCTATGAGCTTCGACTCTTAGTGTTTGTACTACATTTTTACAACATGACTACACCAAAGTGCCTCCTTATCTCTGCGTTCCTGATCCGATGCATCCAGCAGATCATCACAGCTGGACATCCTGCAGCCTTCTTCTCCCTCCATCAAAGGGCTACGCAAGTATCATTTTCCTTCTGCTAAATGGGTGAATTTATAAATTATGATTGGTTTCCAATTCTAAAGGGATTCTAAATTCATCATCTTTCTATCAGCTGCTTCCAGTGACGATCACAGTTAATTAGCTTATCTGCGTTCATTCTTTCATTCACTGTTTGTTGTTACGTCATTGTTGTTTATTGTTTGTTTGTAGTGTTAGTTAATAAATGCATAAGTGCATAATTATCGCCGGTTCTGTCGTGTATTTCTTTGTTTGGGAACTGGAGGTCAATAAAATCAGAATTTACGACTGTTAGTAATGAGACTGATCAATACAAGTAGATTGGATAAAATTATGATTATTCAACCTGAAATATTCGTGATAAAGGTTTCTTAGATGGCCTAATTTAATTATCTAAGTAGTGCCCCTGATAAACGAGTGCAATTTCCTTGTAAATTGTAGTTACGCTACATAAGGTATCACTTTTGTTTCCTTTATTACTGTAAATGTATAATATTTGTAAATGTAATATTTTTTTATATATTTACTTTGTCGTTTTGTGCTTGAGCCTCTGACCTGTTCTGTGACAAAATAACATGAATAAAAAGATACTGTATACAAGTATTCAGCAGCATCGTGTCTCTACATCTCTCTTTACGATCCACATGAGGCATGCAAGATACTTTACTGTACAGTTCTTTGGTTGGTAATTTAGTCATTTAAAAAAAGTGAGCTTACCTGCTGCCTGTAAAACCTGGCATGCATGTACAGTTAGCTCCCCAAAGTCCATCATTGCAGACACCATCATTTGCGCACTGGACATCTTTACCGCATTGTATTGGAGGATACTCCCACCTGGTATATAAGGTAATAAACTTTGCTTTAACATGACATGCAAAGATTCTGTGTTGCTTTGTATGTGTCCTATGTTTTAATTGTATAAATGCCACTGCCTGGTGAAGCAATAAACTACAGACTGTATTTACACTTGGATGACATAACACTTCCTCCCACTATAGAAAATTGAAGCCAAAAATATAGCAGAAATGGGTGCTGCCATCTTGTGACATCATTATATGCTGTAAAGTCTACACAGCAGGAGATGTGGTATGGTGATCTGAAGTGCAAGTAAACATGTCTTGAACTTCACATATCCCCGCCCCTGCAGCCTTGTCTGTCTCAGATTTTTGTGGACACTTGTTGTACATTTATCATTGTAAGAAAAAAAAAAAAGTAATCGCTAGCAGTATAGCTAACTACATCTCATCGACTTTGATATTTTAGGGAAGGCAGAAGCAGGAACAGTGCAAGATAGAATCACCCATTTTTTTTGATATTCTGGATTCACCTCTGGGAGAGTCAGCATATTCATCCAGTTTATGCAATAAACAGATGAGTAAGCACTCACTGACAATGAGGGCCACTGTAGTCCTTTGGGCACTTGCAGGTGTACATGTTGGGTCCATCCTCACAGGTACCTCCGTGTTCACAAGTATGCTGTTCACACTCGTCAAGATCCTCGTCACAGAGTGTGCCAGCATATCCAGGGTAACAGCGACACTCAAAACCAGCCAAGTAGTCCTTACACATTCCGTAAACACAGGGCTGAGATGCACAGTCATCAGTGTCTATCTCACACTGTTCGCCCTCCCAACCAGAGTCACACAAACAGCCAAATTTATCAAAGAGGTCTTTACATGTGGCTCCATTGAGACAAGGATCTGAGTTGCAAACAGGGGCACTGGTACAGCCCAAACGAATCTTTGGTTTTCCAACTACATGAAACTGAGAAGGCTGTGGGGATTTATAGTCATCCACAAAAGGAAGGTAGACTCCTCCAAGCCTCACTGCACCCAAGCAGCCTGTGAAGCTCTCTGCGATGGCCAGAATAGCTCCCTTCTCATTAAGAAAGTGGATACTGCCTGTGTGCTCTGGCACACTGCTGGCATCTGTGATTCCATCCACAGTGATGACCCAGGCGGAGGCTTTGTGCTTCTTCTCAGCCATAAAGATGTTTACTCGGTGCCAGCTCCCATCGGCCACTTGACGAACTCCTTTGAAGATCAGTGTCTCAACACTGTTGCCTGTGTGGATTTCTACCTGGACTGAGGAGTCCAACAGACCCACCATCAGAAGGTCAGACCCCCAGGAGGCTCTCAGGAGCACAGAATTCTCTGATCGAGTCCGCAGCTCTATGTATATGTTAGAGACAGGCTCAGCCAGGGATCCTCCGGCACTGTACTGCACAGGGTTGTTCTCAAATGTGGCATTGTATACACCTAAGAGCCAACATAGAAATATATTTTTATTATTATTGCAGTGCCATATATCAAAATAACAGCCAAGTAGACACATTGTTTGTTGCAGAACCAGTTGCTATAGTTGCTATACACCAGCATTTTCTCTACCCTGCCTGATATCACTAAACTCAGTGATCTGCTAAAACAGAATATCAGTCTAATGGCTCATAATCTCACGTAGATAATTTTAATGTAAACCCCTGGATGGGCACTAAATACCAGAAACAAAGATCATGATTTTCACCTTCTTTTTTTCTTTTTCTTTTTAAATGGATTGCCTTTACCTGGGAAAAATTCCATGAGCTGGAATTTTTGTCATGTCTTTGTTTACTGATGCTACCAAGCAAATGTTGCACCTAATTTTACTTAAGTCAGTATCCACAGAGGAGTCTGCAGACCCTAACATAGTCATGAATGTGGAAAGTTAAAGACCAGTTTGCGTATACAGCTGGTGACAGATTACGCAGTTAAACTATGTTGGTGTGCAATGCAGAGTGAACAGACATCGGACTTCCTACTGTGTTTAGGAATGTGCAAATCAAAGACCCCCAAACTCATGCAGCAACCACAGATACAGTTAAAAAAAATGGAATATTGTGAACGATTAACTTTTATATATTCTGTATTTTATTACATGTAAAATGAAACATTTCAAGCTTTTTTGTTTTAATTTAGATGATTATGGCTTATAGCTCACAAAATTGGAAATCAGAAAGCTTAAGTAAATTACTACTCCCAACCAGTTAGGTTGGGAGTAGTATCATCCCTACTCCCAACCCAACTGGTTGAGGCAGATGGCCGCCCTCCCTGAGCCTGGTTCTATCTGAGGCTTTTTTTCCTCCCTTCCCTATCATAAGGGGTTTTGGTTCCTTCCCACCATCGCTGATTGCTGCTCAGACGGAATCCAAAAGCAACTTTAGATTGTTGGGTTTTCTGTTTCCTGTTTTCTGTTCTTCCTTACAATGTTTAGCGCTATGTGATGACATATGTTGTAAATATGCGCAATATAAACAAAACTGAAATTAATTGAATTGAATATAAATACTGAGTATCTCTCGGTCTAGTTCAGTACACACACCCACAATCATGGGGAAGACTGCTGACTTCAAAGTTCAAAGTCTGGAAGACAGTCATGGAAACCCGGTACCCAGTACTTGCCTGACTGCATTGTGCCAAGTGTGATGTTTAGTGGAGGGGGGCTTATGGTGTGGGGTTGTTTTTCAGGGGTTGGGTTTGGCCCCTTAGTTCCAGTGAAAGGAACTCTTAATGCTTCAGTATACCAAGACATTTTGGACAATTTCATGCTCCCAACTTTGTGGGACCAGTTTGGGGATGGCCCCTTCCTGGTCCAACATGACAGTGCACCAGTGCACAAAGCAAGGTCAATAAAGACATGCATGACAGAGTCTGGTGTGGAGGAACTTGACTGGCCTGCACAGAGTCCTGACCTCAACCTGATAGAACACCTTTGGGATGAATCACAGAGGAGTCTGAGAGCCAGGCCTTCTCGTCCAACTTCAGTGTACATCACAAATGCATTTCTGGAAGAATGGTCAAAAATTCCCATAAATACATTCCTAAACCTTGTGGAAAGCCTTCAGAGAGGAGTTGAGGCTGTTATAGCTGCAAAGGGTGGGCCAACTCCATATTAAACCCTATGGGTTAAGAATGGGATGTCATTAAAGTTCATGTGCATGTAAAGGTAGACGTCCCAATACTTTTGGCAATATAGTGTATATCTATGAGATAGAGCCCACTGATTTCAAGACAAGGCAGCTCCTCACAATGCATGGAGTGTTTCATCCCAAGTGAGGGTCAGAACCACTATCCAGGATGAAACAACTAAGATCCAGGAAAACACAACAAACAGACAGATGGCCTGTGTGTGATGACTGCTATGTGAATATCTCAGGCAGCAGACACCAGATAATGAGGAGGAGGAAGAGGAAGAAAGAGCATTATAGAAGGACAAGCCCCTGCATGGTATGTATCACTGACAAATAGAAGAAGTGGCCGATATTGACTGAACAGACTAGTGGCTGGAAAAAGAAAGAGAATACAGGGGCACTAACCATGGTAGCACAAGAACAGGTGCTGAGTACAAGATCAATAGAGGTCTCCCACACCAGACAGGACATAACAGCAGGCTGTAAGATGAGGCAGGCACAGCATACATGGAGCACCATAACCAAATAGCTGCCACAGTGTACAGAAACATCTGCAGTGACTATGGGCTGGAAGTCCCAAGATCAAAATGGAAGACACCTCCAAAGGTGCTAGAGAATAACCAAGCCAAGATGCTGTGAGGCTTCCAAATCCAGACTGATACACTGGTGTTGTCTGATCAACCAGACATTGTGTTGGCTGATAAACAGCAGAAGAAGGCAGTATTAATAGATGTAGCAGTCCCAAGTGACAGCAACATCAAGAAGAAGGAACAGGAGAATGTAGCTAAATACCAGGAGAAGAAACAGGACAGTGAAGGCAACAGTAGTAGTGGTGGTGATTGGAGCAGTCAGGGCTGTAACTTCCAAACTGGAAGAGTGGCTTCAGCAGTTCCCTGGAACAACATATGTCCAGAAGAGTGCAGTCTTCAGAACAGCTAGGACACTGCACAGAACCTCAGGCTCCCAGGTCTCTGGTGTAGGACCCGAGCTTGAAAGAGACTTAAGACAGACTGCAATGCCATATAAAGTTTCAGTTACAGGAGATGCAGATTTTTACTTTGGTCCTTTAAAAACATTTCATTATTAACATGTTCTTCATGTGTAGGATTTTGAGTACAGAACTTTATTGTAGTGAAGAATTTTGAAAATGTGGCCCTGGTACTTTTACTTAAAGAGAGGATCTGAGTGCGTCCTCCACTGCTGAAATGTACTCACAAAAATACTGCTATTTTAAATATTTCAGTTTTGACTCTTGAGCAATACACTGCCAGGAGTTGATAAAAGTCAGAAGGCTTCATACTGTAAATAGCTAAGTCCTGCTCCGTGGAGGAAGTGGTTTTAGTTCAAGGTTCACAAAAATTCTTGACAAAAATTATGATCTTAATATGCAGTTAATATTGTGTTATAACTGGGTTATTCTTTCAGGTGCACTGACTTATTCCAATTATTTTTCATGTCTAAAAATCAAGACTGCAGGGAAGTGTTTAACAGGTGGTGCAACAAGCTCAGACAACAACAGTGGCCTCAAGGCTAGATTACAAACTGGACAAAGTAGGCAACCAGCCAGAGGCTGCAGAACCCCAGGGGCCACAGAAGACCCATGTTACTCTCCAACATTTGGACTACATTATCTGATTTCCACCACTGAAGTACAAAATCAGCTACAGTATGACGAGTCCCCCAACCTATTTGTTGTGACCCCAGCCTTCTGGGGACACTGTCTTAAAATCAGTTTAGAGACCTGAATTGTTTTATTTTCTATGGTTTTTCTATTTTTTTTGTAATTTTGTATTTTATTAAATTACATGTAGAAATCTCAAGCAAAGAAATATTACTACAATATAGAAACACTGGGGCGGCACTTGGGGTGGTGGTTAGCACTGTCGCCTCACAGCAAGAAGGCTCTGGTTCAAATTTCAGCCTGGGGTCTTTCTGTGTGGAGTTTGCATGTTCTCCCTGTGCCCGCTTGGGTTTTCACGACATGCTGAGGATAACTGGTGATTCTAAATTGGCTGTAGGTGTGAATGTACACCCTGTGGGCAGGTGTCCCCTGCCTTCGCCCTAAGTCAACTAGGATAGGCTCCAGCCTCCCCACAACCCTACAGAGGATTAAGCGGTGTATAGACAATGGATGGATGGATAGAAACACTGTAAGACTGAGACCAATAGTGTTCATTGTAAGTAGCTCTGACATATATTTTCATTTAGAATTAATTGACTGTCCAGTGACGTGAAAAAAATAGTCAGCATTTTTACATTGCTTGTATTGTTTGACAAATAGTAAAAAAAAATATGCTGACATTTCAAAACTAATTGGATGCAATGAATACACTGATGTATAAACAAAGAACATGACATTTTTGACGAGCCACACTTATAAAATTATGCAGATGTTCTTACATTCATATCCATCAGGAAGGTCCACACAATGACCACCATTGATGCACGGATTGCTAACACACCAGACACGTGTTTCACAGATCTTCCCAGTGAAGTCCTCCAGACAAGAACATGTGAAATCATTGAAGGTGATGGTGCATTCTCCTCCATTTTGACAAGGCCTCATCTGCAGAGGGAAGCATGGAGATTTGAAGTGATCTTGAAACAGAACATGCTGCATTTAACTAAAGCCACAATCTTTTCTTAACCTTAACCAAAGAGCTTCAATAGACCTACTTTGTAGGCCCACCAACCACCCTACCCCTCTCCTGGTGAGTCAGTTAAAGTTTATAAATGTGCCTCCTTCAGTCATGTGTGAATATAATTTCTAGTTGACAAAGTTGTAACATTAGCTGTTGATTGGATGTACTGTCTGGAATTGCTGTAGCTGTCCAACATGAAATTGCACCAAGGGATGATGTGAATGCTGTATGTCTGCATGTATGACTTATGGTCTGTATGAATGAACTTTTAAGGAGGTAGCCCCTAAAATGGGTCATAGTTTTTTGACAGTAATACCAAATAATGCTAAGGGAAGAAGCAAATAACAGAGGTATTTCCTACCTTGCAGGCATCATCACTAACACAGCCATTCTTTACATTTTTGGTATCACTTGATAAATAAACTTCCTCTTCAGTTGAGCTGTTCCACCCATCCACATCCAAGTGCACTGAGTCTAAGCGGAGATCCTGCAGACAACCTTTGAAATGTCCTCCCCACACAGCAGAGTCCCAGTCTCTTGGAAGTCCTCCAACATAGGCCTGATCCCCACTGTTAATGTTCGCTTCATGGATTTCTCCTATCCCATAGCGAAGGCCTGCATGCTCAAAAATCACCTGTGTGTGGTGCACTTCAATCCGCAGAAGTTGCTTCTCACCATTGGTCACAAATATTGGAGCTGTCAGTGGGGCATTGTTATGCAGAGAGCTGACAAAAACCCTCCCCATCCCTAGGTAGACTGAGAAGTAGACCTCGCCCCCCTCTTCATCTGTAGGTCTCCTTAGCTGGAGCAGCAGTCCGTCTGGCTTTAAGGACCTCAGGAAGAAAGACACATTGAAGCTGCTTCCGTGGCTCTTACCTACATCATAGGTACTGAAACTCATTGTGTCCTCATGGCTGTAAGTCCATGAAGGGAATTCTGTCAGGGGACAATTAAAAGATAGAGGTCTAAACAAATTAGATTAAAAAAAAATCTGTGTGTAATTATTTTTTTAGTAGGGGACAGAGTTTACTGTTGGTGCTGCCTATTTTTAAAAAATCTTTCTCACATTTTTGGGTCCTGTCATGAGACATGGCAACAGAACAACAACAGCAACAGAATATGGGAAGATGACAATAGGCTGGGAAAAATACAGTTACAAATATTTTTTTAAGGAACTTGGAAATAAATATTACTGTAAGTATTTTCTGTATTAATGAGTACTTGCTAAACAATCAGGGACAACAGATGGAAATTAGTCTATGGCTATAATCTGACATATTGACATATGTTATATGTTCATTAATATGTACTGTCCCTATTTAAATAAATTAAATTAAATTAAATTAAAATTAAATCGCAGGGTAAGGTTATTCCCAACCAACAAGACAGGAGTTGTTATAGTTTTCCCCCTTTTAAGAGCATGCATAATGTGAGTCAGTGTATCATATCCTATTAAAATAACATTTGATGCAAGTAAGTAATTAGTGGTCAATCAACAAAGCTGCAGGACCTCTATTGTTTTTTGACCTAAGCATGAGGGGTTCATGCAGCAAAGCTGCTGAAAATCTATTGTAGCTCCTCTTGCTTTTCTTTTTTCTTGTACACTGAATATTTTTGTGCAGCAAAAAAAGATTACCTGGAAACACCTAATCTGTCTGCTTGGGGTTAATTCCACCCACTACTGTGCCACATACAATGACATTCACTGACCTCAAGGTGGTGCTGTAGCAATCACATTTTTTGCAACTACCTGGAGTCAAAACTTTTTATCATTTCTATCTCTCAATTCATCTGCTTCTGTGCCCCATTGTCTGCTCTTAAAATGTCGAATTGAGCATTTTTTGCCATTTTCCTGAAAACCTGGTTTTGACATCTGGTCAGAAACCTCTGGACTCAAACTGAGTCAGAATCATCTGCAGACTTTGTTGATCTGATCTGTGGAAATTTCAACATGTCAGTAAGCCAATCAGTTTTCATTAAACAGTTGCCTTAACCCATGAATGCATTGAGATCCATTCTGAAATTTAAGACACATGATAATGAGGTTTTACTAAGCTTATATAACAGAACACATATCAATTCATGGCTAGGAGATTCAGAAATATCTTGTACCAGAGTGATGCTGAGAAACTAGTCCATGCATCTGGAAACTCCAGGCTGGACTATTGTAATTCTTTATTGTCAGGATGTCCCAGTAACTCTCTTAGAAACCTCCAGCTGATCCAAAATGCTGCAGCCAGAGTTCTGACAGGAACCAGTAACAGAGATCAGATTTCTCCTGTATTAGCTTCTCTTCATTGGCTCCCTGTAAAATCCAGGATAGAATTTAAAATCGTGCTCTTAAGCTATTAAACTGTTAATGACCAAACTCCATCTTATCTTAAAGACCTTATTGTACCTTATTATCCCAAGAGAGCCCTTCATCTGAGACTGCAGGTTTACTTGTGGTTCTCAGAGTTTCCAGAAGTAGAATGGGAGGCAGAGCCTTCAGTTATCAGCTCCTCTCTTGTGGAATCAGCTCCCAGTTTGGGTTCGGGGGGCAGACACCCTCTCTTCTTTTAAGATGAAACTTAAAACTATCCTATTTTATAAAGCTTATAGTTAGGGCTAGCGCTATGTGACGACTTATGTTGTAAATATGCGTTATATAAATAAAATTGAATTGAATTCGGGCTGCTCAGGATCACCTGAGCTGTCCCTTAGTTATGCTGCCATAGGTTTAGACTGCTTAGGGACTCACATGATGCACTGGGCTCCTCTCCTCTCCTCTCCTCTCCTCTCCTCTCCTCTCCTCTCTGTACTGTCATATATCACCATTACATATGACTAATCTATGTTTCCCCCCCGAGGTTCTGTGTCCTTCTTGTTCTCTCTGCGCATGTCTCTGGATCTGGAGCTCCACATCCCTGATCTGCAGCCGCTGGCCTCACCACCTGCTGTCCTCTCATCCCCACCCCAACCTCTCCTGCTATCCCTCCCTCCCTCCTCCTCCCCACTCCCAACCCAACCGGTTCAGGCAGATGGCCGCCCTCCCTGAGCCTGGTTCTGTTGGAGTTTTTTTTTCCCCCTTCGCTATCATAAGGGGGTTTTTGGTTCCTTCCCACCATCGCTGACTGCTTGCTCATAGGGAATCCAAAAGCAACTTTGGATTGTTGGGTTTTTCTGTTTCCTGTTTTCTGTTCTTCCTTACAATGTTTAGCAGTATGTGATGACATATGTTGTAAATATGAGCAATTTAAATAAAACTGAATTGAATTGAATTGAATAGGAGTACCACAAATACATTAACTTCAAAACTCAAGATTGGCAGCAAGGATCAGTGTGAAATTTGCTTTGCACGATCAATATGACTCAGTAGATGCAAATCGTGTTCTGACTGATTTAAAGCATCAGATCTAAATTTCAAGACATTGCTCATTCAAAAAAATCTCCAATATGTTCTACAATGTTGAATTTCATGCAAGTGGTATGTTTTTAAGTGCTTAGTGAGGCCAACAAAAGCTAATAGCTTACAAGCTGGCAATCTGCTTGAACCCTTGGATCTTTGCTACTTCCAGCTATATTTATCTTTATACTGTTTATTATTCTGCTGTAAAGTGTTCTTCATGACATGGCTCAAATTTCCTTTATTACCTACCCTCCAAAACATGAAGCACTGTAGCTATAGGTGGCACTATAATAATCCATTGTGCATTTTGGTCAATGTCTCACATTAGGCAAAGTTCTTTTATTTTAATCTTTCTAGTCATGTGCATCTTAGCTCCACTTGTCTTTTACTCTACATTTGTCATACTTTCCATTTATTTTCTATTTGCAATTATCGCCTCAATTTTAAACTTTTGTTAATATCCAGTTTCTTTGACATCTCATCATAAACTTCTAAAATAATCCCTCCAAACTGAGTCAGAAACATCTATTGCTAATCTTAAATACATTTCATACATAAGATCATAAGCTAAATCAAATGTTTCTTACAGTAGATGTATTTACCTCAAAATAGCATAAGCATATAACTGTGACCATGAGAAAGTATTTCAAGAGTTTTGCCTCTTGTCTGGTAAATAAGAAACAAGCATCCAAATGCTAGCAGTGTGCCTGGAGCCCAATCATTTCTACTGTGCATGTATTTACCTGGTATTACTGTATAATTGGTGTCGCATATAAAATGTCTCCACTGTAATTTGTGAGCTGTAATCTAAAGTATATCCAAATATTTCACTTTTGAGGACTAGTTCAGCAAAAATTTTACAAGCTTGACAAATAAGATTTGCCAGAAGAGCTGGCTTGCTGTAAAGGCTCTTACCATCAGAGCAGCTCTCACTGTAGAATGGACGGTAGCAGTCACACTGGTAGCTGGTCCACAAGTCCACACAGTGTCCGTGCCCATAGCAGGGATCAGGCTTACACCATTCAGTCTTACTACATCCCAGCTCATGGCCTTGGTCCTCTGGGAGTGTTTGGGGTAGAACAGGCTTAGAGTCGATCATCAGGTCTTCCATACATCCAATGAACCCTGTACCACTTACAGAGTACTCTAAAAGCTTCTCTGGCGCTCCACCTACATAAATATGACTAAAGGCTTCAGAGGGCTGAAAAGCTGGTTCACCTGCACCACCATCTATAACTCTGCATCCATCCCTGTCACATCCAGGACCTTTCAGAATCAAGACTAGACCTTCATGATCCACAAACACATGAGCATCCCGCCAGTCTCCATCACTAACCAAGCCATCAAATGTGACATCCAGTTCAGACTCCTCAGAAAATGCTTTTGCCCGAAGACCACCATTCAAAATCTCAAGGAGGAGATGGTTGTCCATGTCTCCTCTGTAGAAGAGTAACATATTGGGTATAGTTGTCCGGAAGCGTAGCTGTACCCCGAAACCTCTGTGAACAGGGTGCTCAACTTCCCTGCGGGTCCTTTCTTCTAAAACAACCTGGATGTGAATGAATCCAGGAGTGGAGAAGGAGAATGTTGTTCTTGTGGAGCACTGGTCATCATAGAAGCCATGGGGGCACACACATGTATGACCATGTTCTCCACCCTCCAGCCATGGATGGCAGGTGGCTCCATTTTGACATTCATGGTCTATGCAGCCATATAGTTTCACATCACAGTGATAACCTCCCCAGGGAAGCTCACCTGGCTCCGCCTCAGGACAGTGGCAGGTGTAGGATGCCCTGCTGTCTTCACACCAGCCACCATTCTGGCAGGGCTGACTCTCACATTCATCAATGTTCACTTGACACAGCTCACCTGCAGAGAGACAACACTGATAGTTAGATGTGGTGGAGGCTGAGTGCTAGTGGGTTTGAGGCCTGCATCAGGAAAGAAAGGAATAATAACAATAATGCTGCATTTTTTTTTCAATATTTTTCTTACAGTTTTTTTCTTGAAAAACAGTTTGTGACTTCCCTACCCCAAAATATATAACTACTTTTAAAACATTATAATTCCCCAAAACAGTTAGCGACTTTTAGTAAATGTTAATTAAATTGGAGGAAAAGTGCATTTATTGGATATTGCTTTCTTCAGTGGGGTAATACTTACTTGTTGCTTCACGGAGTATATTTTACATTGAGTTGTTTTATGTGTACATTAATTGAATTTCTTGTCTTAATTTAATCAATTAAAAAGCTCCATTAGTCTTATTTTTATGAGTAACATTAACTTCATATTGCTCAGAAAGAGAGTTCATTCTTTGGTGAGAACCAAACGCAAAGCTAAATTACAGTACCAGTCAACACGCTTATTATTTTTTCCAGTGTGGAACACTAAGGACATGATAATTTGAAATATAAAAAGTAATGATTTATGTATTAAACAAACCAAAATCTGTTTTATATTTTATTTTCCTCAAAGTAGTCACTGTTTGTCTGGATGGCAGCTTTGCACACAGTTGGCAATATCTTAACCAGCTTCATGAGACCATCACCTGGGATGGTTTTCAGTTAACAAGTGGGCCTTACCAGAGGTTAACTGATGGAACTGTTTTTAATGTATTTGAGACCATCCGTTGTATTGAGGTGGTGCTGGTATATACCAAGTAGCCCTATTAAACTACTGTAGTATGCAATTTTATGGCGAGAACCACTCAACTGAGAAAATATAAACAATGGCCCAATAGTACTTTAAGACATGACGGTTCGTCTGTCCAGAACATTTCAATAACATTGAAAGTTTCTTATAGGTATAAATAATCATAACCTATATTTTTGATGAGGACTGCAGTGATGGGATTTCAATGGAGTATCTCATCATGAATCTCACCTATTATAAAATGTGCAGATAGGATAGCAAATTTAAGTAATTTCTTTTTGTAGTTTCTTTTTTTTTGTAGGAAAAAACTAATCTGAAATTGTTACTGACAAAAAACAGTGGTTTAGGATTTTTACTTGTTTTGTAGACTTTGTAAGACCCTGCTTCAACATTGCCATTAAAAGTTAGCCATTTGATTTGATGATGAAATAAATAAACAGCATCTTATTTGTTAATAAATCATTTAAATCATTTTCTGGTTTCTGAGGTTTTTCAGGTTCTCTGTGTTTTATAATTAACTTGTAAACTTAATGTTTGGGTTTTGGACTGAAAGAAGACACTTATAGACACAGACTATGAGGCTCTGGGAATTCTTCCCCATATCTAATTTCACGAACATAACCACACTTATTATTAATCAGCAAAGTAAAAATAATGTAAATAAAGATTAGATGCACGCCCAGTTGCCATTCTAGATTTCTAGGCTTTTATGGAAAAGTGATCAGGGTGCTCACTGAGACATGAAGCCAGCACATTCGGCCATATTAAAAGAAAGGAGTGCAAGCTTGAATGTAACATTCGGTAGATGATTTGGTCTGCTTATTACATGTTGGAAGACTCACCTAAGAATCCAGCAGGGCATGTGCAGGTATAGCCATTTATCTCATCCTCACAAGTGCCTCCATTCTGACAGGGTTCAGACTCACATTCATCAATGTTCACAGAGCAGTTCTCTCCTGTGATGCAAAGAAAATCAGTGACAGACAATTTAAAGTGTCACATTCTTTGTGGATTTGTTACTTTAATTTTACTGACCTGCAAATCCTTGCTGACACTGGCAAATATATCCAGCTGCATCTGCAAAACTGAGCTCCCAGTCCAGCTCCCAGTGAGATGGATCTGAACGCTCAAAACACTCCCCACCATTCTCACAGGGTTGCTTGGCACATTCATCGATGTCTACTTCACAGTTTGGTCCTTCATAACCTAGAGAAACAAAGCAAAATGTAGTTGTATCGGCTGTACCACACATGCATTGTTCCACTTGTTTTTTCATGTCAGCAACAAACTGTGAGCAACATGTTTTCTAAGTTGGGACAAAAAACTAAAACCAGCCGAACTTATAGTACCTTACTTCCATTGGAAAGGCATATTACTGATATGATAAAAGTAGCCTTCCTCCATCTCCATCATATTGCCAAAGTTCATCTATTTGAATATATCTTCACACAGTCCTATACCAGTTTGTGCTTGTGCATGGGTAGACTAGATGCAAAGGACAGCCCTGTGAAGGTCCACACATTTTCTAAAGGACAGGGTGCCTCCATTCTGACAGGGTGGCAGAGGGACCAGGGGTGTGTGAAATACGGGTCCCCCTTTTGTTTTGCAGTGGTTGTTTTTTTGTGTAGCAGTGGTTTGCAGAATAGGTGCGAGACAGCAACTGGTCCTCTCTTCCCTGTTTTCAAGAGGAAATGTCAAGTGAGAAGCAGATTTCAGCACCACTGGTCAGTGCCTCTTAGTACATGGACTCAGACCGAGGGTGGGTGCACTGGTTACTGTTACAGCAGACACTGGGTGAGAGTCAGGGTACACAGGCAGGTGGAAAGGTAGGAGGAAAGTCAAATTGGCCGGTCACCTGTCCAAGGCAGGACCAACACAGAGACACCTGAGAGATTAAAAAGCTGTGAACCTGTCCTTCAAGGGAGTCTTGCTTACTTTCACACTCATGGCCAGTTTAGAATCACCATTACTATGTCTAAGAGCTGAACAGTTAATGGAAATATCAAACTCGCAATATGGACATATGGAATATCCAATTTGTTTTTTTTTTTGGTAAAGGTGAAATATGTCACAAAAACTATGTAGATTAGGCAATGCTGTGCTACAGAAATGTCCTGGACCATCGATCATATTCTCCAGATGTAAGGTACAGACCACAGCAAAAATCACATCACCATTTATAGATATTTTTTCAGTTAAAAAGAGATTTAAAAAACATCATTCCTCTATAATCATTACTCCTATCACAGTATGTGCAAAAATAATCGCCACATGTTTTTTTTGATTATTGTTTAGCCTTACTGTCCTTGTTTTTGGACTATGGGAGGACGACAGAGCCAGAGAAAAAACAACCAGCAGGTTTAATCTTTCAAACTTCTTCTTGTGAGACAATAGTGCAAATCACTACGACAGTATTAACATATCCCATCTATTCTATCATAAAAACTACATAAAATATGAATTTGTAGCAAACTTGCTGCAGATGGTAAACATTGCAGTAAACCTGCAGAAAACCCACTGTAAGTGTCATGTCCAGCTCTTAGCTCATGTTTTTGGTTTCTTCCTGTTTTACTTTGCTACTTACTCACCCTCTGTCTTGTTTCAGGTCCCTTGACACTCCCCACTCTGTGTCTGCTTTCCTAATGTGCTCCATCTGTGCCTCATTGTCTCCCCTCCCACAGTGTGTATCAGTCCTCTCTTCTTTTTTCTCATCAGTTAATCTTGTGCCTCCGTGCCTGTGTTCCAGCCTTTGTTGTGTCTCCTAGTTCTTAGTGTGTGTATTTTGACCTTGCCTGTTTTGACCATTGATTTTGTCTGTGCATTTTGGAGGCCTCTGCCTGATTATTGTGCTTCAGTGTACAATAAATTGTTTGGACTTGTACTCTAATGATAAGTTATGCATCCTTGGTTCCTACACCTGTTGGTACCTGTGCGATAATAAGTCTTCAACATAGCCTGAAATTTATCATAAGTTTGCAACAAATCTAGTTACACTCTGAAAATATGACCTTGCTGCAAATTTGAGGTATTGCTGCAACTGCAACTCTTGCCATAAAACCTGGAAACTATGTATAATTGCCAGGAAAGCTATAAATAGCAAACATAGCCTGACATGTTTCCAGCTAATAGTAGCAAACTTGTTATTTGAGGGTTACTAGAAATATGCCTCTACAAGTAAACTATGGTGGGAAACTACTGGTGAGCATCATGTGGCAAGTTTCTTAATAATGCCAGAATGTTACCAGAAGTTTTACCACTAGTGGACAACATTGGCAAACTTATGACAACATTTTTTGGCAAACTAATCTCTTTGTTGCAGAATCACCCCATAATTTGCTGCAAATGTGTCACAAACATTTTGCTTTTGTTAGAATGTGTTTGGCTGTTGAGAACAAATACCAACAAACTTTCTCAGGAAACTCCCAATTGCACCTCAAACTTTAAGAATGTGGTTCTAGCTGGTAACACTACATCACACTCCTCTCAGATTTTATTTGTGCCAGAGGAGTTGGAGTAACACAGGCTAAGGGTTTAACAGATTGCAAAACTCTTGTTTCTCAGTCTATCAAACTAATGACAACAGAGACTGGGTTGGATGTAATCTAAGAACTGTTAAAATGAATGATTAAACTAACTGCACTGCCGCTGCTTATTCATGATGGTTGATGTAACATAGTATGTTTGTCGTTGTTTTGTTGTCTGGTTGAATGCTGTGTTCTTGTCATGAATGTGAAACAAAGCACTGCTTGGGACACAAGAAACTTAAGATAATAATAACTCAGATAATAATGTAACCCTAATTTTAAAAAGTGTTGGATAATTTCATGATACATCCATGTTTCCCTTATGTTGAACTATGGTAAAATAAATTAATAAATAAAGTTTTTCTGACTTTTCTTCTCTCATCATCCTCAGATCAAAAATTTCAAAAAAACGTTAGGTTATATAGAATCAGCATTTCTTATGTAGTGTGGGGAATTTAATATAGACTGACCTTACTGAACTATGCATAATCAATTGATGGAAAAGAGTTCTATTTTCACTGTCTTCCCAAAAATAGACCGTCATTCTTCTTTTCTCTTGGAGAGATCCTTGGGGTTTCAATCAAAGCATCTGAACTTGCTTGGGTTTCTCCAAGACATTCCACCTCTCATCCAAGAGGCTTCATCAGTTCTAAACTGACTGGTTGGGAGTTCCAGATTTTTATACTCTTCAGGATCCATTAACACTATTGAAGCTTCCGTCTGCTGGGTGTGTGTTGCCCCTCCCCTCATTATGCGAGTCATCGGGTCCTTCCCTCACTCAGTGGGAATCGTTAAGGCCCTTTGCGGCCTGGTGTGAATCGGAGAGAGGTGATGTCTCAGGCCTCCCATTCTGTTTAATGAAGGTTTTTCCAGTTTAACATAGATAGCTTCCCTCACCCCTCCCTCAAACCATCTGTCTTAAGGGCCCTAACGAAACCCACTGTGAGAGGGAAGGACCTAACGACTCATGTAATGAGAGGAGGGGCAACATATACCCAGCAGACTGAAGCTTCAATAGTGTAAATTGCTCCTGAAGAGTATAAATATCTGGAACTCCCAGCCAGTTAGTTTAAAACTGATGAAGCCTCTTGAATGAGAG
Source organism: Dascyllus trimaculatus (assembly GCA_024666655.1). NCBI lineage: Eukaryota > Metazoa > Chordata > Actinopteri > Pomacentridae > Dascyllus > Dascyllus trimaculatus. The sequence continues at coordinate 1,189,038 of CM045460.1, forward strand.
TGAAATGTCTTGGAGAAACTCAAACAAGTCCAAATGCTACGATTGAAACTACGAGGACAACCACTACCTGGATGACTGAGAATCTTCACACTCTTGGAAAGAGATTTTCTCCTTATTCCAAAAGAGAATGAATTTACCAATGACCAAGCAAATAGTTTATTTTTATTTTTTAAGGTAATTAGTGTCATGGCAGTTTTTCAACAGCAATATAAAGTTGTATGTATGTGTGTATGTGTGTATGTATTTATGTATGTGTGTATGTATTTATGTATGTATGTATGTATGTATGTATGTATGTGTATGTATGTGTGTGTGTGTGTGTGTGTGTGTGTGTGTGTGTGTGTGTGTGTGTGTGTGTGTGTGTGTGTGTGTGTGTATGTATGTATGTATGTATGTATGTATGTATGTGTATGTATGTGTGTGTGTGTGTGTGTGTGTGTGTGTGTGTGTGTGTGTGTGTGTGTGTGTCTATGTATGTATGTATGTATGTATGTATGTGTGTGTGTGTGTGTGTGTGTGTGTGTGTGTGTGTGTGTTTTTATGTATGGATTTAGAGCCATTTACTGGTAGACATGGAATGCAGCATTCATAATTACAGTTTCATTAGCATAAATTCACTTGTAACTATGAATCATTGGGAGGATATTGAACAGATCCTCACCACTGGTGTCAACCATGTTGGAATGGAAAAACCAACTCGTGGCTCTAGAGAGGGCCTTTCATCTTTTTATAATGAAGTACAGGAGCTGTAGGTCTTTCTGCATGCTTAAAAAGGTAGTGGGCTCAGGTGGTAGAGGTGTGTGAATGTGTGTATGAATGGGAAACACTGTAAAGCGCTTTGAGTACCACTAATGTAGAAAGGAAGGCGCTATAAAAGTGCTAGATGCCGCTAAAATTCTATACACTGGTAAGAGAGACGGTTAGATATTCTGGTGCTAAGCTAAACTACTATTTGATACTATTGCCATGTCTCAGTGCAGTCAGCCAGTCAGGTAGTTTTTTCTTTGATCCTACTGTGTGTGTGTTTATATATATACTGTGTGTGTGTTTATATATATATATATATATATATATATATATATATATATATATATATATATATATATATATATATATATATATATATATAGATAGATAGATAGATAGATAGATAGATAGATAGATAGATACATAGATACATAGATATAGATAAAATAGTTGCTTGGGTAAAATCTATGCCTCGCAATCATTGCTCTTGTGTTGGAACATAATATTTGGTATGCAGTATGTTGTTCAGTACCTGGCCAGCAGAGGCAGTTGTATTCTTTGACACCTTCTAGACATGTGGCACCATGCTTGCAGGGATCAGAGGCACATTCAGAAATATCCACTTCACAGTAGTCACCCTCAAATCCTGTATCACTGCAGTCACATTCATAGCTGCAAAAGACACAAGCAAAACAAATTACCTCAAGTGACAGCTGAAGCTAAAGCAGAATTAGCTTAAGATAACTGAAAGATGCAGTGCCTATATGAAGTAATCAACCCCCTTGGAAATTTTTCCCTTTGATTACTTTTCAGCATTGAATCATGGACAATTTGATTTTTATTTTTTTGGGGAAAAAAAGGTCAAATTAATCTGCAAGCTGTGACTTACAATCTTCAAGTCACAGCTGTCTTGCAGATTGCATTAGGTTATCATACAGCAGTTCTCTATACTTTTCAGCATGCACTTTACCCTCTACCTTTTGAAACCTTCCAGGTTTGTGTTTATGATGATGTGTGTGTTTGGTGTCAGCCAAACATAGTGTCTAGTCTGATGGCAAAAAGTCTCAATTTTGGTGTCAACAGACCAAAGAACCTCCTTCCAGCTAACTCTACAGACTCTCACACGCCTCCTGGTAAACTCTAGCTGAGGAACCTGGGCATCAGTTGTTGTGTGAACAGTCTCTCCCATCTCCGCTGCTGAAGCTTATAACTTCTAAATTTGGTGACTGGGAAATGTTCTTGTATCAATCCTGTTGCTTTTAATATTCTTTCACAGAGCTGCTTGGAGTGTAAAATGTAAGGTCATTTTGTAAATTCTTGTCAAAAAAGACAAATAAAATTGATCATAATTCATTTTTAAAGGAATTAAAGGGGAAAACTTCCCAATGGGTGAATACTTTTGATAATATTCCCTTGTAATTTCATTTTGAGAAACCATGGTTTCATTCAAGAAAAAAGGGGTAGAAAACATTTTGGGCATGTTGACTAATATGTGTCTCACAGTACTTTAGCTTCTTGGTCCCTGCTTCTTTTCGCATCTTTTCTTACCTTTTCTAAAATGTAGTGTTTTCTGCTTTACACTCATTGCTTTTGTGTTGGAACAGAAAGGATGACCACTGATGGCAACAAGTAAAAAACTCAAACTCCTGACTTTAAACAGTCATAAACTCCACATTCATGTTTTTCTACTGTAAAAATATTTTTGTGACTGAATACAGATACATTTGACCATAATGTGTTTTGTTGTATTGAGATGATGTAGGAACCTTAACACAAGGAAATCACATGTAAGCAACTATTCAAGTAAACATTTAGAATGGTTGATAACAATATTTTTACGTCATGTAACCTCATTTGTGGTTGCATGATGTGTAGATTCCGAGGGATGTACATGTTCATATCCAGGAATGCCCACAAGGGTACATATGATACCTAAAGCAATTTCTAGGCTATACAGCTTTTTAAGAATACTGACTATAGATAGAAGTTGTCCTGATAACCTAATGATTAAAGCGCACACCCCATGTGTTCCCTTCTCTCTTCCCTTGCTTCCTGACGAAACAATGCTAATTGTAAGTAAAAAAAAAAAAAAAAGAAATAAAATCAACAAATTGGCAGTTGCTTTCTTAACCCAGAGCAGTGTCTACAGGCATTCCCTAAATGAGTATATCAACATTATTTTTTCAATTTAGTTCCTCTCCGCACTGGATTCTGGCAGCTGGACAGCACATGAACATTGGTAGAGGGGTTTATAAAAATCCAACTTAAAACACAAATTACACCCTTGGGGCTACATTTGAACATTTCACTAAAATCACTGTGCAATGTGTCTGTATCAGCCCATGTTCAGTCCACTTATCCAGTTCCCTGCTGGGTACTTATAATATTAATAGTAATAATTATTATTGTTATTATTAATAGTGCTAGTAGTAGTGTGATTTCGCTCCACAATTACAACCACTGATTTAACTATTGGATGCTTCCTCCAGTCTAAGTCACATTTGGGTCATGTGTACAACCTGAGACTTCAGATAAGACTGCTGATTTTCATGCAGTCACAGAATGCTGTTTGCTACACTTTCATATAATAAAGGCTAAAAACACAATCCGCATCCACCTGCCAGTCATCACATAACCAAACTAGCTGCCAAACAGCTTGCTGATGTCCCTTAATTTTCTCTAGCATTTAGATTTTTCGTGAAAAATACTTTCAGCTGACTTGGTTGGGCTAAACAACAGATTGGAGGCAGAAGCAATCCTGACAGCAATGTTACTTGTTGCTTTATTTGTAGTTTGTTATTTTTAGGTTACCTTGTTTTACCTTCGTTTCTGTCAAGTTTTGTTTCTTCTGTCGGTTTGGTAGTTTAAAGGGAGAGCCTTTTATTCCCTTTCACTATTTATGACACTCAATTTTTAAACATTTTGGAAATAGGAAAGAACTTATAAGACCATCTGGGTATTTATTTTCCAGATAAATGATTGTTTGGCTCTGTGACTTGAAAGTAATCATAATGAATAAGACCTATAAACTATGGCCTAGTACAGCAATGACAAGGGAACATGTGGTAATGTAGCACATGATCCAGGTGTCTCTGTGAGCAACAATTCAAAGAGCTCCATATCCCTTCACAGTCTACACTCTAGGCTACCACAGACAGACTGGCCTACCTGTTCACCATGTCATGACAGACTGCTCCATTCTGACATGGCTCACTGGCACACTCATCAACATCAACCTCACAGCTGATGCCGTTGAACCCGGGCAAACACTCGCAGGAGTACATGCCGACTAAGTCGTGGCAGGTGGCTTCATTGTGGCAGGGGCTGGACTCACACTCATCTATTTCAGATTCACAGTTTACTCCTGGAGTTGGAAGGGTAAGTCAGCATGTCATTAAAAAGCACTGGGAGAGAAATATGAAAGCAATGATTAAACTGAAAATTTACTTCAGCTAAGCTGATTAGAGTAAAATGTCACATTTTTGTAAATCAAACATTTGTTATCAAACATAACAAATTTCCTATCTGTTCTGATTTGTTTCCCTTCACTGTTTTATTTATTTTTGGCTTCAGACTCTGACAGTGACAAAAGCCTTTCTTTATATTCTCTAAACAAACAGAGTGACAGGAGAATGCAGAAGTACTGATCTAACCTAGGCACTCACAGATAACATAAAGCTCCTCTGACACAGACCAGGCTTGTGGAGAAAGAAAAGAGTAGAAGAAAAGCAAGATGGGAATGTTTTTTATCACTGCACAGAGACTTTATCTAAGTCAGCGATAAAATGCCTGACTTAAAACATCTCACAGAGCACTTAAAATACTCCTCCTACCCAGTTTATCAGGAACAACCAAAACACTTAGGAACTAACAAATGATGGGGAAGGGTAGAAGAAGCAGAAACGCCTCGAGAAGAACAAATAAATACTGTCAGATAGCAGAAGGGCTTGTTTCACCACCAATGTGTTCTTTGAGACAATGATTACTGATGACACAACATTAAACGTTTTCATTCAGCTGTGAACAGAAGCAAACACATGCAGGAGGCTGAGCTTTTATCTTTAATATGTATTCATCATGTCTGTTTTTTTTTTAAAACTGCAATACTGCAGTTTGCATTTCCTTAATTATACTCTATATATTCTCTCTCTATCTCTCTCTCGCTCTCTCTCTCTCTCTCTCTCTCTCTCTCTCTATATATATATATATATATATATATATATATATATATATATGCAGAATATTCTGCATCAGTTTTGAAGGTAAGCAGAAATTTTATGTATTCTATATTCATGATCTCCAATGTTTATTTGGGCTGAACACTGGAGTACTCTTGGCCAACAGCAAAGAGAGGGACAAGAAGAAACTCACTAAGTGGTGGGAATCAAAAATCTACTGTGTGGTGGAGTATGACTCTGGTGTCGACACCACATCACTGGTCAGGTCACATTTTAGTCGACTGGTATACATACCATCCAGCATGGTGGTGGCAGTATTGTGCTCTGGGGCTCACAACAGAATTAAGCCTCCCCTGAGTCCTGACTTAAACCCAATTTAGAACCTGCAGACTGTGCTGAAGAAGCCAACAAAATTTGCTGAACTGAACCAAATCTGTCAAGAGACTCATGAAGGATACAACCAAAAGCTTGCCAGAAGCTTATGGATGGCAACCAAAAGCACCTGAGGTGAAAATGTCCAAGGGACATGTAACCAAATATTAGCATTGCTGTGAGTATATTTTTGAGCCAGCAGATGTTGCTATATTTCCAAATGACCTATAATAACGATCCTTGAGCAGTCATTGAGTCTTTCTGGTCAGCCTCCTGATAAGTTGGATTACGACTTTTTAAATTTAGTTTTGTTTATTTTAAATGAGGACTGTAAAGCTTCGTCACACTGATATTATTTTTAGATATCTCTACTTATTATTTGAAAAGGACAGGCAAATGTTGTGTTGTACTGTACATACAAGTGTGTGCATGTGTGTCTGTGTGTGCCAGTGCATGTGAGTGGGTGGGTAGTGGTCATACTGTGTGCTTACATTCATATTGTGGGGACTTGTCTCCTTTATGGGGACAAAAAACAAGTGCTCATAATGTAAACCATTTAATTTTACCCTGAAGACATGTTTTAAATTTAGGGTAAGGTTAGGACTAGGTTAGCTATGGCAAGAATTAGTTGTGGTTATGGTTAAAATAAGTCAAGGTAAAGTCTTCTGAAACAAAGGAAACACAACTGTGTGTGTGCACGTGTGTTTTGGTTGTACCTGCAAATCCCACCAGGCACTCACACTCATAGTGGTCCTTCTCATTGATGCAGGTGGCATTGTTCTCACAGGGTCGTGAAGCACACTCATTGATGTCAATTTCACAGTTATAGCCCTGAAAACCAGGCACACAGAAGCAGTGAAACTCTCCCACTCCGTCTATACAGATAGCACCATTCTGACAGGGCTCTGATGAACACTCATTTATATCTTCCTCACAGGTCTTCCCTTCAAATCCTGGTGCACAGTGACATTCAAAGCCTTCTGGTCGCAAGACACAAGTCCCATTGTTCCTGCAGGGTTCATCAATGCAGTCTGTCACATGTGTCCTGCAGTCCCGTCCACCATACCCTGCAGGACACCTGCAAAAGTATCCATTCAGCTGGTCCACACACAGAAAACGGGGCTCAGAACAAGGATTGCTCTGACACTCATCCACCTCCTCTGTGCAGTTGTCACCTGTCAGGCCATCCGGACAGATGCAGTGGTATTCTGTGGTACCAGGAATGCTGGTGCAGTCTTCACATGGTGCAAAGGAGCACGCGTCATAGAGTTCATCACAGTTTTTGCCCATGTATCGCAACCCTCCTCTAGCACAGATACAGGCATAATCATCCATGGTGTCCACACAGGTAGCGCCGTTTTGGCAGGGTGCAGACAAACATTTGTCTGCTGTGGCTGTGCAGAGAGTCCCTAAAAACAAAGGAAATGTTACGTCAATTTGTGCATTTTTAGGAGTAGATCTTCTCTGCAGCAGTGCTTCCTAGCCTGGAGGTTGGAACACCTCAGAGAGAGTTTTGACAGGTTACCAGATTTTTTTTATTACATAAAACAATATCAGTGATTTCAGTGATACTGGACACATTCACCACCTGTGGACTCATAACATGACTGCATACCATAAGTGTTGAAATGAAATCGATGCTTCTTCTCTCACTAAAAAATCTAGAAAGAATATCCAAATATTTTAAATTACAGGTTTACAGTTTTTCTCAATTGTTTACACACAATTATTGGTACTTGAGACACAATGACCACAACATGTAACTCATGCCCCGACTCCCTGAACCAGTTCTGCTAAACTACGAGCACAATTCCTGCTTTACACTCAAACTGAGTTTTGAAAAAGACACTTTTTTCAAAACTCTATACACAATTCTCTGCATTAGGCACAATTTTCATGAAGAAACTCTCTTGTTTTCTCAAGGAGCACACTGTCATTCAAAATTCTAAAGTTAATTGCCCTACTATGCGCACCGACTCATCACATGGACAAACACCTGTCACACAGTTTTACAATCAGCAATCAGAGCTGAGCATATTCTCCATTCCTCAGTCCTATTGAGGATTTTTTTTCTGCCTGGAGATGGAAAGTGTATGACCGAAATCCACAAACGCAAATACCCCTTCTCCAAGCCATGGAAGATGCATGTGGAGATACAGCAGTTAATGCTTTTCATGGCTGGATTTCGTATGCTAGGTGATATTTCCCCACTGCTTGTCCAGGGAAAACATTGGCTGTGATGTGGATGAGGTGCTGTGGTCAGACCAAAACAGATGAGAGGACGCAGCATAGTTGTTTTTTACTGTAACTGTGTACAGTCAATTCTTCTGTTGTTTTGTATGTAGACCACTGTATGTGCAACTTTGTGTTGGTTTTCCCACAAAAACATTGTTTTTGTGGGGAAAATCCAATACATTTGTTTCCATCTAATTGTGTGTTCTGAGTAAAAAAAAACAAACAATAGTCTAAAATATTTTACAACACTCATGTATGTACTGTCTGTAGTGAGTGTAACACTGATCACAAAAGGCCTAAGTCCTTCTGATGAATGGAGAAGAAGTGTTTTCCATTCATCATAGTGTTTTACTGTGAGCACATCAGTGTTCAACTGGTTCTTATGAATGTCTATTCATATGATGGTTTGTGTGTCATTTGAAAACAAAACACCATTTTGAGAAGAAGTAACACTGTTTTGAATGTAAAGTTTCATTTTGCAGGAGAATTGAGGGGTTTTGCCCATTGTGTGTGTGTTTTTTTCACATGTGTGGAGTTCTGAATGTATGAGGCATGCTTTCAGAAAATGTGTGTAAGCTATCGAGAAAAACTGCAACAAGTATCATTTGGAGGTGGGCTTTAAAAAAATCATTGTATTTGTTGCTTTGAAGACCTTTAATTCATGGAGAGGTTTATTCATGTCAGAATGACTCTGCAGGGGTCCATCAACTTGTGAGGGTGAGAAAACAACAGTTGGACTAGTTGAGATTAGTTGAAATCCACAGATGGCATGTGAAGTTAAGATGTAAAGTGATATTTATATTTTTCCTTAGATGCTTATTTAATTTCTTATTAATATAGTTATACAGTAGTATAGTTAATCAAAATCCCAATCTTTCCTTAACCTTAACCAAAGTGTTTTTGTTTCCTAAACCACGCAGGAAAGTCTGGAAGTCTTGTGAGAGTTGAGAACTTGAGAACTGTACATCCACTGCTACATTTATTCAAAAACAAACAACTGAGTTGTAGAAAAATTCTAGGAAACAGGGTTGTAGAGTGAAGTTTGTGCTCATGGGCCCAGTGTCTCATTATCTGTCCATGACCTCAAAGGATTACTACTGGGATTTTGAGTCTTCTTTCACAAAGTTTGGCTGTTAATGAACACAGGGCTAGCCCACTGGGCTGGTTCTTTTATCAGCTACATTTGTGTTTCTCATTGCAATTAGCTTGTAGCCAGTGCAAATAATGACTGTACTGTGCATTAATCTTCATGAATAGCCACTCTGTGAGCTTGTGGGCCCGCTTTGTATGTCATCTTACAAAGTAGACATCAACACGGGTGGGGTACTTTGGTGAAGTTTTACAATACATGTGCTGTCTGCTCTGACCAGCCAATGCTGTGGGGTTTCTGTGGAATCAGTCCACATTCCTCTTATTAGGCCAATCTCAACTCCCCATTCAAAATACCCCCATCCAGCCTCACAGCCCCCAGCACTTTGATCAGTGTTCTGTTTCCAAATTTTCACTGAAGTGGAAGATATTAACAGTGAAGGGACTTAGAGAGCAGGGGTCGGGGTGGGGTGTGTGTGTGTGTGTGTGTGTGTGTGTGTGTGTGTGTGCGAAAAAGCAAAGGAATATTTCATAAAATAAACCAGTGAAGAAACATGCAGCATGTTCATGCTATTATTTTATTTTTTATTATTATTGTACACATAGTGACAGCTGCTTTTATCTCTGTTAAATTACCTTATATCTCTTCACCACCGTGTCAAAGACTAAGCACAGTAAATTCCAAATGAAGACAAAATCAAGTCCAAAACTTACAAGTGGTATTTTCTCTTGAAAGATCAAGCTTAACATGGGACTTAATTAGCAGTTGTACTATGTTTTTAATTGGGTCGTTTTAAAGTCAGTTATCCCTGAGATGGAGTGGCGACCTGTCCTGGGTATACACTGCTTAAAACCCTAAGTCAGCTGGGATAGGCTCTAGCCCCCGTGCAGCTCTCCAGAGGATAAAGTGATGTACAGAAAACAGAAAATAGATGGATGAACATCAGTTATGGTATACAACAAAGATCATTCAGATGATCCATAAGGTACGCAAATCTGATCAAGTACACAGTCCTGAAAAAGCAGATTAGCTGAACTTAGTTTGATGGTTTGCTTGATGAGCAGTCAATGACAACTTAAAAGACACGTCTTGTCAAATTCAGTATTTCCTATTTTCAACGAATAGTACCCAATAAATGCACTATCCTGTTTTGTTTTTTTTTGTTAGGATTAGCTAAAAACTACACTGGCCAACTTGGAAACCAATGAGCTGAGAGAACAGAATAACACCATCATATAAAAGGACAAAGTAAAACAAAAATATACAGGGTTGTATGCTTACTTGATAAGGCAACTGTCTGCTGTCAGTATCTGAAACCCACAAGACCTTCCTCAGCCAGTAACAAAGGACTAAAACGGTTAGCTCACACCAGTAATAGTTAGACCAGTAGTCATTTCTTGGCTATATATTGTATTAGAAATTCTCAGCGGCCTGAGAGTATTAATTTAATGCTAGACGATTTATTTGCTGTGAACTGTTTTGACCGTTAAGAATAAAGTATATGCAATTCAAGCAGTTTAGAAAGCTCAGTATTATTCCATACTCTCTCCAGTGATGTCATCAAAGTCACTTGATTCTTTTCTAAAGCAAAGCAATTTTTAGCCACCTCCTTATTCACAAGCAAAGACCACATCATTAATGAGAAGCACATTATCATGAAGATTAAGTGAAAATATAAGTGTGATAATGACGAGAAGTGAGATAATGATTGTGGTGTGGGGAAGACTTTGTATAGGATCAGCAACAGCTTCCTGGCTGGCAGATCCCCAAGGAGGCCCCTCCAAGAATGGAAAGAAGACAGCGCAGATCTTGAACTTTGGCATGGATGTGAAGTTTGTAAGCTTGCAAACAGCAATGACCCAAGCTTTGCATAGGGCTTAGGAACACTTTGGCTTGAGGCCATCAGAGCTCATCCAGTGCCAAAGGAGTGGTCATAAAACAAGACAAGAGAAAACTGGAAAATTTAAGAACAGCCTACAGCGTGACAGGAACAAAGATCAGGTAACTGGAAGGTGATGACAGATGGTTTAGAGATTTTCTGATTTGTATAAACACACATCTAAGCCCTTGTGAGAAGCTTGCAAGGGCTTAGATATGTGTCTGATTTGAAATACACACAAGGTTTTGTTTCACATGACTGAGTAAACCAAGCAGTCTTCTGAGATACATTAGAGCCTGCCCATAGTAGGGTTGTAATATGGAACAAATTTAGCAGATGTTATGGTGTTAAGCTTTTATAGAAGGTATTCTGAACTGACAAGGACAGATGGACATAGGAGCCAAGGCTGGATAGTGAAGCTAGGGCAAAAGACGGGACCATTTGTGTCGCTAGTTAAGTGTAGCAATGATTAATAGGTAAATTTCGAAAATGGCTGATAATGGTTGGAACTATTTTGAATGAAATGTGAATGAAATTGCGTCTACTTCATTGAACAGTGGCTAAAGAATGGGTTCAATGAATGGGACAGTATGGTGCCAGAGCACTTAGTCTTCCAATAGCTTGTGGACCTGATAACCTGGAGCCGGAGGCTACAATGTGAAGAAGCTGTTGAAAAGAGGTGGAATAAGCAGTATACACCAGTACAACTGGTGGAGGTTAATAAAACTGTCATTCTGGGGCCAGAAATGTGAGCAGAAGATTGTTGAGGGACGAAAATGACTGCAATGTAACCTGTCAGTCATGTTTCTGTGAAAACTGCACAAGCAATACTATTAAGTCGGACCAAGTAACATTTCTGTATCACTTTCAACACGGCACAATTCTGAACTGAACCGTCACAATAACAGATAGGCATTGTAGGATAACCAGCCATAACAGACTTTAAAACAAAGAAAGAGGAGATTTTCATCCATTTACAATTCTCGTACTGGAGACATGGTCTGCAGCACCACATTATATAATAATGTAATACATTTTCCCCTCAATGTGTAATAACAAGTGTAGGTACTTTTCTGAGGTGCTCAGGGGGTTGATCCTCAAAGTAATATTGTCTAAGTCTACTACAGTAAACAATTTCAAATGTATTGTAAGCAAGAGTTACTTTTTTCTTTGCCAGAAAAAAGAATGTTGAGAAAAAGTTGTCATCACCTGTCTGTGGGCTACTTTTCATTCATATCCATTATGAGGGCTTGTTTTACAGCCTGCAGTAGCCTACTTTGCATTTTCATGCCAAAACACAGAAATGAAACCAATTTAAAGAAACATGTATGATTAAGTGCATTCAGTAGCACTTACAGTCTGATTTCATTTCCTCTGAAAAAAAAACTGTCTAGTGTAAATTCTGATTGGCTGTTAACCAGTCTATCTAATAATACAGATCTACCAGCCATGTTGGTGATCCAAAAAGTTAGCCTGATTTAGAGCCCTCCATTCTACCACTGCTATAGTGGCAGGACATGAGTCAAACTAAAAAGTAACATATAATACCAGACCAATTCAGGAATTAAATTTTTCATAATTACATAACATATAATGATGACTACAGATAAAGGGCAAACATTGGTTATTGCGTAATACACCAAATATTTAAATTTTTATCATAACATTTTTGAAAAAAACAACAACATGCAATTGGGCATAAATGTAATAAAGTTTATTTCTCTTCAATATTTGTTTTTGTCTTTTGTCTGCTTTCTATCCAGTATAGTAATATTACACGTTCATGTTATGTAAATATTATTTGCATTTCAGTGCACCGCTAATGTTCGTGTCAGTAACACTCATTTAGTGCAGTTTTTGTCTCTATGGGCTTTCGAACACATTCTTTATTATAATGAATACAGTTATATTTAATTTAGATTTGACCAATGAAACATCCGACTAGTTTTTAAAATTAACTCTATTCATGATTCATGGTGGTATGCTTAAAGTCATGTTGTTCTGATGGTATAATGTTTTTTTTTCCAATTAAGACATCCTTTTTGGTGCTTTATTACATAATGCACCAGATTATTACATTTTCTTTATAAAAAAGTGCAAAACCCGCATTTTGTAATAACTGATGCAATATGTAACTTATTACAAAATGTGGCAAAGTTTATTACATATTACGTCCAAGAATTTTATTACAAAATGCGTCATATTATTACAAAATGCGGAATTATTACACAATGAGGGGAAAATGTATTACATTAATACATAATGCAGTGTTATTACATAAGGTGACACTACAGGGTCCACTGTGATAAATGGAGCAAAGACACCAAGGCAACATGGCAAATGTAAAACCTTGAAAAACGACACCTTTTAGGTCTGTTAGGATGGTTTGAAATTTGTGTTATCAGAAAGAAGCCATGAGAAGGCAGACCTTTAGAGGATTCCATAGCACACACCTCCAGATGAGGACAACTCATCACATCATATCTCTGTGTGTATTGAGACACAGTCTAGCCAAAGAAAATGGCTCACATCCCCTGTCTCTATCAGGACTCGCCACCAGACATGCCTTGACCAACTTCCAACCCTGCAGAAAGTGGTTATCAAGATGTTATCAGCATCTTGATAACCACTCCCTCTGACAATGCAAAGTCACACCAAGTTCACATTAAGACAATGACATTATCGTTCATGTCAGTTACATGCCAAATTAGAAATTCAACTATGTCTGATGTTCATATATCCATATTTAGTCTTGTTTTGTCCACCAGTAGTTCACACATGTAAATGATGTATCAAACTACTGTACTGTTTTTAAGATACATAAACCACAGGAAAATGTCTGACCCTGTACCCTGTAACTCTGTGAGGAACATCTGGACAACAGCCCTCCCAGACGGAGGTTGCGCTAGACCTCCTGCTGACTTAATAATATGCAAAAGTCCCTTTAAAAGACCATACCTGAAAGCACCACTTCAAGTCCTTCCTAAGTCCTTCAAAGAGTCATTGACAGATCCATCCATCAGCAAAACCACCACCGCAGCATCATGACATACACGCAACTAACTTTCAGTCACTGAAACCAGCCTCCTAAATTCTCTTTTATTCTCAAAAGTAAATTGCTACAAAGTTCCTAACTAGTATACCCCCAAATTAGCAGCTGCTTTCAGGTGTGTTATATTCATCCCTCCATCTCAGAAAACCATTATATTGACTACAATATTGTTTTGTAATTACGTTTTCTCCCTTCCTTGTTTTTCCTCATTCACAGTCACAGTGCTGTTTCTTAATGTGTGTTAATAGTGTGCTGTAGTTAGAAGTTGTTGTGGCATTGTTAAATGTACATAAATATAAGTCATTTTGCCTTCACTGTTTTGCTGTTCACACTTTGGTCCCTAACATGTGTGGATTCCACCTACCTAGATTTAACTATGTATTTAGGAATGACATACACTTGTGTTTGGCATGACACAGACAGTCCCTAAGATCACAAACCCCCAAACTTGCACTCCAAAAGGGAACGGATGAGCAGAGTCACCTTGAAATGAAATGGAATTTAATTAAAGTAGCCTATGTGTAGTGACAAGCATGCTGCATTTCTTTTAAATTCATGCAAGCAGCATGATCTTTTCCTGTGAATGCATAGACTCAGGTGAATGCAAACAATTGAACATCTGGCAAGACACCATTATAGTGACTTGATACAAAGGAAACATACTATGTGGGATATGAGACTATGTGTAGGGTATAGAATGATGCATTTCTTTTGAATTTGTGCAAGCATGCACAACCTTTACATCTGGATACAGATGACCAGTGGAGACAAGAGGACTTAACAATGTCCATTCCCGAGAAAGCTAGAAACTGAAGGGTCTAAATATTATAAATAAAACTGGACTTCAGAAATTCTGTTTTAAAACTCAAGAAGGGAAAGGGTTGAACAAATATTAAACCAGATAATGTCTGCACATGTACATCTCACATGTTTCCTAGTATAAATAATTCTGCGTTTCAGTCACAAGTCAAAACTGGGAATCATAATGTGCTTGACTGCAGTACAATAAAACGTGTCAGTAAACCAAGATGCACACCTCCAGGACAATCTTTCAGGTTAGCCATTGAAAGCCATTTTGGACAATACCAGTTGATAACAACATATTATGCAACTGAATCCTATAGCAGCATGTCCAGAGATAGAAGCTAGAAAGTACTGTGTGCACAAATGATTATTAATATGCCAATAAGACAGAAGTGCTAATAACATCTTCATTATTACAGCTTTTACTGTAGTTGTTGTTGTGCTGAGCAGCCATATTACTCCTCTAAAACTTTAGGACACTACAAATTCCCACATAGTAACATGTGAATCCCACGATAGCCAAACCCTAAAGTGTTAACATTTTCTCTCTTTTTTGGATCACAAAATGAACTGATTACACAATGACTATTATGATGTGCTGGTGGACACATGAAACCAGTAATTGAAACCATCAAGTCATTCGAATAATGTTTACTGAAGTAACAAATCAAGTGAGTCTATACTGTTAGACTTCTTTGTGCAGCCAAAGGAGTTGCCTCCTTCTGGCCATTAGAAAGAATGTTGGTTTAAGTCATTTCCACATTGGCCTCACTTTTCAGGCCTTGAGGCTACTTCAGTCATTTGTACAGTCTACGTGCAGTCCACTGACAGAAGATAAGCTAAAGGGAGAGAGTAGGGTCTATGCACATTGAGACACCACCACACACTTCTAGTGGGTCATAAGCAATAATTGACAGGCATTTTTTTGTATGAGTTGATACATCATTTTCAAGGAAAATCCAGCATGGTGTATGTATATTTTGTGAAAGTCAAATAGGCAAAGGTTTAACGTTCTTCTTGTAGTGAAATGGATGAGCATGGTCTACAGTCATCAGTGTATATGTCCTGCTCTTGTTACATACAGTAATTCAGTCCATAGTGTTAATAGTGTATGGAGGCTGTGGAATAAGGGTCACAAATATAAAGGCGGATAAAAGTTCTGAATGACTGGATAGACAGTGGCAGTATAGCAGATAGCAGAGCGTACTTATGGGTGTTCACAGGAGGAGGTACAATCGTAGAAATACATTGATAAACACTTAGGTTTATTTCCAAATGTATTAATCTATAGAATATAAAGACTAATTCCATAATAACCACAGAAATGTCTCAGCTGTCACTCCAACACTTAATTTGTCATATGCTACAAGCCACAATGACTCATTTTATATGTGTTTGACATGCTTGTTGACTGCTTTTCTCAGGTTTGCAAGGTATAGGCTGCTTGACAACCATGGCCTGTTCTTGCCTTGTGAAGCAGAAGGTTGTTGTCATTTTCAATTCTGTTTAAGATGCATCCTACCCACAGTCTACAGTGTAGACACTAACTGTGTTTGAACTTCACAGATTACGGTGGACTGCGGGAAAGTTTAAGCCACCTGTAGACTATAAATGTCCCAGGTGGCTGTCAGGGGATTCAAGATTAAGTTTAAGTCTTCTTGATGTAAGTAGGAGGCCAGGATAAACAAAATAATTGAGTGAGGAGGTGGTCCTTTGCTTACCTGATTAGAAAATTAACTGTTGGGTCAGCTCTAGTCCCTCCATGGCCTATGTCCAATCATAGGTCATTGAGGGACAAGCATATTAGGGCATTTCAACTGATTTATCCATGTTTGTAATAAACAACATTTATACGAAAGTAGCTGAACAGGCCTTTGATGCAGACATAATGGCAGACTTCAACCATCAGCGTCACATATATTCCTTCCTGTGAAAGACTTTTCATCTCTCATTCAAAAGGCTTCTTCAGTTGCAATTGACTCGTGGAGAATCCTACATATATAGCACATATTGCCACCTCAGTAATACGTGGCTAATAACATGGTCCCTTAACAAAAAAGATTTGTTGCTTTAAAGTATGAATGGTTGTGAAACTGGCAAGTCAAGGATTAAAGTGTTAATAGAGGTAAAACTTTCTGAGGAGAAATCTCAAGCCTGTGTTACAGTCTTGGGGCAGCTGATCACTAAACAGAGGAGAGACCCTCCTCTGTTTAGCTGTTGGAGTTTAACATAGATGGCCCCTTTCACTCCTCCCTCAAACTATCTGTGTTCTATTCCCAAAACGTGAACATTGCTGTCCTCAAAGGAGAGACCCCTCTTGTTCAGATGAGATGATGCTTTTTGGAGCAATTGTTTATTCGCCCTTGTGTATAGATCTGTGTGCTCCTCACATTGATAAACTGAGTTAATAACCATGAATAAATGTGAATAACACCAAATCCAAGAAGTAGAAACTTTTACAGAACATGTAAGTTCAGTGAAAAATAACATCAAGTTTACAAGATAGAATGTCAGGGAAAATAGACTTCTTTGGACTGTGTTTATTGAGGAGGACAGAAGCCTTAACGTTGAAGTTTATTGGACACCCACACACACACAGACCAATACCTAAAATTTGAGTCCCACCACCCACTTGAACATAAACTTGAGGTTGTCAGAACCTTACAGCACCAGCCTAAGATTGTCTATTTCAAGACAGAGGCAAAAGAAAAGGAGCACACATGTTAAGAAAGCACTTAAAAATTGTGGCTATCCCAACAGGGCCTTCATGAAGTCAGCTAAGAGATCTAGAAACAACAGCACAACATCAAAAGGAGGAAAAAAGAACAGGTGCAACATTTTTATCCCTTATCTAGCTGGCGTGTCTGAGAAACTTTTCTCCAAACACAACATACCAATGCACTTCAGCCTCAGCAAATGTCTGGTTCACCATAAGGATAAGACACCCACACTCAAACACAGCAACACTGCATATGTAGTCCAGAGTGAGGAGTGCACAGATTTATGCACATAGGAGACTAAACATCATGACACAACACAGGAGAGCAGCTCCTCAGAACAAGACTCAGCTATCCACCTGCATCTGAAAGATAATGGAAACTCCTCTGAGGACAGCACTACACATTCTGGACAGAGAAGATAGATGATTTGCAAGAAGAGTGAAGGAAGAAATCTATGTGAAACGGGAGTCATCTCTGAACAGAGGAGGGGTCTATGACAGAATTTTATAATTCAATCTTGAGATTTCTCCCCAGAAAGTCTTTACCACCATTAATACTTTAAGTCATCCCATACTTGACAGTTTCACAGCCATTCACAGGCACTTGAATCTTGGGACTTTCACCATGTGAGTTAAGGGTGACAATATACAGTTAGGTCCATATAAGTATTTGGACATTGACACAATTTTCAGCATTCCAGCTCTGTACAACACCACAATGGATTTGAAATGAAACAATCAAGATGTGCTTTAAGTGCAGACTTTGAGCTTTAATTTGAGGGCATTTACATCCAAATCAGATGAACGGTGTAGGAATTACAATACATTTTATATGTGCCTCCACCTTTTTAAGGGACCAAAAGTATTTGGACAATTGGCTACTCAGCTGTTCCATGGCCAGGTGTGTGTTATTCCCTCATTATTTCATTTACAAGGAGCAGATAAAAGGCCTGCAGTTCATTTCAAGTGTGGTATATTCATTTGGAATCTGGTGAGGTCATCTCTCAATATGAAGTCCAAAGAGCTGTCACTATCAGTGAAGCAAGCCATCATTAGGCTGAAAAATCAAAATAAACCCATCAGAGAGAAGCAAAAACATTAGGTGTGGCCAAATCAACTGTTTGGTACATTCTTAAAAAGAGAGAACGCACTGGTGAGCTCAGCAACGCCAAAAGACCTGGAAGACCATGGAAAACAAGTGTAGTGGATGACAGACGAATCCTTTCCCTCATTAAGAAAAACCCCTTCACAACAGTTGGCCACATCAAGAAAACTCTCCAGGAGGTAGGTGTATCTGTGTCCAAGTCAACAATTAAGAGAAGACTTCACCAGAGGAAATACAGAGGTTTCACCACAAGGTGTAAACCATTGGTGAGCCTCAAAAACAGGAAGGCCAGATTAGAGTTTGCCCAGAAACATCTATAAGAGCCTGTGCAGTTCTGGAACAACATCTTATGGACAGATGAGACAAAGATCAACTTGTACCAGAATGATGGAAAGAGAAGAGTATGGAGAAGGGAAGGAAGTGCTCAAGATCCAAAGCATACCCAATGCAGATTGACAATGAGCCGAAGCATACTGCGAAAGCAACCAAAGAGTTTTTAAAGGCAAAGAAGTGGAATGTTCTGCAATGGCCAAGTCAATCACCTGACCTGAATCCAATTGAGCATGCATTTCACTTGCTGAAGACAAAACTGAAGGGAAAATGCCCAAAGAACAAGCAGGAACTGAAGACAGCTGCAGCAGAGGCCTGGCAGAGCATCACCAGGGACCAAACCCAGCGTCTGGTGATGTCCATGAGTTCCAGACTACAGACTGTCATTGACTGCAAAGGATTTGCAACAAAGTATTAAAAAGTGACAATTTGATTTATGATTATGTTAGTTTGTCCAAATACTTTTGGTCCCTTAAAAAGGTGGAGGCACATATAAAATGTATTGTAATTCCTACACCGTTCATGTGATTTGGATGTAAATGCCCTCAAATTAAAGCTCAAAGTCTGCACTTAAAGCACATCTTGATTGTTTCATTTCAAATCCATTGTGGTGTTGTACAGAGCTGGAATGCTGAAAATTGTGTCAATGTCCAAATACTTATGGACCTAACTGTATATCTGGAATTCCTATCAGTCTGTGAGACCTGAACAGACATCATAGATGAGAGGTAAAGAATCAAAAAGAGAAGTCTAGTTGTGTTTTATTAAAGCTCTTAAAACAAGAATCAAAGTTTTAAAGTTTGCCTCACTTAACCAGAGGTGTAGCGATATGTGCTTAAGTACTGGAGTTCAGCTATGGCTGGCATACTGGCACACTTGCTTAGGCCCATTTTAGCTGTGGCTTGTTTTGAAGGCTATGTAACCTTTGTTCCGACAATGATAAGTTTACATAAACATGTAAATTATGATTGACCACTCGATCAAATATTAGACTGACTTTATGAGTGCTTTCATTATGTTGAGAATGTCATCAGCAAAATGGAATTATTAAATATTACCTCGGATAGATAGATTGTATTTCGTGTGACATAAAACGATAAAGGTGAATAAAACAAGAACTGTGAAGATTTCTTTTTATGAAGATTCCAAACATTCATTCTGAGGAAAAGTTGCAGTACAAGCAGAAGTAAAGCTTATACAGGCAAGTCTATGAAAACATAGCTAATCAAGCTTTTATTCCCTGCAGCCATTGTAGATGCAGCACGAGGTATCCAAATTTAACAGGCAGGCTTTGTAATGACCAGACCTTACCTAATACTAGTTAGGTAGAAAAAAATATTTAATTCACTCTGCAGCTCAAAGGCAGCACAGTTTTTTTGGCCAGAATGTTTTCTTGTGTGTTACTCAGTGAGTAACACAGGAGATGATATTATGAATCAAAAATCTAAATGCTGCACCTTAAATGTCAATGCAACTTTGACCATCCAGTTGATTTTATTGTCTCTCTTGCATGACATGATCATGTTTGGATCTTCAAGTGTTAAATAATAAATATGAAGTTCCTAACTTGTATTTTAAGGTGAATTTGAACGTGCTCTGTCATATGTACTTAACTAAAGCTTGGCCTGGTTACTGAAATTCTGGGAGTACTCACTGCAGATGTTACTATAAATTCAGTGCAACATAATTCTGCATCATGTATGGCCCTGAATGAATCAGAAGTTTCATCTTACCAGATCAATGATAAAAAAACCCATAAATTCTTAAATAGCCTGTTTTCATTTATATTTCCCACAATTATAGGCATTTTCTGTGATGATTCTTATATCTCTGTATTTTTATGTATTTTGATGTGTTTTCATTTCTTTTTGTCTTTCTCTGTCATTGCATGAGGTTTTCACTGTGCACACTTTCCCTCCTTTGTTATTCACATCTTCGCCACCATCTACTCCCCCCCTCCCCCGCCTTCTACCTGAGCAGGTGTGACCCTCTCTGACCTTCAGAGCCTTTATATATTGTAATCCCTCTGGCCTCTTGGGGTCAATCTCCTTGCTCCTCTAATCCTCTGGTGGAAAGATACCTGTACAGATTATAACTTCAAGCTTCAATCTCTAGCATGTGCCCACTCTGTCACCACAGTCCTTCTCACATACTTTTCTTCTCTAACTTCGGGTATTAGGGACCATACTCTGGGTGGTGCTACATTTGCAGTAAAGCATTTTACAGTCTTAAGCAATTCTTCTCACCCCCACTGTTTCACGTTGTTCACAAAACCTTAAGCAGAATAACTGGGGTGACTTTATCGTGCATATCAACATCTATAAAACATGCTGTGGATCATACAGAGTAGCTGATGCAGAACCAGAAGATTAATATGAATGGCAGCGACATGCTGAAAACACAGATATAAGATTGAGACTGACCTTTAAATCTCACACACATACGTTCCAAAATGTTGAACTATTCCTTTGATATTACACACACTGCTGTAGACATAAGTTATTTCCAACTTCCTGAAACTTGCAAATGTCAGATGTGTGACATAACAAAAGCCCTAGTTTCTAGTATTAGAAATATAGACTCTACTTACTCATTTCTGCTTTATTTTGTTTTTTAAAATCCTACACCAAATCATAAGTAGTTACTCAGCATATGTGCTGGAAGCAATTTATACTTTTGTTCTGGTAATGCACAAAACTATGTCTTTTTTCAAATAATAGAGGAAATATAGTTGTAGTCGTAGTAAGATGGTCTATTTACAAATGTACAGATTTTGAAAAAAGTGTACAAACCAGAGAAATCTGACTAAAGTACCACTTGTGGGCTGCTCCAAAAAGCTGTAATGGGAAGTGGAAAGAGCATGAACTTAGAGACACACACACACACACAGCAGACCGTCACATGCAACACTATGACCTGTCTGTCACTCCTGGTAATCCAAAGAACGCCTAGACAAGGTTGATGCTGACTGTTCAGACAGTTGCACCTATCAGACGTGACGCAGAGGAAACAGGTCAGACAGTGATGGTATTTTTTTTTTTTGAAAATGAAAATGAGAGTATGAAATGTTTTTTAAAACTTCGGATTAATTTCATATTAGTTTCTCTTTGATTTTGAAGATAGGTACCAGAAATCATGTACTTCGCATTCTTCCCATATTTACAGCCTCTGTCATGCTAAGTTGAGTCTTCATCTCTCTTTGTAGTAAGAAAGCACTCTAGTGTTGTTTCCACATGAGCAAGATACATTAGGACTTTAGTACTATGCATTAGCAAATACCAGCAAATGTTCTTATAACTGCTTACAGCTACAGAACAATCTGTTACAAAGCATTTATTTCTTGTTTGGATATTGATTTAAAATGCTATAGAGGGAGACACACAGAAAAGTGTTGCTTATTAGGTTCTGTACACCAATAAAATTTAAATACTTAAACAAAATCTCACTCCACACACTGGATTTGATGTAACAGTGCTTTAAGGGACAAAATTAAAACTTAAATTATGTGATCTCATTCTGCGCCTCCATTCATGCACAAACAGATATGAATGTCTCTCATTCTGATCAAGTCACATGGACTATTAAAAACCTGAAACTGACATCAGGATCTCTGTCTCTGAAGGCCCACATTCTACCATAACTAATCCCATCACATATCAACTATTATTATTTAAGAATTCAGTGAAGATATTTTCCAGACAAAGTCCAACAGCCTCAGTAATTGAAATAACGATGCTCCATGCTCATGGATGGATGACAGAGTGAACCGTCTACTTAAGTTTAATATTAAATTGTGACAGCACAAAGGAGCCCGATAAGCACCATCTAAAAAACACTCATTCCTGGAGAAGCATGTCTGACAGGCTTGATGGCTGAAACTCAAGCTCGTTCCTGCTGATTTTAAAAAGTGAGAATCCTTAGGGGTCCTCTGGACAGTCCAGTAGATGATAAAACGCTAGCATTAATATTGTTTTTTATTCAGTTACCATACAGTAAGCACAGGTGATTTAAAGCACTTCTTGTGTTTATGTACGTCATTGTATTAGCTATTCTCCCGTAACCTGTTGCTTTTCGCAGAAATTAGGATTAAGTGTTGTCTCTACTCACCCCATTTAAACATCATCATCGTCAGCAGCACCGTCTTTAGGTTCAAATGAGCTTTCCTAAACTCCATGGTAAACCTGGTCATATGTCAATAAAAAGAAGAAGTGAAGAAATCCTAAAGTGTTGACATGTTTTTGTGAGATAGAGAAGCACCTCACGGTTTTGCTGTTGCTCTGTGTTTAAAGAGTGGCCCTCCCTGCTCTGGACTCAGTGTAATCAGCTATGAGAGAGACAACAGGAAAACACGAACTGGATTAACACCTGCTAATAGTCATCATTATTTTAAGGCAAACATGATTTCTAACCCTCCCAAAAAGCAATGTATGATGATGATGATGAAGATGAGGATTTTTATTATTATTATTATTATTATCATCATCATCATCATCATCATCATCATCATTATTATTATTATTATTATTATTATTATTGTTATCATGTGTGTGTGTTTTGGGACAACAATGCAACATCTTATTCTTCTTTATCAGTTAACATGTGCTCAAAGCTAAGCTTAAACTATTTTGATTCATTTTTGTAAAATACCCTGTAATTTGTAATTAAGTATACAGTGAGTACATGGTCTGGACTTATATAGCACTATTTTATCCTTACCAAGATTCTACTATGTGTTTCTCATTTACATATTCTCACACACCCATGACAACAGCCCTCCCATGCAAAGTGCTCACTTGCCATCAGGAGCAACTTGCAACCACCTGAGCCAAGGCAGTTTCTTGTGGTGTGGAATATTTCTACACAGCCCTTTTGGTTTGAAATCAAATCCAGAACCTTGTTGCATGCTGTACCTGGCACAGTAACCAGCCCATCTGTTTCTATATCACCAACAGTTAAATAAGGCAGAAATGTCTGCAAAAAATGTTTCAGAAAACAGGAAAACCAAGACATCTACAAGTTAACTTCAGAACATAGAAAAATCTGTTGAAGCTATTAGCTGAGCCTCAGGGACGAAAAAACTTTCACAGATTTGCAATGCTGTGAGGCTTCAACAGTTGAACATGCTGAACTAAAGCATGGCCAACTGATTAAATTCCAGGCTTCCTGATAATACAATTAAACTGCTGCTTTAAATATTATTGATGAAGAATTTTAGAAATTGTAAGTGCTGTGAAATGTGTTTTCTTTCAGTTATTTGCTGTTTTCTGCACACATGAAATTCACTGGAGGTCTTTGAGTAACTCATCAGCCTGTCGTGTCATGTTGATTGGTACAGTCCAGTGAATCCAGGCCAGGGTTTAGTTACTGGCTCATTAGTGTCTTCAGCAGTTTTAGTGGCTCCTTTGTAGTGCAGAGCTTAGCATTCAGACACCCATCAGCCAGTTAGAGACTTGCAACCCCCCGTTATTCCTCTATACCCACCTCCCTAAACACCAGCTGCGCCTGACACCCCTTGTCTAACCAAACGGATTATCAGAATATTGTGTGTTGTCCATATGAGCACATTTCTGTTAGTGTAATACTGCAGATGAAGGCTTATTTGGTCCTAAAGTAGAGAGCAACATTTACAATAAGCAAAATTCTACAATTTGCAGTTTTAATGCAGTTCTAGGTGTGCAAAACACATTTGTAGTTAAGATAAGAGATTTGATAAAACTTTATTAATCTCACAGGAATTTTTTTCAGGGTTTGAGAAAAAGTGAGGGACTTACTTTGACTTTTATATATGTGCACATGGAGAGAGTGATGGTGCTAACATTTTTAGGGCCTAGTGCAAGTAGTACAAATAAGTTAGTAGGACAAAGGTGAAACCCACTGAAGACCAATGAAACAAGGCAATTCATGAAATAAACTTCAACCTGATATAACCTACCCCACTTGGAATATTATTACATAAATACAGACTGCACCTTGCCACACTTTCCATTTCTGCATATGCTTTATTACTGGAAAACAAATTACAATTGAGTGATAGAACAAACTCCTGCTGTTTTGTCCATGAAAGTTCCCTTCCTAATCTGTAATAAATAAAAGAGTAATAAAACACAGTGGGACTGAGTAAGTGCTTTTTTTACACAACCTATTACTCATCCACAGAGCCGGCTCTACCCAATGTGGCACCCGAGGTGAGACTTCATATTGGACCCCCCTCCATCGGTGATTTACATACAATTACCAAAGAAATCGAATAGTATTGTTTTGTAGTAATATTAATTAGGCATTACTTTACATTTAAATCAATGTAAGCTTTTCCATTTTCAGAGTTAATGGTAATAACTAGATTTAATACAATTATATTGAAAGTGAATTTTTCCTGATTTTGTGGGGACCATGGCGCCCTTAACATTTGCCTATATTGACTAATGGGCCAGTCAGCTCTGCTCATCCATATTGTCATCTGAAAGACATGATCCGGTCCGGTGGCTAGGCTAGCCGTTGGCGCTTGTTGGTAGGTGGTTGCGAAGGAGGCGGCGTTCTCGACTGAAGTGAACCTCTTCTTGGCCCCACTTTCAAGTGTTATTTTTAGGCGAGCTGGAAACAGTAGTGCCGGTCTAAGCCCCAGGTTGTATAACTTAGCCATGACATCTCAGTATTTTGAGCGTTGCTCCATAATCTCCGGCGTGTAGTCTTCGAAGATCTGCACCGTCGTGCCCCGGTATTGGAGACCGCCCCGCTTCTTGCGGGCCTCACGGACGATAAGGTCCTTGGTTTGGTAGTGATGGAGCCGTATGATCACAGGTCGCGGTCTCGAACCTGGCTGGGGCTTGGCAGCAAGTGATCTATGAGCGCGGTCTAGCTCGGGGGGAGACTGCAAGACCTGGTCCCCAAGTAATTCAACCAGGAGTTCTGAAAAGAATCTTGTAGGTCGGGGACCCTCAATGGATTCGGGAAGACCAACAATACAGATATTATTCCTGCGGCTTCGACTCTCCAAGTCTGCTGTCTTAGCCGTCAGCTTGCTGTTGCTATCGGCTAGTGCTGTATAACGTTCTTCTAGCGCTTGGATTCGCCACTCTTGCATATCGCCTATGCAAGAGCGGCGAACGCTCTTGCATAGCGTTCGCATTGACTCTAAATGCGTTGGCCGCATTTAGAGTTGCAATTGACTCTAAAGAGTCAATGCGTTGGCTGTGCTCTGTTACTGTAGTCTGAGTTTTATTCAGTTTCTCTTCGAGGACTGTGAAAGTTGTCTTGAAGTCGGCTGAGATGCTAGCTCGGTGCTCCTCCAGCAGGTTAGCTATGTTAGCAAAACATGAGCTGCCACTGGTCGTCTGGGGTTCACCGTCAGCTTTCTTAGATTTTGCTGTTTTCGACATTATGTTTGTTAAACGCTCTGTATAATGAACTATAGTGGGTCGTGCTCCAAAAGTTCAAAGGGATTCTGAAAGAGTACTTTTAAATGGAAAAACACGGGAGAGCGAGACAAACACGTCTTCTACATCGACTAGCCGGAAGTTGACCTGAATTGCTGCTTTTAATTCTTCTGAATTATTTGCTATATGCTTTGAAACCGACCTTTTGATAATCCACCACAGATTTTCAATGGGGCTCATGTCTGAGGATTGAGCTGGCCACTCTAAGACCTGGATACTGTGCTCATGCAGCCAAGTTCTCCTCACCCTGGATGTGTGACAAGGGGCAATATCTTGTTGAAGCATCCAGTTTTGACCTTGACGGAACAATGCACGTGCAGAAGGGAGCATGCGGGTTGGAGAATGGCACAATCTTGGCAGAGTTCAACGTGCCATAACAGACAGTGAGATGACCAACACCAGCAGCACTCATGCATCCCCAAACCATGATACTGCCTCCACCATACTTTACAGAAGGTACTGCTGGAGATAATGTTTTGCCTGGCCTTCTGCGTACCCTCACATTAGCAGGAGGAAGATAAAGCTGGAAACTGGACTCATCTGACCACAGAATCTTCTTCCAGTTCCTAGCTGTCCAGTTCTCATGTGCATGGGCCCAACAACGCCGGGCTAACCCCTGCCTCTCATTGATCAGGGGCTTCTTGACAGCCTTGTAGGATCTTAAGCCATGATCTAAAAGTCAGCCATGTACAGTGCGGGTGGAACACTAGACGTTAGTTTGGTTTGACCACTGCTGCTGAAGCTCCTGTGATGTCATTTGGAGGTTTTCCCTGCACATGTGGATCAGGATGCGATCATTTGTTGCTGAAGAAACCCTTGGACACCCAGATCTTGGTTTGTCTTCCAAGCTGTTGGTTCATCTGTATTTCTGCAGAGTGTATCCAACTGCTGAAGAACTGCATCCGTTACAGGGTGGCTGAGAACCCAGGCGACGGAGAAGAGCAGACGGAGACAGGCAGGATTTTCAAAATGATTGTTGTAAACAAGGTATAAACTAGAACCAACAAAGAATGTAGAAAACTAACTGATGAAGAAACAACACAAGTAAACTAAACCTAATACAGAAAAGTTGCAACCTACAGAACCTAAGAAATACTTAAACTATTAACCGAGGGGGAAATCAAAGGAAAACTGATCACCAACACTAATATTAAACTAACAAAAGGAGACAAAGACAACCGACTACAAACTGAAACCTATACAGAAAGAGGAAACTAAACAAAGGGGGAAAACAGAATGGAGAAAACAAAATTAAAGCAGCAAGCAGCGTCGGACGGGCCCTGGCTCCCCCCCCGACCGCCGCTGTGAAGACGATCAGAATGTGTAAAGCGCACAATTGTGTTTGTCTCATCCTGCTCTGCACATGTACCAAATTTAATGTCTGTAAGATAAAGCGCTGATTTGATATGAAATTTTCATGTTTGTAGGATAAAGCAGTGATTTTATATGAGTATTTAAATATTTGTAGGGGGCGCTGTGGAGCCGTTTGACCATGGCCATTCCTGAATTATATATCAAACGTTAGTTTTTGAGATTTGTGAGGATTTGTGTTGATTTGGTGATATAACGTGGATCTCTTCAACTCCAAAACCCATTTCGTTCCATATGGCGACTTTGTTCAAAATGGCCACCATGCCACGCCCACACCGTGTGACGTAGCCAGGAGATTTTAATAACTTTTCATCCTGGAGGGGTCCAGATGCCACACAGCGAATTTGGTGAAAATTGGATAAAAGTCCTGGGAGAAGTTCATTAAATTCCAATGTCTCCACACGACCTTGTCTAGGGGGCGCTGTAAAGCCAATTGGAATTTCAACTGTGCAAATCTTTTGGTCTTGGGATACTATATGTATGTACCAAATTTCATGTTTGTAGGGTAAAGCAGTGATTTTATATGAGTATTTGAATATTTGTAGGGGGCACTGTGGAGCTGTTTGACCACGCCCATTCCTGAATTATATATAAAACATTAGTTCTTGAGATTAATGAGGATTTGCGTGCATTTGGGGATTTTACGTGGATCCCTTCACCTCAAAAACCCATTTCGTTCCACATGGCGAATTTGCTCAAAATGGCCGCCATGCCACGCCCACACCGTGTGACGCAGCCACAAGATTTTAATAACTTTTCATCCTGGAGGGGTCTAGATGCCACACTGCGAATTTGGTGAAGATCGGCCGAAAATCCTGGGAGGAGTTCGTTAAATTCCAATGCCTGCTTGAGCTTTTTTGAAATTTTAAAACCAGGAATGTTTTTGTCTCGGGCTACTGTACCTGTGTACTGAATTTCATGACTTTATTTGAAACTAGCCGTATTAACTCCATTAAAGCCCAATTTTCAAGGTGGCGCTATTGAGTCATTTTGCCATTCATATGTGTAATTCCAACAAAATATCAAATTTTTCGCCAGTCCTGATGTGTGTGCAAAATTTGGGGAGTTTTTGAGCATGTTTAGGGGGTCAAATTGCGGTTCAAAGTGACGTAAGAAAAAGCAACCGCCAAACCGAGAAACCCAGCAGGAACAATAGGGCCTTTGCACCCAGTTCAAAGGCAGCATTCAGTGTTTCACACTGACCGCTGGCCTTTTCCCTTTGGTGCTCGGACCCTAATAAAGAAACCGCCAAACCGCCAAAGAAACATTAAGGGAACAATAGGGTCCTCGCACTTTAGTGCAGGACAGCGTGAGTGTATCACACTCTCGCTTTTCCTGCACCTTCGTGCTCGGACCCTAATAAAGAAAAATAGAAAGAAAGAAAGAAAGAAAGAAAGAAACCGAGCATGAACAATAGGGCCTTTGCACTGAAAGGCAAAGGCAGCATCCAGTGTTTCACACTGATCGCTGCCCTTTGCCTTGCCGTGCTCGGGCCCTAAGACTGAAACCGAGAAACATAACAGGAACAACAGGGCCTTTGCACCCAGTGCAAAGGCAGCGTTCAGTGTTTCACACTGACCGCTGGCCTTTTCCTTTTGGTCCTCGTGCTCGGGCCCTAATAAAGAAAGAAACCGCTAAAGAAACACAGCAAAAACAATAGGGCCTTTGCACTGCAAGGCAAAGGCAGCGTTCAGTGTTTCACACACCCTGTCGTGCTCGGGCCCTAATTAGAGAGGCAGGCAGGCTGAGGAAAGGCAGAAAGAAGGCAGGTAGAAACTGAATCAGATGGAGGCTGGCTGGGGGGCAGGGTCCAAGTAGTGAAGGTGTCCCTAAGGCAAGGGGTTCTGGTGGCAGGGGATCATGGGAAGGAGGGCAAGCTGAAGGTAGAGCTGGAAAGGCAGAGAAACGGGGTTCAATTGTATTACATTCTGGCGGAGAATGACTGAATGAACTGGGTTTTTATTGACGGCTGGGCAGACAGAGTGAGTGATGGAGAAAGTAAAAGAAAGCAGGAGTTGAGTGGCAGAGAGAGAGGGAGGAAAGAGGGAGAAAGAAAAGAAAGAGAGACAGGCAAGGCCAAAGCGGGGATCATGGTAGCATCTGCACTTCCTGTCTATCCTGCAGCAGCTGTACCCTTCTTGGCTGAGAATATGTATCTTCAGACATGTTTCCTGCAATAGGTTCCTTCTTTTAGTCATTTTTGTCTCTGAAGTACTTTCAAATGTGCCGGCTTTTTACAGGTACGAAGCACGGCAACAAAAAATGTGTCTTTTAATAAAAAGCACGGCCTTCATTAGTGGTTCACTGCTACCAAAATGACCCAATACTCAAAATTTCTTATGTATTTTTATGAAACCAATCAGTTTTAAGTTTTTAATGGCTTTTTTAGGATTTTTTAAGTATTTTGGCTGCAACTGAACTAAAAGAAATTTCTCTTGAAGACCTAAGAGTGATTCTTAATGCAATATTTCACAAATGCATGGGGTGTCCGAGAACTTTTTCCCACCACTGCAGCTACTAAATCATTGGAGACTGACTTTGATGCCTAAACTTATCAGTGAAATGGCAAATAAGCCAGAACTATATAAATGTAGTGTACAGTATGGAAACAGATCAGCTTAATCAACTGAGATCTGATTTGACAAACTCCTGCCATCACATAAGTGTGGGCCAACCAGGGCTACTGTTTCTGCTTTACTTGTGGTTCCCAGAGTTTCCGGAAGTAGAATGGGAGGCAGAGCCTTCAGTTATCAGTGGTGATCGACACCACTGATAACTGGGAACCACTGTGGTGGAATCAGCTCCCAGTTTGGGTTCAGGAGGCAGACACCCTCTCTACTTTTAAGATTAGGCTTAAAACTTTCCTCTTTAAAAAAGCTTACAGTTAGGGCTACTCAGGACGCCTGAGCTGTCCCTCAGTTATGCTGCTATAGGTTTAGACTGCCGAGGATTCACATGATGCACTGGGCTCCTCTCCTCTCTTCTCTCTATACTGTTATATATCACCATTACACATCACTAACTCTGTGTTTTCCCCGAGGTCCTGTGTTCTGTGCTTGGTCTCTCCATGGATGTCTCTGGATTTAGAGCTACACGTCTGTGATCTGCAGCCGGTGACCTCACCACCTGCTGTGCTGCCATTTCCACCCCAACCTCTCTTGCTATCCCTTCCCCCCTCATCTCAACTCCCACCAAACTGGTCGAGGCAGATGACCGCCTTCCCTGCGCCTGGTTGCTACTTATTTGTAACACTGTTCTCCCCTATAGCTTCTAAAGTGCACTTCACAGCCCCTCTACTGCAACAATACCATGTAATACTGCTTTTTATATTTATAGCTCTTCTAGTGCAATGACATAATAGAACACAGTTTCTCTTTACAGCCATTCCCGTGCAACAGGATAATGTAACACTGGTCTTTTCTCTATCTAAATTTTCAAGTGCAATAATAGCAATGTAGTACTGTTACTTGCTACTCTGTAAAAATTTAAGTACAATTCTATGCACCATGCGTGTCCTGCATTTGGGTACATTATCTATCATGACATGTCTGTACAAAACCATGTCTATATCCATCATGCCATATCTATACATATTAAAATTCATAGACTTTATGCCATTTCAATATGTATATTCATCATATGTATATGTCTGTACATGTGAAAGGTGTACATAATCTTTATTATATTTTTATTTACATCCTCATTGTACTTTTGCTTTTCTTGTCTTGTTTCTTTCTGTGTTTCACCTGTAACTAACAGCTGTAACATTTGAATGTCCATGGTGAGTGTTAAATAAAGTGTACCTCATCCTATCTTATCTTTATAATCACCATCAGCTTTTTCACCTGTTTCATTCTACCCTTTAAAAATGATTTAATGGTTACACCTTCACCCAGGGTTTCCCCCAGAAAACTTTCTAAGCCCAGTGGCAGAGAAGCCCACCGGCCGCCCACCGTGTTTTTGTAAAAAAAAAACCCCAAAAAGTTAAAAGTTGACAAGAATTTTTAAATTATGACTATTGTGTGTTATTATAAGCCATTTATTAACAATACTTACATGTAGAGTCTTACAAAAAGGCACAATCTTGAATAATGGTTTTAACAAACACAAAATATAAAGTTAAAATAAATAATATCAATTGTTTTCACTTAAGTTAAATCCTAGTGAATATTAAAACAAGCCGTTGCTGGTCACATTTAAAAGAAAAATAAATTTACATAAATAAAATAAAAATTTTAAATTCTGTGTCCAGCGGTCATCTGGGTGTCTGAGTAATATTTCCTTTCCTTTCCTTCCTCTTCCTCCTTCCTTCCCTCCCTTATGCTTTGGGGTGAGAGAAGCTGGGTCCTATAGATGTCCCTGTTTTCTCATGCATTTAGTCTTTTGTGCCCATTGGGAAAATAAAAAGTAAAACTAAGCGTTATTAAAAATAAGATATTAACAAAATTGTTTGTTTTTTCTTGTTGTTTTGAACTTTATTTGAATACAATACCAATCTATTGATTTAGAAATAATATTGCAGATTTATTTGTTTATGAATTTGTCATAATTTAATATCTAAAGGCGCAAGGCATCCGAAACTACCACAAGCATTATCAAACTCACAAGGTGTGTGCCCTCTGTTGGTACTTATTGGACACCACAACTGAACAAGCTACTGTACACAAGGCTCATTTCACTCACTTTATCCTTCTCAATTCCTCTCTCCTTGCTTCCTCCGCTGGAATGTCTGGTGGGAGGGACTAAGACGCGAGGAAAGGAATCAAGGACTTGCAATTGGTCAAATGAAATAAGGAGACAGACTGTATAAGAAAGACACAGTTATCTCTTGTAATTTACCATATGCTTTTCTGGCATTATATTATGTTTTGGCTCCGCTATTCTCGAAAGTCAACCACCACCATTCCACCACCAGACATTGGGAAGCCAGCACCGGTCACACCGTTCCACATCCTGCGCGACACCGGAAGCTTGTCTACCTGGCTTGTGTTTCTTCATGCCCGTAGTTTTGACTTACAGGCAAGTTAGGTCATCAGAAAAGGGAAGTGACAGTGCACGTAGAATGCAAAAAGAAAATCACCGTGTCTGTGTAAGCGATAAATATGTAGGCAATGTTCTGTGTTTACTTTACTTATTTATCGTGGTTTTAGGGGAAGAGTTAGCAAATACTTTTACGGCGCCTCCTGTAAGATAAAGCTGAGGGAGGAGAACGATCCAAACAGAGAGCGTTTCCATTATCTTCTGGTTTTCGTGCTGTCAGAAGCTCATATCCTTCTTTTCTACGATCTAAAATATCCCTGCCTGGGAAATGTAAAGACGACGACTTCATTAGAAACATGTAATTCATATTACATTTTTCTATGCGCTTATCATAGTGGTTATCTAACATAGCTACGGAGCCAGGTTACATCCTTTCAACTTGTTTGCTGGCAGGTTAGCTACGACAGCTAAGTTGATGTGAACTAACTAAGCCAGTAAAGTGGGGATAACGCAAGTCCCTGTAACTCTCTGGTTAGTGCACATTTTGAATGTACACTTTAAATGTCATTTCATGCTAGTATATGCTGTTAATTGGTTCTGCGCATGTTACCTACTCACAGCCAACTAGCTAATAAATTGTAGAAGTGTTGGTCAGCTAACCGGAGCTACAGAAGTTGCTAACTAGCCAGGCTGACTTCGATCAAATGCAGAGGCACATGTAGATTCTCACAGAAGGAATAATCTCTAAATTTTCAATTTTAATGAATGAAACATGTACCACATAGACACATAGGTTACCTAACAGGCCAGCGTTGTTGTGTCTTAGCTCAGCTAAAGCTAGGTACGCTGCCCAAAGCCTGACGTAAAGCCTTCAGCTGTTTGGTTGTCATTTTAATTTGTCCAGTTGCAAATCTGTGGCCGTACTTTAATTGCTTTGTCAGTCCTGTAATATTGCTGGTTCATAAATATTGCATTTTGTAAATATTGCACTTTAGTTGTGTTTAGACTTTTGAGATTGACAATAGTTTGTCACAGTTTTTTATTTCATTTTTTCACCAAACCATACGTCTTTATATTAGCCTTTATCCACTACAGTATTCTAAATATTCTTTCTTATAACGTTTATTGCATTGGAACTACTACAAATTGATCAATGTAAAATATTTGCTTGGTCCCACATTACAAAAAAAAAATGCCAGGAATTGTTGTTTTGCAATAACATAAAACTAAGGTAACATCCTAACATTTTTAAAAAATCTTTTCACAGCAAATGTTTGGCTCTTTGACTTGATAGGTGAGTTTACTAATTTCCTGAATTTCAGAATTGTCATTTATTAGTTTTTTGTCCTTGAGGAGTCCAACAGTTGTGTCTTGTGTAATTTTATTTTTTGCATTATGATTTTCGTGGCTTTTGTTTTCCGACACTAATAACAGTACTGATAGAATTACTTAATAGTAAACTGTAGTTGAGAGAGTTAACATATTTATTTGCTTAGACTTTTAGAATTTTAACCGTATTTAATCTCTTACTCTTGTGTTTTGATTTTCTTTCATCAGTCACAATTTGATGGAAATGTTGTAGCATTTCAAATTTCATTTTTTTATTGCAAGTTGTACATGGTCAGTAAAAAAGCAAGATACATCTTTACTTAAACAACACTTTTTTTTAATCAGGTTCCTCTTAGTAGTTTTTCAGGATGTTAGTTTCATCATGTATGTAGATAAAGTGTTGAAGTTAGACCCTGCATTGCCTCTTGTAGGTGTTACAAGTTGCTCTCATGTGCCCATGGAGAAGGCGGCTTTTGAGGGGTGGCTGGAGTCAGTCTCTGCCACTTTCCTTACCCTAAATGACCAGCAGCGTAACCAGTGTCTGGACCACGTTATATCTTTAAGTGGTGCTGCCCAGCTCCGTCATCTGTCGAATGGACTGGAGACGCTGCTTAAACGTGACTTCCTGCGCCTACTTCCTCTGGAGTTGACCTTCTACCTGTTGCGCTGGCTCGATCCTCAAACCCTGCTCACCTGCTGCCTAGTCTGCAAACAATGGAATAAGGTAAATATTGTGCTTCCTGACATGTACCAGTGTAATAATGGGTTTTCTTTTGTCCTGTATAGCTCCTCGTTGTCTTTTCTTCCATCAAACATTTGGACATCAAATGAGGAGAGAAATATAAAGGAACATTTTTGTAGTGAAATTTGTTGTCCTCCTAGTTTCTGATTAAAGCGACAAAGCTTGGTCAAGCACTAATGCACTTTACTCTGCATTGTTCCTTTGCATGAAAAAAAAGCTGTATTCAGACTGTATAGATGAGTAAAACTGCAGTTTGTCAGGGGGCCCATTTGTTCACTTAACTAATACCCTAGCTTTAATTTATCATTTAATGAAGCAGATAAGGATTAGTATGTCCTGGAATGTGTAGGAATATGTTAGTAGTCTAAGCATGTGAGTGGAAATGAAGTAGCTGAGAATCTGAATAGTTGTAACCAGGTATATGGTAACTGATTTACACTAGCCTGTACGACAGAAAGGACTTGACACAGATGAATAATTAAAATGTGTCCAAGACTGAAAGATGGATAACTGGAATGTACTAAATGTAGTCATAAAAGTTAAGACAAATATTACAAATAATGAGATGCAAAAAGAACATCAGCATAGTTCCATGTTTATTTTGCTAATTGCGAATGAATATTACATATGAGTTGGCCCAATTATTTGTCCATGCTGGTGTGAGTGTTGTAGGGATGTGGTTTCAGAGCAGCTACAGCATCCAGTCACTAAAAGATTTTTAAAAGAGGCATGCTGGTCCAGTAAAAGACTCAAACAAAGGGAAGACACACTGCTTTCTCGGGAAGCCTCCCTGTTTCTTGATCTTAAATCTTTCAAGCAGAAAGGAGGAAGGACATGTTTAAGAATTAACTTTAACATGTTTAACCAGATTAGCGATTACCATATCTTTATTTTCATTAGCCAGCATGCATAGTTGCACAGCACCATCCATCCATTAGTTATAGCTACCTTATCCTGTAGATTGTTGTAGAGGGCTGGAGCCTATCCCATCTGACTAGGAGAGGCAAGGTTCATATATGTATGTCTGCACAGTATGTATTATATGTTGGTGCTATATCAGTAAAAATTAAATGAATTGAACCTTTTTTCTGTGGGGCAACAGTGTTTACTTCTGCTCTGTGACATCATTATACTTATCAGTTCTAAATTAGTATGATATATCTACATTTTTCCTGACATATGCACATGTTTGTAAGAAGCACTGTATACCAGCCTACCTGTTGTAGTGCTGCATACATGTCATTAACTTGTCTATTTTTTTGTGTCAGAAC
Source organism: Dascyllus trimaculatus (assembly GCA_024666655.1). Taxonomy (NCBI): domain Eukaryota; kingdom Metazoa; phylum Chordata; class Actinopteri; family Pomacentridae; genus Dascyllus; species Dascyllus trimaculatus. Next base: position 1,224,675 of record CM045460.1, read on the forward strand.
TTTCTAAAAGCATCTGTCTCCTTGTAGGTGATAAATTCATGTACAGAAGTGTGGCAGGGTGTGTGTCGGAAGCTTGGATGGAGGATTGATGAGTCCATTCAGGATGCATCGCACTGGAAGGGAGTCTATCTGAAGGCTAAACTACGTATGATGCAGCTAAAGGATCAGGAGGCCTTTGAGACATCATCACTCATTGGCCACAGTGCTCGAGTATATGCTCTCTACTATAAGGATGGCCTCCTTTGCACAGGTACATTGTGGCTCTGTTGTATTTTCAGGGTGGACAGGTCAATTTACATGACCAGTACATGATCAACATCATCCACATATAGAGCTGTTGTTTTGCATTTCATGACACTTAGCTGGTGCCTTAACAGACAGGACAATAGAAACAGGAGCTGGAAAGATGATAGTAAAATCTCTCTCTAAGTGTGTTTGTCTATACAGGTTTTTACTCTGACAGAAAAGCCCTGGAAAAGCCCCATAGTCAGGGTGTAGGATGAAGATGGCAGCTTAAAGAACTGAAACTGTTTGGCCAACCATATTCATGGGGATTTGGCTCCTTTCACACATGATAGAGTTAATATTAAAAACTAAACGCTATTATGACTGAAGGTAATTGTTACAAGATACTGACTTGATTGATTTGGTTTTGCTTCATAGTAGAGCCCCCTGACTGGCTACAGACTGTAACCATCTGCATGTATGCTTGTTTGTACTGAACATCAGTAGCTGCCCTTTCAGTCTCTTGAGGTCACCTGGAGTGTGGCTCAACAAAAAGAGGGTGCAAATACGCAAAGTTGGTCAACAGATTGGCATTAACTAAGGAGACCAAGACACACCTCCTCACACTTCACAGATCTCCACACAAAAGCAGGCCAAAGGACCAGTCAGACAGCAGCCAGAAAAGGGACCTAGAAATGGAAATGGATGCTATTCAGGAGCATGAGATCAAGAGGGTCACCTACTTTCCTTGCAAGTTTGTAATCTACCCTGTTGCTCTATGGCTTGGCTTATCTCCAAATGAGATTGTCTTTGACTGATCAAGGAATCCCTAATTCGCCCTTGTTGAAATTCAATGTCCTAACAGGAAAAGCTATGTTGACTATCCACACCTGAAAATTCAAAATGGCAAACTGGACTTAGAGCAGCAGCATCCATACAGGGTCACTTACTGATTACAGGGAGCGTGCGGAGGATTTAATGCATGTTCAGATACAGTTACATGATACAAGTGTTGAAGAGACCAGACCTCTTTTTTGCAAAAAAAAACCCTGTTTAATATCAAAGTGAAAACAGATTTTTATAAAATAATGTCAATTAATTAAAAATATATAAGGTAAAGTAAATGATTGAATAAACATTCACCCGCTTCAGGTCAGTATTTAGTAGATGCACCTTTGGCTGCAATCACAGCTGGGTGGATATGTCTCAGTCAGTCTTGCACATCTGGACACTGCAGTTCTTCTTTGCAAAACAGGTCAAGCTCTGTCAGGTTGCTCAGGGATCGGGCTTGAACAGCTCTTTATATATCCCACATGCATTTGGGCTAAATCCAGGCAAGATTTCATATGAGCTTTTGTCAACAGTGGCTTTCTCTTTGCCACTCTCCCATACAGCTTCCACTGGTGAAGAACCCGGGCTACAGTTATTGTATGTACAGTCTCTCCCATCTGAGCCACTGAAGCTTTTAAGTCCTTCAGAGTGGTCCTAGGTGTCTTGTGGACTCCCTCACCAGTCTTCTTCTTTCCCGGTCCCTCAGTTTGTGAGGACGGCCAGCTCTAGGCGGATTTAAACAAGTGCCATACTCCTTCCATTTCTTAATGATGGATTTAACTGAACTCCGTGGGATGTCCAATGAGTTGGAAATCTTTTTGTAGCCATCTCCTGACTTGTACTTTTCAATGACCTTTTCTCTGAGTAGCCTGGAGTGTTCTTTTGTCTTCATGTTGCTACTGTAGCAGGAATACTGATGAACCAGAGACTGGACCTCCCAGACTAAAGTGTTTTTATACTACAATCACTTGACACTCATCAACTACACTCTGGTGATCTCCATTTCACTATTTGTGACACTGCTGGCGTCAACTAGCTGGACCTCTGTTGAATCAGGTCACTTTAATTGGGGTGAATATTTATGCAAACACTTGTTTTACACTATGTGTATTAATTTATTGACATCATTTTGTAAAAATCTGTTTTCACTTTGATATTAAAGTTTTTTTGAAAATTCTTGTCAAAAAGCCAAATTATATTGATCATGATTTCTTGTATGAAAGCAACAGAAGGGTGAAACATCAAGGGGGCTGAATACTTTCTATAGGCATTGTATATGTATAGGTGTCTGTGATATCTGTGGATACATTGCAAATAATGTCAAGAAGTATTTATGTTCAGAGAGTATGAAAGAGAATTTGCCCTTACGGGTCAATACAGGATGCACTATATTACCAAAAGTATTTGCTCACCCATCCAAATGATCAGAATCAGGTGTCCTAATCACTTGGCCTGGCCACAGGTGTATAAAATCAAGCACCTTGGCATGCAGACTGTTTTGACAAACATTTGTAAAAGAATGGGTCGCTCTCAGGAGCTCAGTGAATTCCAGCGTGGAACTGTCATAGGATGCCACCTGTGCAACAAATCCAGTCGTGAAATTTCCTCGCTCCTAAATATTCCACAGTCAACTGTCAGCTTTATTATAAGAAAATGGAAGAGTTTGGGAACAACAGCAACCCGGCCACCAAGTGGTAGGCCACGTAAGCTGACGGAGAGGGGTCAGCGGATGCTGAGGTGCATAGTGCAAAGAGGTCGCCGACTTCCTGCACAGTTAGTTGCTGCAGAGCTCCAAACTTCATGTGGCCTTCAGATTAGCCCAAGTACAGTACGCAGAGAGCTTCATGGAATGGGTTTCCATGGCAGAGCAGCTGCATCCAAGCCGTACATAACCAAGTGCAATGCGAAGCGCCGGATGCAGTGGTGTAAAGCACGCCGCCACTGGACTATAGAGCAGTGGAGACGCGTTCTCTGGAGTGATGAATCACACTTTTCCATCTGGCAATCTGATGGACCAGTCTGGGTTTGGAGGTTGCCAGGAGAACGGTACATTTCGGACTGCATTGTGCCAAGTGTGAAATTTGGTGGAGGAGGAATTATGGTGTGGGGTTGTTTTTCAGGAGTCGGGCTTGGCCCCTTAGTTCCAGTGAAAGGAACTTTGAATGCTTCAGGATACCAAAACATTTTGGACAATTCTATGCTCCCGACCTTGTGGGAACAGTTTGGAGCGGGCCCCTTCCTCTTCCAACATGACTGTGCACCAGTGCACAAAGCAAGGTCCATACAGACATGGATGACAGAGTCTGGTGTGGATGAACTTGACTGGCCTGCACAGAGTCCTGACCTGAACCCGATAGAACACCTTTGGGATGAATTAGAGCGGAGACTGAGAGCCAGGCCTTCTCCACCAACATCAGTGTGTGACCTCACCAATGCGCTTCTGGAAGAATGGTAAAATATTCCCATGAACACACTCCTCAACCTTGTGGACAGCCTTCCCGGAAGAGTTGAAGCTGTAATAGCTGCAAAGTTGGACCAACATCATATTGAACCCTATGGGTTAGGAATGGGATGGCACTTAAGTTCATATGTGAGTCAAGGCAGGTGAGCAAATACTTTTGGTAATATAGTGTATATATATATATATATATATATATAGAGAGAGAGAGAGAGAGAGAGAGAGAGAGAGAGTCACACACCCCAACACACCGGTCAGCCACAACATTCTGACCACTGACAGGTGAAGTGACTAACACTGATCATATTGGTACTATGTGGTGTTCTGATGGAAAACCTTGGATTTTGGCATCTGTGTTGATGAGACTTAGACACCCAAATAAACATTGTCCCACAACAGGTACACTCCCTCAGGCAAATGGAAATCCCAAATGTCACTGACCTACCCTTGCAGGAAAATGCACCCCACCACATGGAAAAAAATGCAACCAATCAGGAACATCTTGAGGAACATGACAATGGCCCAAGATATTGATGTGACCTCCAGACTTCCTCAAGCCTGTTCTGATCAAGCATCAACAGGATGCAGTGGAACAAGTTTGATTGATAGAGGCCCCACTGCACAAGCCAGAGTACATGAACGATCCACTGCCAACATCCTGGTTCCAGACCCCATAGGACACCCTGAGAGGTCCTCTTGTCCATGCCCAATGGTCCAGAGCATTTTGGACACCGTAAGGGGACCAACACGATATTGGGCAGGTGGTCAGAATGTTATGGCTGATCAGTGTATTAAAAAAAAATAACACAATATTTGTTATTAGTTATTTTGGAAGATGATAATTGTACATATTCTGGACTCATTGAACATAAAGTGAAATATTTCAAGGGTTTTTTTGCGAAGTCCTGCTGGAAAAGGAAATTGCCACTTCTTTCAAGTCCCAGTGATTTTGGTTGCGTGTACTGAACTTGAACAAGAAATGCATGGTATTCATGTTGTTGACATTATAATTTACTTAAACTGGATATGAAATGTTCTGATATTTTGAGATACTGGATTTTTGATTTTCACAAGCTGTGGTGCATGATCTTTAAAATTAAAACAAGATGAGGCTTAAAATATTTCACTTTGCAATTTTACACATTTTTGAGATGCATATGTATAGAGCCATCCACAGCCCTATGTATGCTGTGTAGGTTTGACCCATGCCACTGTATTTGTCCATGTAGAGTATTCTATATAAGCATGGATGTCCTCTTGTTTTTCAGGATCTGATGACCTCTCTGCTAAATTATGGGATGTGCGCACTGGGCAGTGCATTTATGGAATTCAGACACACACATGTGCCACTGTAAAATTTGATGAACAGAAGCTGGTGACTGGGTCTTTCGACAACACCATTGCATGCTGGGAATGGAGTACAGGAGCTAAAATCCAGCAGTTCCGTGGCCACACAGGAGCAGGTTGGATCAATGTTCAGCAGATGTCTGTCCTAGGTTATTTATGTTATAGGCAAAACCTTCATTTTGTAACACATTTCATTTCAAAGAAGAGGCCGTGTTTTTGACAGAGAAGGCAATATTTGTTATACAATCATGAACAACTAAAATAGCCACATGTTAAAACAGCAGTATAAAAACAATCTATTGTGCAAAAGAAAATCAACATTATAAGGTCCTATTTTTGTAGCTGTCATTATTATTTCTTTTGGTTATACCACAGTTGTTTCAGCAAGTGGATTATTGAGATATGGAAACACAATGGCATTACAAAAAGTGAAGAGTGCAAGAAACACAAGCAATTAGACAGGTTCTTCAAACTTACTTGAAAGAGAAAGCAAAAAGAAAATTAATTGATAATTAAAATTATCAAACATGTTGCAGGGGGGCTGGAGCCTATCCCAAGTGGCTTAAGAGAAATTCATGCTTTCCATGTACACATCCGCATCCACAAGGGTGCTTGTGATGCATTTTGTCATCCACCCAAGTCTGCGAAGGTCTGCATAGATCATACACAAAATTAGTGACCGTGCACTACAATCACGCCAACTATGCATGTATCAGGAAAACAAGTAGTGTTTAAAATAACTGTTTAGTATGAGGAGAGAGAAGACTAGGAGATTCTTAGCCGTCTATACCTTTACAATTCATCTTTAACAAAGTTGGAATGACCTCACTGTAAGAGTTTGGAAAAGCTTTAAATCTGTAAATGCTTTCTTTTGGTGGAGTCAAAGTAGGAAGTCCCCATTTCTTCAGAAATCCTGTGCAATATCTGTAATCTGTAAGCAGCTGCGGTTTCCCTGGCGACCTGTCCAGGGTTCATCCTAGACAGGTCTCCATTCCATTACAGTGACAAGTTTGTTCTAACATTCTTTGAATTTATAGACCTTCAACTCTGATATGCTGTGCTCTTTCTCTTTACACTAGGGGAGTTTAAGCAACATTTCAAATGTGTTCACTTACCGTTTGACCTCAAAATAAAGAAAATCATATAGAATAATTGTTTGTTTGGATCATTAGTTATAGTGGTCTTTGCAATTTTATTAAGTAATGTTGTTGTAACTGAAAGAACTGATGGCTCAGACAGTAAAACCCTATTTTTTTTACAAACTGATTTCCTTTAAAGCAATACTCATAAGCATATGTACATTTAAGGAGTCACTAGTGGATGCAAGCATTCATCTCCTTCACACTAGCTGTAGAGCAAATCCTGTTCATGTGCCCTCAGTGCTAGAGATGGGGAACTTTCCACTATGCAATGTATGAATCGCAGTCTAGTGTTCTGCTGAAAATAATACAGCACTGCAGCAGTCAAGTATCCAAAGTATTTTTAGCACAAAATTCCTTCTGTTATATTACCTCTCCCCCTCAAAAAACAACTCAGGGAAATGGTGTACTTATTAGCAATCATATGTATAATCTGGAAATTAGAAGAACAAGATGTATGATGTGTGGTTCAGTTTCTACATATATGATAGTTTTTATATTTACAGACAGCCATTTACCACTGGAAGACTCGATGTGTGTATGAATATATTGTGTGTGTGTGTGTGTGTGTGTGTGTGTGTGTGTGTCTGTCTGCATCTGCTCAGTCTTCAGTGTGGACTACAATGATGAGTTGGATATCCTGGTCAGTGGTTCTGCAGACTTCTCTGTGAAGATCTGGGCTTTGTCTGCTGGTGCCTGTCTCAACACTCTGACTGGACACACTGAGTGGGTCACCAAGGTCAGCTCAACTCACCTAGCCAGAAAAATTGTTCTTTTTGTCCATCACTCTGAGACCCTCTGGTTAATCTGTGACTTTGAAACTTAAACATCTGTTAACATCTCTAGTGACAAATTTCTTGTGTTCTTATGTCATGGAGATCATAGCAGGATGTAAGGCATCCATTCTTGTACATATTGCATCTTACTTGTACATCTAGTTTTTTTTTTGGACATGTATCTTGTGTCTTTCATCAGGTGATACTACAGAAAAGTGAAGTAGAATCAATGGTGCACAGTCCTGGTGATTACATCCTTCTAAGTGCTGATAAGTATGAAATTAAGGTAAGGCTCCACTTTTCACTGTTAAGTTAAAAAAACAGCTTCATCACCATAGAAGGTAGTGGTCCTATTACTTGTGAGATGCTATACCTGAAGTGTCCATATGATGGAGCAAATACTTTGTGCCCTCTGCAGGTCTGGCCTTTAGGCAGAGAAATCAACTGTAAATGTTTAAAGACGCTGTCAGTGTCAGAGGACCGCAGCATCAGCCTTCAGCCTCGCCTGCAATTTGACGGTCGCTATATCGTCTGCAGCTCTGACCTTGGAGTTTATCAGTGGGACTTTGCCAGTTTTGAGATTCTCAGGTAAAATAGTACACATGACCAGTACTTAGAGACTTAAGACATTTAGCCATACACCAGAAAACCAAGCAAAACTGCACTCGATACAAGCATTTTCTAAATCCATTTTGGATTTGAAAACAACCCTTTAATGAAAATCAAATTCTTCTTGTCAACAAATCATCATGTTAACATGTCTATATGGTATAAGGTATATCATGAACAAAATAAGCAGTCAACAGCATGGCTCAGCATTTCTGTTCCAATATTGCATAATATCGTTGCATTTTTGTTTTGGTGCAATTCTTGGTTATACTGACTTTTTACAAACAAACCAAGAGGAGTAAAAATTAACAAGAGAAAACAAGTTTTACAGACTGACATGTAACTTATTGATTGTAATCATGGACATGGACAACAGAATTCTTTGATCATGCCGTCAGTGGTACTCTGAATCCAGCTTGTTTTACCGTTTTCAGGGTGATAAAAATGCAGGACCCAGCCAATCTATCCCTACTCAGCTTTGGTGAGGTGTTTGCACTCCTTTTCGACAACCACTTTCTGTATGTGATGGACCTGAGGACAGAGGCTATCTCAGGCCGCTGGCCTCTACCAGCTTACAGAAAATCCAAACGAGGATCCAGCTTCCTGGCCGGTGTGACGTCTTGGCTCAACGGCCTGGACGGGGGCAATGACTCTGGACTAGTGTTTGCTACCAGCATGCCCGACCATAGCATTCATTTAGTACTCTGGAAGGAGAACGGATAGAAGCCAACAAATTCTCTAAACCCCAGACTACTAGAACATGGGCCGCCACCACATGTGCTCTGGAATCTTAACTGCCAAGATAGATCATGCATGGACCAAAGCCTTTTGTTTTTGTTTGTTTCTTCCTCAGCATACAGTCCTCTTCTAGACACAAACGTGAACAGTCACAAATGGAAATAGAAGGCGAACCAAGACTGACGATGAAATTGTTACTGTTGTGCAAGATTGGGTGCAGGATCAACACTTGTTCCTTATTTCTGCAGAATCCTGACAACCTCTCAGTGTTCTTCTGATCTGGGGCAAAGACAGAGTGAAAACAGACTTCTTGAAGAACACATTGTGTCAGCAACAACAAAAACACAAGGCGTCAATTTTTTAAAAATAAACACAACCATAGAAATTCTCCTGTAATGAACTTAGATGCTAAAGAGTAAATGTGTTTTGCTCTGTGGTCAGTTTAGGATTGTGAAGCAATGATATAAAGATATTTGTAGTTGACTTTAATCCATAGTCTAGAAATTTGGTGCCATCTCTGGCTGACCTTTTCTTACCAGGATAAGACTAATTCACATGTGCTGTACATGTACACAGTGTTCTACACATGTAGATGTAGAACACGCCCAATGCCAAGTTGATCCCCAAGTTGACTTACTAAAACATTGGTGTCCTCGAAGAAAAGCAAGGTTGCCTTAAACGCAGTTGCTGTAAATAAAGGAGAGCATCTTCTTAGATGTCAAATGGTGACATCCAGAGAGATTTCCTGAAGTTGTTGTAGACCATCCCAAGGAAAGAAGCTGCATGCTGAATCGTCAGTTAAAAAGTGGTTTGGTACATTGTTGTGTACCATGTAATACATTCTGAGTTTTCATGTAATTCCAATGAATATGCTTTTCTAAAGGATGTCTGGTTTAAATGTCAGCTTGAAATGAAATGTGATGTGCCTTTTTCGTTCATTTGACTTTACAACTAGAATTCCTTGTTAACTCTGGCACATTGCAGTAAGGTTATGACTGCATTGTAAATTGTACTTTTGTGTTGATTTTTCATATTTACTGTGCTCTAACAGTTTATGTGATATGATGTCTGTAATTTTATAGCTATCTACCTGACATAACCTGCTCAGAGAATAGCTTTTATGAATCACTGACTCTGTTAAACATCAGGTTTATTTTTGTAAAAGTCCTCAATACATCACACAGCTGAGGACGTGACTTGGCAAGTGTTCAAATGCAAAACTACTATTTTAGACATGAAAGAAAATTTGAATGGTTGGATTTTCTTCCACAATAAGAGAAACTGTGAAATATGTCTCAATTTGAATTTCTGCTTCTTCTAAACTAAGACTTTAATCATCAATTACTACTGATGCTAGAATTTTCCCAGGCATCTACATTTGCATTGGCTGGCCCCACATCACCACAGATCAAAATGTGTTAAATTCCACCAGGTTTCAATCATGCCTGATCTGTTTGTCTTGTATACAGACTATCCTATTTTTCACATGGATTAATGTACACTACAGACGTCTTAGTTAAGGTTTTTCAAAGGTTATTAAAACATGATAAACTGCTGCTGGCCCATTGTATCACATTATATTATCCCGCAGCATTTAATTCAAATAAAATATGCAGTCATATGACAGTGTCTAAACAAAAACAGGCTAGGAGAACTGCTAAATGGAACATAAAAGTTTTTGTTAATGTATTTTTTAGAGTTTATTTTATTGCATTCAGGCACTGCATTGTGTTTCATTTCAAAAAAATCTGCTGCACTATCATAGTCATCTCACCAGCATCTGTCTATATTCTGCTTTAATACCGCAGTCTTTAAAATATATAACAGTATCAAAAGCACTGTATGTTTGTGGTTTATTATGACACCATTTTAAAATGTGAGCTAACATGATGTTCTTGATGCATGTTCTTTTTAACCACACAAGCAGCTGCTGGGGACGACAATGAGTAAATAACTGCAAAGCTATTAATGTGCTGCAGCCTACTGCCTCTGAGTAAGTAGCATGGCTATAGAATCTTAGTCAAGTTAAAACTGGCCTGTGTACCAAATATACTAGTCAAACAGTAGCATCTCTCCTCACAAAACATGAAATTCATGTTAGTTTTGATGCATCAACGTTTTTTTCCTTTAATTTTCTGAGTGAAGGTGACTGCTGTCTATGGTTGTATTTTGAAAGCAGTGTCTCTACTCTCCACTTATGAGTCACACGTCTACAATTCCCACTTTGACCCTGAAAACATTGCAGCCCTCATTACCCCTCCAAGGTACCAAATGGTCAAGAAAGTCATACGGGAACCCTTAGGCTCTACACAGTGTTTCTAAAGGTTGTTCCTTTGAGGAACTTTTTGCCATGTAACTTTTTACCATTCTGTGGCCAAACCCTTGCTCGAATTTCCTAAATGGACAAAAGCTTACCATTTGAACAGTAGTTGGGTGGAATAGCCACTAAGACTAGGCTGTCTCAGTTGGGGCCAAGAAGGGATGACTGGGGAGTGGCCTTTTTCCCCTTTGAGATTAATGGTCAAATATATCTGAATCATCTGAAACTGTCTGCAAGTACCCTACCAAAGTAACAACTTGTCTGCAAACTATTGGTTCCACAAATACAACTGTCGATGTGTTTTTTGGTTAAAACTTTGCTAAACAGAGGGTGAGAGCCATTTTTAAAATAGGGTGTATCATGTGTATCGTATACTAGTAGTTACTTAGTGTTTGTTTTTCTTCATAGTCGGAGATGGGCAGTGATGGAGAAAATACTCAGGTCTTTTACTGAAGAAAAGGTACTAATATCACACTGTAAAAGTCTTACACTGAAAATGTTGCTGTCATTTCAGTATAACCAGGAAAAATGTACTATGGTAGTAAAAGTTAAAATACTGCAGAAAAATGTCTTCCATGGTGGTTGTACTATAATACAGTATATAATATTATTAGATTATTATCATTCGGTTTTTTTTATAGAAGCAGACTTTTATTGTTGTAACTATAACTACTTGCAACTCAAAGAATTGTAATCGCAAACCATTAAGAGAGAAGGAAAGAGAGGAGATAAGAGAGAAAGAAACTGCAGATAAAATACTGAAAGAAATACAGCAGTTCAATTCAATTCAGTTTTATTTATATAGCGCATATTTACAACACAAGTCGTCACAAAGCGCTAAGCAGCATTTTAAACCGCCGAAATGCTTATTATATACTCTGCCTGCAAGCTTTTTCAGAAAGCATTTTTAGCTTTTTGGCAGTAGATTTGTTGCATATCGTGAATGGCCTGTATCTTTCAGGCATATTTTAAGCAACTTTCCACTTTTGTTAAAAACTGCAGTTGTCAAATTTTTCATTCACAATTAAGATTATTGAAAAAGTCATTTTAAATAGAATAGAACATTTTGTATGTGACTGACATCCCTGATATGATGTCTACCTCTGACTGACCATTTGTGCATTTTCTTAAATGCATCACATTTAGATTTAGACAAGATCTAAAATTGTCCAAAATAGATGCAGTATATTCATGAAAATGCTAGTGCTCTGTTTATGGAAGCTTTGTGTAAGTCATTAGTCTCAAAGGCAGAATCTGTGAACTATCATCTCCATTATTTTAATTCCAAAACTCTGAGGGTCCTTGATCCAGTGATAGATTGGTTACCTGTGTAAATAGATAACGGATGGATGGATAGACCTAAATGGTTTGGAGTGTAGAGTCAAAGGCAATGCACAGATCAGTGCATGTAAGTCAGGGTCCTGTAAACCATGTGTTGCTCATGTGAGGAAAATTGGAAGAGAGTAGATGAGGATTTCTTGACTGAAGCTTCATGTAAATGGGTTAAAAGCAATGCAACATGTCCTTGAAATGAAGTTAAGGTTAGACATTTAAATCAAGCATGTAAGGTTACAATAAAATGTTAAGCTAGCCATGTAGCATGTAGTCATAAACATCATTACACAAGATGATGTTCCAGTTATGGATCGTGAATCAGACAATATTATGACTTGGAAATGAAATGGAACATTGTTATAGAGTATGTACAGTCATGAACAAAAGTTTCCATACACTTGTGAAGACCATGTTTTTAGAAACACATTTTGCGGAACTGTTTTTGTAATAAAAGAGAAAGTTTCTGAGCCAGCCGCCATGCTAGTCTGGTTCTAAATCCAGGAGCGGAGAGCCTCCAAGTGAGCATCTTAGCCTCCACTCAGATACAGTCAATGTTTGCATTGCTGTAGGAGGGTGAACTTTGTGTTGGTTCCTCTTGAAGAGCAGCTGTCAGTCATCTTTCAGCATGGTGCTGAGTAGTACACCCCCAAAACACACAATGTTGGGAAGTGCCACATTCCCTTGTGTGTCCACAGGATATGGCATGTGCTGCTCACTGCACTGGTCGCTGGGTTCAGGGCATTGCTCAGACAGGCTTGTGGTGCACAGACCAACATAGGCAGAGTTTTGGAAACCTCAAGCAACATTATGTCTCCTCATTCTATTTTGTTGCAAATGCTGCAACAATAGAGGTGCCTTGTTTTTGTTGGCCACATGGACAGACATGACAGGGTGCAGTGTGCTAGCTTACCCACTGGGGTATTGTGTGGTGTGTGTGCTTTGTTTGGCCAAGTAGTTGACTCGTTGTGCGGTACAAGCCATTTAAGTGAAGGGGTGTGAGATCGTGTCGAAACTGTGGTAGTATGAGAGTTAAGAAAATACGTGCTTATATACTTTTGTTTCTTATTTTAAATTTAATGTTGATAATTCTCTAATGTGCATGGACAATACTGGTACAGGTAACATTTTGGCTATTTATGTGACTGCTGTTTAAAGCAGCCCAAGAGAAGAGATGCTGCTGTTTATTCCAGGGAAAAATGCTCCAACTATAGGCATCATACACCTGGGACATTGTTAGAAATACCCACACATTAAAGACACATCCAGAGTTAATTTGCCATTTAAATACTAAAAACTCTATCTATGTGTGATGATAATTTATGAAACTACAGCAACTTCCATCCATCCATCCATTGTCTTCCACTTATCCAGGGCCGGGTCGTGGAGGCAGCAGTCTCAGCAGTCTCAGCAGAAATGCCCAGACTTCGCTCACTTCAGACACTTCTTCCAGCTCTTCTGGTGTGACCCCAAGGCGTTCCCAGCTGGCCGAGAGAAATAGTCCCTCCAGTGTGTTCTAGGTCTACCCCGAGGCCTCCTCCCCGTCGGACATGCCCAGAACACCTCCCCAGGGAGGCATCCCGAAGGCATCTCGAACAAATGTCCAAGCCACCTCAGCTTACTCCTCTTGATGTGAAGTTGTGTCTCTACTCCGAGCTCCTCCCTGGTGACTGAGGTCCTCACCCTGTCTCTGAGGGTGTGCCCAGCCACCCTATGGAGGAAACTCATTTTAATCGTTTGTATCCGGGATCTTGTTCTTTCGGTCATGACCCAAAGCTCATGACCATAGGTGAGAGTAGGAATGTAGACTGACCGGCAAACTGACAGTTTCTCCTTTCGGCTTAGCTTCTTCTTCACCACAACGGACCGATACAGTGACCGCATGACTGCAGACTCTGCATCAATCCACCTGCCAATCTCACACTCCATCCTTCCCTCGCTCATGAACAAGGTCCCGAGATACTTAAAATCCTCCACTTGAGGCAGGGACTCTCCACCAACCCGGAGAGGTCCAGCCATCTTTTTCTGGTCGAGAACCATGACCTCGGATTTGGAGGTGCTGATCTTCATCCCAGTCACTTCACATTCAGCTGCAAACCGCCCTTGTGCATGCTGAAGGTCCAGGTTCGACAACGCCAACAGGATCACATCATCCACAAAAAGCAGAGATGAGATCCTGTGGTCCTGAAACCAGACCCCTCCAGCTCATGGCTGTACCTAGAAATTCTGTCCATAAAAGTTATGAACAGAACTGGTGACGAAGGGCGGCCTTGCCAGAGTCCATCGTACACTGGGAACAGGTCTGACTTACTGCTGGAAATGCAAACCAGGCTCCTGCTCCAGTCGTACAGGGACCGGACTGCCCTTAGCAAAGGGCCCCGGACCCCATACTCCCGAAGCACCCCCTGCAGGATGCCACAAGGGACACGGTCGAACGCCTTCTTCAAATTCACAAAGCACATATGGACTGGTTGGGCGAACTCCCATGAACCCTCGATCACCCGATGGAGAGTGTAGAGCTGGTCCAGTGCTCAGCGACCGGGACTCAACCCAAGGTTCAACTATCGGCCGGATCCTCCTCTCCAGTACCCTGGAATAGACTTTCCTGGAGAGGCTGACAAGTGTGATCCCTCTGTAGTTGGAACATGCCCTCTGGTCCCCCTTCTTGAAAAGAAGGACCACCACCCCGGTCTGCCAGTCCAGAGGCACTGTCCCCAACCGCCACACGATGTTACAGAGACGTGTCAACCACGACAGTCCCTGCACATCTAGAGACTTGAGGTCAAAGGCCTGGCCACCATGCGCTCCCATACAAGCCCCAACCCCAGGCGCGCCATACTGGGTGACGTAATTGTCCTTGGTAGTGCATCTTCCATAAGGGTTTTTGAACTGCTTTTGGTCTGACCTGTTACTTAGGACCTGTTTACCTTGGAAGACCCTACCTGTAGCATAAAGCCCCTGACAACATAGCTCCCAGGATCTTTCGGGCACTAAAATCTCCCACCACGATAAAGTAGAAGTTCAAGAGGGAGCTACAGCAACTTATCGTACAATAAAATGTGTGTTCTTTATTACTCGACTATCTGTGACCATATGACCATATTTAGGTGGTCATTTTATTGAGTCGAGAGGTCATGTTCTTTAATGCATCTATACACATAAAGAACATAATCATTTACTGATATTATTTTGTACAAATCTGTTTTCATATTGATATTAAAGAGGGTTTTTTTTTGCAAATTCTTGTCAAAAAGGTCAAATTATATAAACCATGATTTAATGTATAAAAGCAACAAAAGGGTGAAACACCCATGGGGGTGAATAGTTTTTATAGGCAGTGTAATACATACAGTAATGCATTTTTTATTTATTTATGGACAGCCCTACCGTTAACCATAATTGTGGCCAGTACCCTTTGGATTGTATGCATGGGATATGGACAACAACAATCACTAACTGAGGATGTCTATGAAGTCATAGTTGAGAAACTTAAGGGAGAGTTAAATGTTCCTGTCAATGAACAACCAAGAGTGCAGCAAACCGCTCTCTCTGATGGTCGTTTATTTTCATCTACTATAGAAAAAGACATCAATGTTGCATGAAAGAAATGGAGCTGGTACAAAGTTTATTTCTGTTCAATATTTGTTTTTGTCTTTTGTCTGCTTTCTATCACGTATAATATTTGCATAACATAATCCTGATTGAATGTATGTATGTCTTCCAAAATTTCTGTGTTGTGTTCGTGTCAGTAACACTCATTTTGTGCAGTTTTTGCCTCCATGAGCTTTTAAACACAGTCTCTATTATAATGAATACAGTTATATTTAATTTGGAATTGACCAATGAAACATCCTACTAGTTTTTAAAATTAATTCTTATTTATGATTCATTGTGGTATACCTAAAGTCATGTTGTTCTTATGGTATAATGTTTTTTCTAAGTAAGGCATCCTTTTTGGTGGTTTATTACATAATGCACCAGATTATTACATTTTCTTCATAAAAAAGTGCAACACTCACATTTTGTAATAACTGATGCAATATGTAACAACTTATTACAAAATGTGGCGTTATTACACAATGAGGGGAACATTTATTACATTATTACATAATGCAACGTTCCAATCCAATCCAGCTATATTTGTAAAGCACTTTAAAAAACAACTACAGTCGACCAAAGTGCTGTACATAATAGATAAAAGACAGAATAAATAAAAGCTCAAAAAGAGTCATTAAAATTACTTATAAAAACACAAGTAAAATAACAATAAAATATCAAGAAATTAACAGGCATAAAACATAGCCGTCATACAATAAAAACATAAAATAAATAAAAAATGAATAAATAACAATCAACGTCTCACAGTGTTGAAGGGAAAAGAGGTGGGTTTTAAGCAAGGATTTAAAAACAGACAGAGAGGAGGCCTGTCTAATGTGCAGAGGCAGAGCGTTCCACAATTTTGGAGCTGCAGCTGCAAAGGCCCGGTCCCCTCTGAGCTTCCGCTTAGTTTTAGGTACCCTCAGGAGCAGCTGATCAGCTGACCTGAGAGAGCGAGTTGGACAATAAAGGTGTAGGAGCTCAGAGAGGTAGGGCGGGGCAAGACCATTCAGGGATTTAAAAGCAAATAAAAGAATTTCAAAGTGGATCCTCAAATGTATGGGCAACCAGTGGAGTGAGGCTAAAATGGGGGAAATGTGTTTGTGTTGACGTGTGCCAGTTAAAAGCCGTGCAGCAGCGTTCTACACCATCTGAAGACGTTTGATGCAGGACTCACTAACCCCCACATATAAAGCATTACAATAATCAAGCCGTGTCGTGACAAAGGCGTGGACCACAGTCTCAAACTGGTGCCTTGTGAGAATTGGCTTTACTTTAGCCAGCTGCCTCAGTTGGAAAAAACTTGATTTAACAACAGACTTAATTTGGCTGTCAAGCTTAAGATCGGAGTCCACTTTAACCCCTAGGTTCGTGATGGTTGGTTTGGTGAACCGAGCCAAGGAACCCAGATCAACAGGAGTGGTGCCACCAAAAACCATCACCTCTGTCTTTTTTTCATTAAAATTTAAAAAGTTAAAAGCCATCCAGGCTTTTATATCATCCAGACACTTAAATAACATCTTGAGGGTGCTGTTCTTTTTAAGTGGCACATAGATTTGGCTGTCATCCGCATAGCAGTGGAAAGCAATATCATACTTCCTAAATATGGAGCCAAGCGGGAGTAGATAGAGGGTGAAAAGAAGAGGGCCCAGAACCGAGCCCTGTGGGACCCCACACGAGAGAGGAGCAGAGGAGGATACAGAGTCTCCAAGGCTGATACAGAAAGTTCGATCAGCCAAGTATGACCTGAACCACTCCAAGGCTATGCCCCTGATGCCCACCCACTGCTCCAAGCATGAGATCAGGATTTCATGATCCACTGTGTCAAAAGCAGCAGTCAAATCTAAAAGCTTAAGAACGACACACTCACCGGAGTCAGTGGCTAAAAAGATATCGTTAAAAACTCTTAAAAGGGGGAGGGTCACGTGATGCGGAGAGAGTAGGAGCGTCTGAACAGAGCTCCCGGGCCAAATGTAACTTTGAACATTTCGGGGATAGTTTAATGCTGTAAAAGTAGCAAAAGCTGGAGAGTAATGTCACTGCGTGAGCTCTGGGCGAAAACACCTGATAACAAACGCACTCTACGACCGAAAACACAAAAAACTCAGCCGCAGCCAGAAGCCTCGGGCCCTGATATAATGGCGGAAAGTGAGGAAACTGATAGCCTGGTGGCGAAGATAAGTGAAGGCGTGTTCGCTAAACTCAGCTCCGCTCTGGACGCTAAACTTGACCAGATAGCCAAATCGATAAGCTCTGTGTGTGAGAACATGAAAGTTCTGGAGAGAAGAGTGGAGGACGCAGAACAAAGAATCTCTGACACGGAAGACACAGCGTCTCAACTGCTAGCTAAACTTGAACACACCGAGGCACGCCTGATGGAAGCCATCCAGAGGCTGGAAGACCAAGAAAACAGGTCCAGACGTAACAACATAAAGATCGTCAACCTGCCAGAGCGCACAGAGGGCGACAATGCTAAAGAATTCTTCGAGACGTGGATACCAAAGATTCTGAATCTTAAAGTGAAAAACGACCGGATCAAGATGGACAGATGTCACCGCAGCCCGGCGCAACTCCGGACGGGGTCAGAGAGACCGAGGATCGTTTACATCCGTCTCCATAATTACATGGACAAGCAGCTGATCATGCAGAGCGCACGGAATATGGGCGAGATCTCCGCCGCCGGGAACCGCATACACTTTTTTGAAGACTTTTCACCTACGGTGGAAAAAAAGCGACGAGAATTCCTGGAGGCAAAGAAGGCTCTCTGGGCTCTGGGGATTCCCTACAGGATGCTTTTTCCTGCGGTGCTGCGCGTCACATATGATAACAAGGTCCAGCTCTTCAGGACGGCGGCAGAGGCACAGAGGTATGTTCAGGAGATGCGCAAAGACGACATATAAGACGACACACATGCAAGTGCTGGAGGACTCATGCAGTTTTGCTGGTGTGCTCAGTTCAAGTATAGCACAAAGGACATTTACGGACATGAGTGCAGCTACATTATGTATATTCATAATTTAAGTTGATGACATGTTTAACATTGAGGGAATGCTACCGGAGGCTATGCGCTTAGTTTTTGCCCCCCCCTCTTTGAAAAGAGTTACTGTTACCTATTATGTAAGACACACAATTTCTTTTTGTTTTGTTTTTTGAGGGGGGTGGGAGTACAACTGAAGCATACTATCTCTGAAGATGTTTTTACAGACGGTCTGGGAAACTCTGGTTCATCCTGCTGATCTTAGTGTTGGAGTTAAAGGAGGAAGAAGAGTTGTTAGGACGTATGTGGTTTCACATGAGCCCTATAGGTAAGTTTGTTTTAAAGCAGGTATGTGTCAGTTTAAGTTTTCTGTTGTCTCTGTTAAGGATATTTCAGTTTTGTTATTTTCACCCCATCACCATCAAAAAACATCCATCTGAGCTGGACATAAGAGAGACAGATAAGCTGGAAGGACAAGCAGTTGATAGCACAATGCATTCATGGGACAGAGGAGAAAAATGAGACATGTCAAGTATGAATACCATTAAATTCTGTACTTTTAATGTGAAAGGGATTCACCACCCTATAAAGCGCAAGAAAATCCTAAGCTTTCTTAAGAAAGAAAAGATACAGATAGCTTTTTTACAAGAAACTCATTTGGTGGATAAAGAACATATAAAACTTAAGCGAGACTGGGTGGGCCAGATTTACTACTCATCATTCTCCTCTAATAGCAGAGGAGTTGCTATTCTGATACACAAGGCTACCCCATTCGTACTTAAAGCATGCAAGAAGGACCCTGATGGCAGATATATCATCGTTCATGGTACAGTTTCTGGCGTGGAGATCACTATGATGAATATATATGCCCCTAGTCCACCACCCTCCTCATTTTGGACTAAAGTAGGAACCGATCTGGAGGAGTACAAATGTCCGTTGACACTGTTGGGGGGTGATTTCAACTGTGGTCTGGATCACAAATTAGATAGGACTCCAAAAGATGCACATAGAAAAGCCAGCATGGGTACCTCACTTGTTAAAATGTTGGATGATGTCAATCTGATAGATATATGGAGAACTTTAAATCCATCAGCTAGCGATTTTACATTTTACTCAAATCCACACAACTCCTATTCTCAAATTGACTACTTTTTCATACCACCACAGATCACAGGACAAGTAAATACATGCAGCATGGATCCATTCATATTCATATCCTGTTTATTTAGAAATGAACGTATGTGATGCGACAGCTAGTACACGGAGGTGGCGTTTCCCGTCATACATTCTTAATGATAAAGATTTTAAAAAGAAAATGGAGGCAGAGCTAGATTTATTTTTTGATATAAATGACAATGGTGAAACGAACCCTGAGTATCTTTGGGAATCTGCTAAAGCTTACATTAGAGGATTCACCATATCGTATATGTCACACCGAAAAAGATCTTTGGTGATTAAGCAAAACAAATTGGAAAAAGACTTGAAGGAGGCAGAGCTAGCTCGTAAATCCAACCCAATTAAGACAAATTTTATTAAAACACAAGCGATAAGAGCAGAACTAAACTCAGTTCTTAATGAGAAAGCTTCCACGTCCTTATTTTATCAAAAACAACGATTGTACAAATATGGGAACAAACCTAGTAAATATTTGGCACGACTGCTCAACCAGAAACAAACTCATAACACTATAGCAGGGATTAGAGATTCAGCAGGAAAAAGACATTTTGATAGGAAAAACATTAGCTCTGTCTTTGTATCATTCTATAAATCACTATATAAATCTGAAAATAAAAGTACCAGAGAAGAACTTGACAACTTTTTTTCCAAAATTAAACTACCAACATTAACAGAAGAACAGCAAAAGTCTTTGGGAAAACCAATTGAGGAGAAAGAAATTTTAAAGGCAATTACTCTAATGCGCAGTGGAAAGGCTCCGGGCCCAGATGGGTTCCCTGTGGAATGGTTTAAGGCCTTCAAGGGCAGGCTTACTTTTCACCTAGGCAGGACCTACAACTATAGTTTTAACACTGCTCACCATTTGCCAGAATCACTATCATTGGCCAACATATGTTTGATCCTAAAGAAGAATAAAGACTCTGAAGACCCTGCGTCTTATAGGCCTGTGTCGCTCATCAATGTAGATGCAAAACTCCTAGCCAAGGTATTGACCTTGAGGCTTGAACCATTAATATCACTATTAGTAAAACCTGATCAAACAGGATTTATTAAATGAAGGAATTCCTTTAATAATATCAGGAGACTTCTGAATGTAATACAGCTAGCCCATGAAAAAAAAATTAGGGGTTTGGTGGTGTCTCTCGATTCATTAAAAGCATTTGACAGAGTAGAATGGTCATTCCTCTTCTACACTATGGAAAAATTCAAATTTGGTACGGGGTTCATTGATTGGGTGAAATTGTTATATCTGTCCCCTAAAGCAGCTGTTATCACAAACCTCTACTGTTCAAACTCTTTCCCACTGGAGCGTGGAACGCGCCAAGGATGCCCTTTGAGCCCCCTCTTGTTTGCACTGGCTATCGAGCCATTGGCAGAGCTTATTAGAACTTCCTCAGAGATTAGGGGCTTTAATGTTGAAGGCACAGAACACAAAATATCGCTTTATGCAGATGACGTACTTCTGTATCTGGTTGAGATTGATACCACTATCCCACATCTGCTTGAATGTTTAAAACAATTCGGATATGTGTCGGGTTTTAAAGTAAACTTGTCAAAAACAGAAGCTATGCCCATTGGTGCTATGGCGGGATCTGCTCCACCTAGTGGCTTCCCTTTCTATTGGTCACCCAGAGAGATTACCTATCTAGGAATAAAAGTTAGTCCCTCTCTTAAAAAACTGATTAGATTAAACCTACGACCAATTGTAACTCGTATCAAGGATGATTTGGATAGATGGAGAAGTTTACCTGTTTCTTGGTTGGGCAGGATTAGTGTGCTGAAAATGAATATATTACCTAGGTTGATGTATCCACTGCAGATGCTGCCAAATTCCATTCCTAACAGCTGGTTTGCAAATTTGGATAAAATGTTTACACAATTTATATGGCAGGGGAAAAAGGCAAGAATGAAAATTAGCAAACTTCAGAGAGATAAGGATCAAGGGGGGTTGGGAGTTCCTAATGTTCGGCTCTATTACTGGGCCGCACAAATGCGCTACATATATGAATGGGTGAATCCTGACATGGATTGGCATGGAGTCTTGGAACTGTGGCCTCCTAACACTAAAAGACTGCCCTTTTATAACCTATAAGAAGGTAAAATTGGAGGTTCAAAACAATTTCATTGTCAGGAATACATTGAACACATGGAACAAGATTATGGGCTGTTTCAGACTTAAAAATCATTTTTCTCCTCTGGCCCCGATATGGAAGAACCCAGATTTTGTTCCGTCATGTCATGATGCTGTGTACAAATTTTGGCAGGAAAAGGGCTTGGACCGGCTTGTCAAACTTTATGAAGGAGGTACAGTGGAGTCATTTGAAGCCCTGAAAAGCAAATATTCTTTACTACAGTCTCACTTTTTCCGCTATTTACAAATAAGACACTATATACCTAAAAACATACATGCTCCCAGTAGGACATTTTTGGAAGACCTTCTAACACAACCCATACCAAAAAGATTTATTTCTCATGTCTACAAAACCTTTGGCCTAAATTTTAACTACTCTACCGACAACATCAGAAAGCAGTGGCAGAAGATATAGGGGAACAAATAGAAGAGAATGTGTGGACTTCAATTATAAAGGACACACTTAGAATTCTGAGCTGTAATACAGACAGAGAGACACAATTTAAAATATTACACAGACTCCATTGCACACCACTGCTGAGGAGCAGGTTTGGCCTGGGCCCTCCTAATTGTATTAAATGTAATTCAGAAATTGGTACATACACACACATGGTTTGGAAATGCTGTAAAATACAAAATTTCTGGTCTGAAGTGAAGGAAGAAGTTGCTACTTTGATGGGATATGATTTGGAGCTCACCCCATTTCAGTGTATTTTGGCAGCGAAAGTGGACAATGCTAGGGACAAATATAATGCTAAACTGACTGAAATCCTCTTATATATAGCAAGAAAGACAATCCTTAAACTGTGGATATCAAAGGACAGCCCTACAGTGGAGGATTGGTATAAGGAAGTCTTGAGAATACTCCCTCTGGAAAAGCTGACCTACACGCTTCATGACAATGCTGAAGGATTTGTTAAAATATGGCGACCTATTCTGGACAATGTGACCGCTATGGACTGAACCCTGTTCTAATAAGTCAACAGTATTCCAGTCAATCTAAGACACATTGACACTGGTGGTGTAGAGGGGTGAACTTTTGGTGTGTTTGTTTGTGCTTTTATTTATTAGGGCCCGAAGCACTACAGTGCGTAGGACCCTATTGTTCTTCTAGTTTTAGTATTATTATTTTTATATTATTTAATTTACTTAATTATTTTCTTTCTATTTTATTTTCTTTCTGATACCTGCTGTATGTTCATATGTGTTCAGTTGTTAAAAAAAATGTGGGAAATAAGGTTCTATTTTGTATTGCTTTAGTCCTGCACAGGAATAAGAACCTCAATAAAGAGAATTGAAAAAAAAAAAAAAAAACTCTTAAAAGAGCTGATTCAGTGCTATGTAGAGTTTTAAAACTGGATTGGAAAACCTCGAGGATATTATGCTCTTCCAAAAAGGCTGTTAATTGACTGTGGACTATCTTCTCAAGGACTTTTGAAAGAAAAGGCAGTTTGGAGATTGGCCTGAAATTTGCAAGAACTGCAGGATCCAGACCAGTTTTTTTAATCAGTGGTTGCACAACTGCATGTTTAAAATGTTCAGGGACCACACCTGAGGACAGACTGCAATTCATAATGGCAACAACCGCTGGCCCTACACTGGGGAAAACCTCTTTAAAAAGACGAGGAGGGACAGCATCATTAGGAGAACCTGAGGGCTTCAAATGACCAACAATCTCCTGTAAAAAGGACAGAGTCACAGGCTCAAACTGGTGAAAAACAGCAGAACAGGTGACAGAGATTGAGGGGTCATGAGCAGAAGGAGAGATCAGAGCCCTCGTAGAGGAGACCTTATCAATAAAAAAGTGAAGGAAGTTTTCACAGACAGCAGGGGAGGCATCCATACAGGCAGTCTGCGGAGCATTAAGAACCGAATCAATGGTCTTAAATAAAACACGAGGCTTGTGACAGTTAGACAGAATAATATCGGAGAAGTGTTTTCTTTTAGCATCTCTCACAGTATTCTGATAACAACGCCAGCAGTCCCTTAGCATTTGAAAAGACACTTGCAGTTTATCCTTCTTCCACTTCCGCTCAGCTCTACGGCACTTGGGTCTGACAGTGCGAGTCATGTCATTTAACCAGGGCTCAGATTTAGTTTTAGGCTGCCTGGTCTTTAATGGAGCCACAGAGTCCAAAACAGTTTTGCAGGTAGAATAAAACCCTGAGCTAAGCTCCTCTGTATTGCGCACAAACTCAGGAATGACGGCGCTGTGATTAAAAGCGGCCGAGAAGTGAACAGCAGTGGAAGGGTTAATGATGCGACAGCGCCGAGCAGCAGCGCCAGGTTTAACTGTAGTACAGGCAAGATCAACATCAAATAACACAGGCATATGATCAGAAAACACAGCGTCACAAATCTCTAAGTTAACAACAGGCAGACCATATGATAGAACAAGATCAAGTGTGTGTCCGTGTTCTTGTGTGGGTCCAGACACAGACTGCACAAGATTAAAAGAGTCAATGAGGTTTAAAAAGTCCTTCGCCATTGGCTTATCAGGACAACGTACATGAACATTAAAATCCCCAACAATAAGGACACGGTCATATTTAAGCATAATCTCAGCCAGGAAATCGGAAAAGTCATTTAAAAAGTCCTTACTGTATTTGGGGGCCGATAGACCACAACACACAACACTGTGTGAGAGCGACCAAGCTCAAAAACATTCAGCTCAAAGCTGGAGAAGGATGAAGGCGATAGCTGCTTACATTTATAGTGACTCCTGAAGACAGTGGCTATTCCTCCTCCTCGGCCCGACGTCCGCGGAGAGTTAAAATAGCAGCAACCATGAGGTAAGAGTTCAGTGAAAGCGCTGGACTCACCCACACTCAGCCACGTCTCAGTCACACAGAGAAAATCCAATCCTCGGGACGTGAAGAAGTAATTTAAAATAAAAGTCTTGTTCGCTAGTGATCTAGCATTCACCAGGCCAATCCTGGCAGGAACGTTATTACATAATGTGGTGCTACAGGGTGATACAGGGGGCTTATCCTCAGTAGTATACCCCGGTCTCATTGGATGTTTCAGCCATTAAAACTAGACACCCAGTCGAGGGTGGCTAGTTTTTAAAAAAATATATATTAAGGGGGTGATCAATTCCCCGCAGTGTGTCCCCCAAATCACCCTCTCAAACAGGGATCAAGCAGGAGTCTTGTCTCTTGATGCACAGCCACTGACTGCTTCTCTCAGCAGTTTCACCTTAATGGCTTGGTGAAGATTCTGGCCTCTGATTCCCAGATCTCTTAGCAGCCTGGTGTTAGATGCTGCCATAAACCCTCTGCATATTGAGCTTCAGCAGCTAGGTCAGCGTAGTGCAGTCGTTTCCACTCATGAGCTTCATCCACTGAGTCCTCCCAGGGTACCGTGAGTTCAGTGATAAAGACCTTCTTCAGAAAAGGGGACCAGAGTACTGTGCTAAGTCAGAGGGCAGTGGGTGATCTCTGGGGGGAAAACAAGCTGCTGACCGACATCCACTAGTGTCATCCAGTCAAAGGCCGCTCGAAGCTGACCATGCTGCAGAGGTGTGGGGCCACTCCGGCTACTTTCTCCCCCTCACGGATAAACCTAACCTGCAAAGGCTTAGGTGCTGCTGATGGTAAGCAGGAGTGGTTTGCTTGGTTTCCAAGGTGGAGGCAAGGCTCTTCAGGACCTGATTACGACACCAGGTGTAGCGTCTGTGGGTGAGACAGACTTTACACCCTGTCATATATGTCTGAAGGAACCTAGTCTGGAGCAAAGGACACATCCTGGATTATCACCGAACCACTGATGATTGAATGTTTTTCATGTTAGATAGCATAGTGAAGGTTTTAGAGTGATAGATTGCAAATTCCAGAGTATGTGTCTGTGTCATGGAAAAACTACAACTTTAGAGAATACAGTGCTACAAACAGTGTAACCCTCAAAATTGTATTGATATTTTAATGCCATTCCATCAAAGTATTTAGTCAAGACAATTGGTTCTTGTTGCACCTCTTAGATGACTGGAGAAATAAAATCCCAATATACAGAATTATATTGAGTCCAGAAAGTTTTATAACCACTGCATTAGTGTTTAAGCAAAAGGCATCACAGAGTCTACAATAACAAGGACACTTAAAAGGTAGAACTTTAGCATGTCTTTTTCCATTCCATAATTGTAAATGCTGGTCACTGAAAGAGTCCACGATTCGGACTGATGTCCAAAAATGTAAAATCGGCTGCTCCCGCCCGATCTCTCTTTCCTACGCTGCACCTCCTGTCCGTGAGTCACATGACATGCAATACAACTTTATCAACTAGGACAAACAAATCGAACAAAAACTAGACTAAAAATAATTATTTTTACTAGGACAAAATGACCAAAAGCACAACCGAACAAATACTCTAGCATTACTTTCCAAAATAAATTTACTTAGTGATTGTAAGAATTACAAACTTCCTGTGTTATCATGGCAAACTAAGGACTCTTAAACAGCATCAGCTACAATAATATTGAGCCACAGTTAGCTTGCTGAGGTGTTTCTTTGTGGTTAATAATGCAGATTTAGGGGAGCGTTTTATATTTTCCAACCTGGTTAGATAATATGCAGCCAAATAATTTGTCCAAGACAAAATAGCTGAATGCAGTGAAGTACTATGCTATTTCTATGTGCCAGGCAGGCCTGTTGTGTTTGTCTGTATCTCTTCCTCTCTCCCCCTTTCCTGTGCTTCATTCCAGGTGCTGTAAGCTCTGATAGTTTTCTATGTGGCACAAAGAAACTGCACATTGGCTACCACCAACTTGAGCCAGCCAATCCTAATTTAATATGGATCAATAGCTGAGGAGAAGATAACAGATCCCTACCAATGCCTTTTACCTACTCGGGTCAGTCCGGATCTCCGCCATGAGCCCTCTCTGCTGTGCACATGCCCGGACGCCATCTCTGCCACGTCATGCACCTCCTCCACCTGCCCTACCCTCTTGCCCCAGCTGTCAGCTAAGTTGCCCCACTCTTTCGCAGGCTCAGCAATAGCGGTGCTTTGTGTGCTTTTGGTTTTGTTTAGGATTCTTTGTAGTTCATTTCGTTTCGTTTTTATTTAAAATCTCAAAATAAGAAAACAAATGGCCGCGACGTACACGGACCCATATAAAGCATGTCTGTAGGCCAGCATTCTTTAATCTTTGTAATATTGTAAAAATCAGGAATATCTTGTACCAGAGTGATGCTGAGAAACTAGTCCATGCATTTGTAACCTCCAGGCTGGACTATTGTAATTCTTTATTGTCAGGATGTCCCAGTAACTCTCTTAAAAACCTCCAGCTCATTTAAAATGCTGCAGCCAGAGTTCTGACTGGAACCAGCAACAGAGATCAGATTTCTCCTGTATTAGCTTCTCTTCATTGTGTAGCCTAGGTTAAAAATCTTTATATATAAAATGTACTTTCATATTATTTCACACTCTCCGAAAAAAACCAAGCACCTCAACGTGCTGACGTAAATGCCGTACACAACCCCAGGCACGTAACCGCACCCAGCCAATCGCGTCTCGCAGAGCAAAATTTGTAGCTGCTGCGGCCTCTTTCCCAGTCAGAGGTGAAGGGAGAGTGGACTGACAGCTGTGTACAGAGCTAACTGCTGGGCCGCTGGGGAGTCCGTTGCTGCCGTTGTGTGTTTTATCCAAGGAACTGGCCAGGTGCCTTCTGTTGGAGTTAAATGATGGCGAGCTACTGAACCAGCAGCTGGGAGCCCAGAACCTGTGCAATACAACAGCATCGCAGCCTACTGGTATGGTAGGAGGCTGTCACAGCACCCTCTCCTCACACACACACACACACACACACACACACACACACACACACACACACACACACACACGCACACACACACACACACACACTCACACACGCACTTTTCTGGACAACAACTCATGGACTGTTTACAATGAATTCTCACTCAAACCCTTGTGGGTTGTTACGGCAGTGTCGAACATTTTGTAGTATCTCTGAGGATTTATTCTTTTTTTTCTTTCCTTTGTGATATTTTAAATGCTGTTTTGTTGTAACCTGAACCAAACCAATCCATAACTAAGTGCACTTTACCTAAAACCGGCTGCCATAACTGCAGTTTTGTACATATTTTGGGGGTTTTCTATTTTTTTCTATATTTGTTATTGTATATATTCTGTTATATCATTCACTTTGCAATACATGGTACCAGCACCACATAACTGTTTTCTGCGTCCTTCTTAATTGCTGACCACCAGCTCCAGCAGCCGTATCTAGACTTCTGCTCATACTAGCCCAAAGCTACCACTTCTTAGCCTAACTTGTTAATATTAATCATCCATTAATATCTGCTAGCAAGTGCAAATACCTGCTACGATTGGCTCCCTGAAAAATCCAGGATAGAATTCAAAATCCTGCCTCTCACAAACTGTTAATGACTAAGCTCCATCTTATCTTAAGGACTTTATTGTACCATATTGTCATTACCTTTTTTGCCTGTCAATGGACAGTGATGAGCAGGCAGTCAAGTTAAAACATGTACTTAAAAAATCTCTTGTGGATCATCAAATTGGAGTCTTCAAAAAAGTTTCAAGAAAGTGTCTTCAAACAGTGTTCAGAGTCTGATGCGAACAATGTTTATTACTGTAATACCGTCTTTTCTTATGTTTTCATGAAGTGTTAACCATACTTTGGAGGACTTTGATTGTAATTTTTTTTCTATGAATTTCTCCACTGCCTCTGTCATGCTGGTTTGTTTTTATTCTTTTTTTTATTATATATTATTATATTTTTATTCATTCTTGTGTGTTAACACGTGTGTGCCAGGATGTGAAATTAACTTTTTAAATGTTTAAGATTTTTAATGAATTATACAAAACAAAGGAAAAAAATGCAACTTTTTGACATTTTTTTACTGTCTCCAGCAATTTTATCACAACAAATACGCTTAAAACACTGCAATTTTTTAGAAAAGCTCCTGTGAATTCAGGCATTTTAGGCTGCAACAATCTTGAAAAACGCCCGCGAAATCCTGGAGGGACCGAGTAAGAGTTTTGTGTATTTTATCAGACTGATTTAAAATACTTGTCTTTTGATTCAGTCTGTTTTACTTCAACTGAAGGTGGTGCTCCAATTTTCAACAAGTAATTTATGAAGATTATTTTAATAGACTGGTGATACTGTTGCACCTACATGCGCTTCATTTTAAATATTTTTTATTTTTGTCATGGGGAGTGAGAGACCCAGGTGCAGAGAGAGAAACAGGACACACCAGAAATTTAATGAAAGGAATTTATTACACAATTAGAAGATGTTACAGGTCTTGAGGGAATAGGGGAAAGAAGAACTAACAAAGTGAGAGGGGAAATCTAAACTGAACACGAGGGGACAGAGTGGTGATAGCAAGACTACAGGGGTTCACACGAAGAAGCATCCAACTACAAAAGCCGACCTAGCCCTAACAGACGCAAAATTACATAACATAAGAGGGACTGGATAGTACAATAAGTTACAGGTAAGGAATTAATCACAGATTTGGAATATGCTCACGCAGTGCCAGAAACAGATCAGAAATTACTGAACAGTACGGTGCACTAAACACACCCAGATACACAAAGCCTTTGGATTCCCTCTGAGCAAGCAGTCAGCAACGGTGGGAAGGAAACCAAAAAAAGAACTCCAGGGTTGAGGGGTGGGAAGACTTCCAGCAGGACCAGGCTCAGGGAAGGCGGCCATCTGCCTCGACCGGTTGGGGTGGGAGTGGGTGTGAGGGGGGTGGGGATGGTAGGATAGCAGGTGGTGAGGCCAGTGGCAGCAGATCAGAGCCATGTAGCTCGAGATCCAGAGATATCTGTGGAGAGAACAAGCACAGGACCTCAGGAGAAACACAAAGTTAGTGATATGTAATGGTGATATATAACAGTATAGAGAGAGGAGAGAAATCCAGTGCATCATGAGAATCCCCGGCAGTCTAAACCTATAGCAGCATAACTAAGGGACAGCTCAGGTGATCCTGAGCAGCCCTAACTATAAGCTTTATCAAAGAGGAAAGTTTAAGCCTAATCTTAAAAGTAGAGACAGTGTCTGCCTCATGAACCCAAACTGAGAGCTGATTCCATAAGAGAGGAGCTGATAACTGAAGGCTCTGCCTCCCATTCTACTTCCAGAAACTCTGGGAGCCACAAGTAAACCTGCAGTCTGAGAGTGAAGGACTCTGTTAGGATGATATGGTACAGTAAGATCTTTAACATACAATGGAGCTTGGTCATTAACGGTTTTATATGTTAGAAGCAGGATTTTAAATTCTATCCTGGATTTTACAGGGATCCAATGAAGAGAAGCTAATACAGGAGAAACCTGATCTCTGGTACTGGTTCCTGTCAGAACTCTGGCTGCAGCATTTTGGATCAGCTGGAGGTTTTTAAGAGAATTATTAGGATATCCTGATAATCAGGAATTACAGTAATTCAGCCGAGAAGTTATAAATGCATTTCTTCGCATCTCTCTGAGACAAGATGTTCCTGATTTTTACAATATTATGTAGATGAAAGAATGCTGTGTTACAGACTTGTTAGAAAGCAACAAGTATGTAAGTTGAAGGACATACCCTGATCAAAAATAACTCCAAGTTTTTTTACAGTAGAACTGGAGCCAAGGCAATACCATCTAGAGTAACTATCTGGTTAGACAGTATGTTTCGGAGGTGTTTAGGGCCAAATACAGTCCCCTCAGTTTTGTCTGAATTTAAATGAAGAAAATTACAGGTCATCCAGTCCTTTATGTCCTTCAGACATGCTTGGAGTTTGACCAACTCATTGGTTTCATTTGGCTTCATAGAAAAATATTACAGGGTATCATCTGCATAACAATGGAAATTTATGCAGTGCTTCCTAATAATTTTTCCTAGAGGAAGCATGTACAGAGTAAATAATATTGGTCCTAATACAGAACCCTGTGGAACTCCATAACTGACTCTAGTGTGGGTGGAAGAATCGCCATTAACATGAACAAACTGGAATCTGTCTGATAAATATGATTTAAACCAGTTAAGTGCTGTTCCTTTAATCCCAATAAGATGTTCCAGTCTCTGTAATAAGATGCTGTAATCAACTGTATCAAATGCAGCACTGAGATCCAGTAGAACAAGTATAGAAACTAATCCACTGTCTGAGGCTATTAGAAGATCATTAGTGACCTTTACCAGTGCTGTCTCTGTGCTATATTGGATTCTAATCACACATACCAAGCACACACACCTCACACCTGCCCCCTTGCAGGGAAAGGAGGGAGAAAGAGAGGGATAGGCTGCCACTAAGCAGAGGAGGAGGTGGAGGGCATGACAGTTTTCTACTTATTCCCTTTCCTAATTGTAGGGTCATGTCCCAGTGATCCAGTGTTTGTAAACAGAAGCTAAATTTGACCTTTCGATTAAGACAGTCATTGTCTTTATAGTTTCACTTTTTATTCATTAAAATGAATGATCTACAGCAGGTTTGTTTTGTATGACCAGCTAGCCAGACTGTCTATGAAGCTTAAAAATAGTGTAAGTGGAAAAGTAACTTTTGGTTTTAGGAGGTTACGTGCTGGAACTATTTCTTGATGAACACTAAATGCTCTTGTACTTCTCCAGCTTCCAAGTTTAGGTTTTGTCACTGCACGTGTATGATAGCATCAAGCCCGACAATGTCTTTAGAGATATATCAAACTATCTTATTCACCTCAGCAGCCGACATTACTTCTGCTAAAACTTTCCCTCTCAACTGGTGAGAAACATGTTATTGATACCTGAAATTTTAATTCCAGACAGTGAACCCCAGCTATTAAATGTTATAACGGCTTACCAAAAGTAGGTGTCTTGCTTTTCAGACATACTATGGCATTGTAGTTGAGCTGAAAACTCCACATTGTCAGCTTGTGTAACTCCAGAATGGGAGATCACAGTCCTCCGAGCCCATTCAGACTTCATCATAGGTCCACATGTGTCTCTGGAGACAAAAATTGCAATACACTGCAAATTTCAACCACAAGCACAACAAATCTCTTGTTGTACACAAACTCCTTGCTGAGAAGTTCTAAAATAATGGAGTATAGTTGCATAGTAATGTGACCGGAATTTTAGAAATGAGGATATGGGAAAGTTTAGCTTCTTTTGAATGTTTCATCTTGATGGATGCTGTTTTGTCACATTCCAGCATTCTTCACGTCACATTTGTTGACGTGAAGAATGTTGAGATGTTTCTCATTTGGTTGTGTTTGTCCTTTGCATGTATTTTCTTAAACTGCAGTGTGTTGATTGCTCAAAGTTCTAACTTGATCCTCTTTTTCTTTATTCTTCGTCTTTTTTCTCACATGGCCTAAATTCTGTGTGAACACATTCACATTGAATGGTGGGTTTCCACTTGTATTGGCCGTTCTCACAGTGAACTGGACTATAGTGCTCTATGTGCTGCACTTATCTGAGCCCCAGTAATCCTGTCAGACTGCCAGCAGTCACAAAAGCTGTTGAGCCAAGTGAAAGGAAATCTGCTCTATTTAACCTCATGCTTTATGTTCTTTCAATGGCACAGCCTACACACACACACACAGGCACGCACACGCATGCATGCACATGCGTACATACACACACACAGAGGGAGACGGACAGCTGTAACAGAGCCCGAAGAAATGTAATGATTTATTGATCGTGAAATCAGAGGTGGAGTATGCAGGGATGTAGGACTGATAGAGATCATCTCATCTTCAGAATCTGAGGTTCCATCAGGTCCGACTGAGGCCTCTGTAGAAAGAGAGAGAGAGGATACAAAAGAAGGGATAGACAACAGAGGGGAGGAAGCACTAAACTAACCCAGACAATGACAACTCTAAGTACAACCCAGAAGTGTTTCTTTCTGTTTAAGACAGTTTTTTTAAAATTTGAATTGCCTATATTTTACAATGAAAGCAGACAAGCCATATAGGGGAAATGAGAACTGAGGTTACTTTGAACACAAAAGTGTCCATTTTAAAAGGCACATTAATGTTTTTTCCTCATGTTATGTGACCTGCCCATGGCCCTGTTTATTGGTCATGCTTTGCCTGAACTGACTGCATCATTGTTGGGGTACAGATTTGTAAGCCAAGCTCTGATATAATCACCTCAGAGGAAACAAACTGCTGAGTCTGGGTGCTGCTGCATCTGCAGATTTTCACTCATCTCTTTGTTTTTGTGTCACTTTCTATTGACAGTTCTGTGGTTAACAGCGCCTTCTTAATGCAAGAAACAATGACTTTTATGTTCAACAAATCTGAGTGTGCTTTTCATAATATTCTGTAAATATGTATGTGTTATAGAAAACGGAGGTGAAACCTCTGGACACTAATGATCCCATGATCCATGATCCCCTCTAGCACCACTGTCATGACAAACTGTACTTGTTGCCCTTCTGCTTCTCTCTATGAATAATAAAACCATCACTGTTTTTTCTGGAAAAACTAGTCTAAATGCAAAAATTTATTCGCAAATTTTTTAAAGAAATTTTTATTTTACAGACACAGTGTGCAGGGGTTAGCACTCTCCTTTCACAGCTAGATGGTCCTGGGCTCGAATCTTGGCCTGGGGTCTTTCTGTGTGGAGACTGTATGTTCTCCCTGTGTAGGTTCTCACTGGGTTCTCCAGCTTCCTCCCACAGTCTGAGGTTAATTGGTGATTCTAAGTTGTCTGTAGGCAGGAATGTGAGTGTGCTTGGTTGTCTGTCTCTCTATGTGTAGCTCTGTGATAGACTGGTGACCTGCCCAGGGTGTCCTCTGCCTTCACCCTAAGTCAGCTGGGATGGACTTCAGTCCCCCCAGGACCCTACAAAGAATTAAGTGGTGTATAGATAATGAATGGATGGACAATATTTCATAGCCTTCTTCAGTGGATGGAATATGCTTATATGATTCAAATGCACAAATAACAAGGATTAATATCTGTGCCACTGTGTTGAATAGTGGGTTGGAACCTCAGGAAGCACATTCTAACTATGAAATAAAAATCTGCCAAAATGCCTCATGAAATACATATTTAGAGAATTAAAAACATTTAATTTCCTGATATATTTAGTAACAGTTATAATAATTGTTCCTTTATATTAACATGTTTTAATTTAACAATTAAACAGATCTTTAAGTTTTCACAGTATTTTTATATTTGTCATATAAAAATATGATTTTTTAAAATATCTAATGGTTCTAATTCTAACCACACTTCCTGTTACCCTCCCTCTTAAGACAAATTAAGAACATGACTGACTGGTTTGGACAAACATCACCTAAAAAACAGGCAGGCGGCAGTTCCCATTCCATTTATTAGATATGGTTTATAAACAGACACACTCAGACACATATGTTGAAAGTATAAAAAATACAGAGATAAAGGATTTTCTAGACATTTTAGTGAGGTCTTTTCTTCATTGCCTTCGACACGTTATTTTATCTTGGAAAAAGAAAAATTGAAAATTCATTTATTTTTTCTTACACAGCATAGTAGAGTTTTCACTTTTACAAGTCCATTCATCAAGCAAGTTACTATCATCAGTGTCATGTTAAAATTAGATTTGCGCATAGAAAACAGAATCACATGCAGCCAGCAACTGTTTAAACAAATTCTATACAGTCCACACATTGTACCATTGTTACCAGAATAAGATTTTCAAATGAGGTTTAATTGTACTTTGTTTTACAAAGTCAAAGGAAAGCTGAAATCATAATGGAAACTGTTGAAATAGAGAGAAATAATAAATGACTGGAAGAAAACAGCTACATCAGCTTTTACTGGGGATTTACTGACAAATTCACATCTTCCAGTCATATTGAGCCAAGTGTTAAATGGAGTGAGTTAAAATATTTTTATAAAGTTATTAGCATTTCAAACATACATTTTGGCTCGGCTGATTTTTTTAAACTTAAAAGTAGCTTTTAAATTTTTATCAGTGTGCTGGCAGGAAACCTGGGATTTAATAATTGTACTGTAACTGAAAAGTGAATGAGACAACACTGCTAAGCTGCATTAATAAATATTTCTAAAACTTTTGCAACCAATGAGCAATGTAATGATTCTAATTTGCTAAAATCAAAAAAGAACAGTATAAGTCACAGACGTAATAAACCTAGTGCAGCACAAATACACAACTAATATCTTTTTTAAGCATTTACGTACCATATAGCTACTGTGCCAAATCTGGCTCTCCTTGTTCTAAGGACATTAAGTCCTGCTGCTAATTCATATAGTTTTATTTATAAATATTTCTAAAAATACAACTTATTGATGTCAGTATTATAAGAAATTGCATGGTTTGTTGGTAGTATACCAACTTTGATTTTTGTAGTAGAACTCTCACTATTCACAGTGTTTGAAACTGAACAGTACAGGCCAACACCTACTGTGTGGCTGGTAACTCGCACCATTTCAAAATTCATTCTAGAGGTTACTTTCCAGTTCAGCACTGCTCCAGTAATTATGCAGAGCAGAATTTTAGAACTACTGAATTGAGCCTTTGTTCATAGTATTCTATTAGACTCATGTAAGAGGAAAAGATAAATTTTCAGTATAGCACTCCTACCTAAGCAACATAAAATTATGTACCTGTCTTTTATTGAATGTTTCAAGTAATACAACAGTCTCATTTTCAGTCTTCATTACTGTTGTATGATGAGGAATTATGCTGCCACCAAAAGTTTAAATAATTTATATCAATTGCAGCATTTTTTTACAGAAGTATAACATATTAAAGATGGATAACAAATGAAAGGAAAAACCTGAATAAATGGGTACAG
This sequence comes from Dascyllus trimaculatus, assembly GCA_024666655.1. Lineage (NCBI taxonomy): Eukaryota > Metazoa > Chordata > Actinopteri > Pomacentridae > Dascyllus > Dascyllus trimaculatus. The sequence continues at coordinate 1,260,090 of CM045460.1, forward strand.
AAACACAGTGAACGCAGATGCTTCTACATGGGAGCACAGGATGGTAAAATTAAGCAGGTGACATTAAATCATTCCTGTAGCATGTGTAAAAATGCTGAGCAGGTCCAGTTGATTTTAATTTCATATGAGGGTCGCGAGATGAAAAGATCTAAGGGACTTTGGAAGACAGTTTGTTTTGGGGGCATGAATACACAAGTTTCAGTCACAAACACTGCTCATGTGGCTGATGTTTCAATAGCAGCAGTGACTAAACTGACACCTGCATTTAAATCTATAGGAAAGACATCATACATCAATTTGGTGTGAAAAATACCATAAAAATGGTCTACAGAGATGTGGAAACAAGTGATAGGGTCAGAGGAGTCATACTTCACCAAAACTTCGACAGACAGGTAAAGGCATGTGTGGCATACGGCAAGAGAATAGTACCTGCCTGACAGTTGCCCCTACACTGAGGTGATTCAGTAGCTCTATTAAACTGTGGAGGGCCTATTACCATCATGTTTCAAGTCTACTTGCCCCTAACCCTGTCATTTCTATCTTGGTGGTAGTGGTGTCTTCCAGGATGACAGTGTTGCCATCCATAGAACACAATGGGTCACTAAATGATAATAATGCGTATTATATGCTGTGGCTTTCACAGCCACCAGATCTCAACACAGTCGGACACCTTTAAGAAATTTTGGACTGACTTGTTAGATAGCAATCTAGATAGCAATCTCCACCACCTTCGTGCAAGCACTAAATAAGCGAAAATCTTTTGAAACAATGGAATTCATCCCTCCAGTATAGTTTCAGGTTCTTTCAGTTTCACTCAAAGAAAAAGAATCAGTCCCAAGGGGCACATGGTAGTCCTTGCCTGTTACTAGGATACTTTATGTGAGTCTTTCCTTTAATTTATCACCTATCTGTGTGATATAATATAATATAATATAATATAATATAATATAATATAATATAATATAATATAATATAATAACAGAAACTACTCTTTCTGCAGGAATGTAGTTAACTCATAAAACAACTTTGCATAGAAAGTATTTACGTAGCAAAAGAAAATATTTTCTGCATGGTATATTAACATTAAAGTCATATATGAAAATAGTCATGTTGTACTTACAGAAATGGACACTCCCATTTAAAGAGACTAAGTTTCAAAGAGCATACAGTACTTACTAATAATTTTTTAAAAATCAAAACACCAAAATGTTAGTTTAGGTAATGCCAACCAATGGGAAAGTGTTGTAACAGTACATGACCAGGATATGGATAAATGACCTGTGGTTGGTATAAAGTATGTACTTGTTAAAAAGATTAAAATAAATAATGCATTGTACTCATTCTCCACCTGATAGGAAATATTCTGATGAAGAATAATACTGACCAAGCAGACATGAATATATATAATTTTGATAACAAAATACTTATCTACAAATGTTTGTAATTGGATTGATTTATAAATATGTGTAACAATATATATGTATTTCTATACATATATACGTACAACAAAAGGTGCACTTAAATAATGTCATCAAGGAGATGTGGGGTGCCTACCCAGTCCAACGTCCTGGGCTCTGAGGCAGCCATAATCATGCACATAAACTGTTTACCGGTCCTCTTATCAATAGGATAAATAGTTGTGGGTGTGAACCTCCTGTTACTTTCCACAAACTCACAGAGCTGCTGATAGACCTGTGGGTATTCATGACGTAAGAACACCCCTCGAATCCTTAACTCCCGTTGTATATTGATAAAACAGATTTCCCTGGCCTTCTGGCCTTCCTCTCCCTCTTTGTCGATATCTGCTGTTCCTGGGGGTGGAGTAAGGATTAACGTTTCCATCTCACTCTCTTTCTTGTGAACCTTTCTCTCTGGACTGAAAGATGCCAATGCTACCTTTGCATATTTTCTGACAGTTGGAGCTTGGTTTCTTGGTGATGGCCCATCAGCCAGCTGCTCACCAACCGCAATGGATACATTCAAAATGAAACATTCGTTTGGGTCATATTCTTTCCCAGCTTCTTGCAGATCCTTACAGTATTCCCCAAGGTTGTCCTTGAAGCTTTCAAGCTCTCTGAGGGAAAGGTATGTAGGAGACATAAGTAAACTATCAAGGCCATACTGCAAGAAGTTAGTGGATGATGCAGGGTTTGGAAAACCAAGGAAGAGAACTCCTCTACCTCGAGAAAGGTAGCCAACTTTGGCAATACGGGAAAAGGCTTTGTGGACTTCAACAGTCTCCCGGCAGTGTTTGATAATGTGTCGGCATGTGCTCCCAATTCTTCCATACAAGCAGCTCTCTTTATGAATGTCCCAGTCCTCCCTGCGACAGTTTCGAGAGCAGTAGTAGGTGTAACAGCTGTGGCAGGATTTAAAATATAGGCAAGCATTGAATAGAGTCTCTGTCCTCCGACATTTATTGTTAGAGCACATCATTGTATCATCTTCATCTGGGCTTTGATCTGGGGAGCACTCATCTGCACTCTTCATTGCATCACTGGCCCCATCCATATCTCGAAAAGCATCTGGATTCATTCTTATTGAGGTTGGTTGCTTGTCCAAAGGAGCTGGTTCCTCTGCACCTGCCTTTGAACTCTTTCTGGACAAAGATACTGCTTCTTCCTCATCAATTAACTTCTTTAGTTGGTCCAGAATGTCTTCACTTGCCCTTCTACTGGGTGGTTTGTAATCAGTCACAAGATCTGCCAAAAGCTCATCGAGTTGTTCGAGGCTTTGCTGAAGTGAGGCGTTGTCATGTGTCTTGTCTTTGGTCAAGCTTTCAAAGTCATGGTGAGTTATTTCTGGACCTTCACTGCTTCTGGAGTCAAGAATGTCCCAACTAGCAGACCGTCCTTCAGCCTTATTAAGGTTCCCTGGTCGAATGTCATTGTCAGTGATTGTTATCTCAGGAGTGACAAACCAGAGTTTATTAGTAGTGCTCTTTGATGTCTCTGTTGGACTTTTGTCAATTAGTGAGTTATCAGACACTGATAAGGCTGCATAGCGTCTTGGTGAGCTGGAGAGATTGACTACCACTGGTTGTGGTTTCTCACCGGTAGCTGTCACAGGCTTCCTGGAATCAAGAAGATCATCATAGCTCTGACCTCGTTGTACAGAAAGAGGTTGTTCCCTTTCTACGCGGGAGTTCAGAATATTGTCCCAGGACCGTGAGTAAGATTTGGAATCTGTGCCAATTCTTTGAGGTTCTACGCATGGGTTAGCATACCATGGAGTTAACACAGGCTCTTGCCGCATTCTGGTTGGAGTGACTTGAGATACATAGGAGGCAGGATTGGTGGAATAACCAGATGCATCAGAGCCATACCAGTCATCTGTTTGTGCCTGAATGACTCTAGCATGTCTTCGGCCCTCTGTGTAATATGCTCTTGCTGGGACATGGTGCTCTGGTGGCATTGCATACATGTCACTGGAATAATAAAACCTTGGTGGAGAGGTCTGAATTTGATAAGACCTTGGATCATCACCATAAAATATCCTAGTTGGAGGTGTCTGTATTATGTAAGGCCTAGGTTCATTCGCTGTATAGGGTTTAGGATACCCTGTCTGCACAGAGTATGGATAGGCCTCCATCTCAGGATAATACGATCTTGCAGCTACAGCATGGACCATTCGAGTCCTTGGATCTTGCACATACTGCACTTTTGGAGTATATGCTTGTCCTGGTGTGTAACGTTCATCTTGAAAATACGAGCTTGGTTGCGGAGGAGCTGTAGTAACATATCTCCCTGGGTCGTCTGCATAAAAGAACTTGGTTGGCACATTAGGACTGGAGTGAGCTCGATGTTCCCTACCATAGTAATCACCTGATGAAGGCATTCTTTGCAGCTGAATCTCCATGGGTTGTAAGTAACTATTTGGCATGCTGCGGGAATATTGATGAGCTTGCCTACTCTCTGTACCTAATGAGTCAGTGGGAGTTGGTGTTCTAGAGTAGGAGAAATGGCGTGGCACTGTCAGACTCCTACTCCCCCCACTGTGGTGCCTCTGCCAGGGTATGTCCATTTGAGGTGTGCCTTGTTTCTGCCCAGAATGACGTAGTGCTCCGTCATCAGGTTTGATGTCTACTCGACACCTGACATGAGGGCTAGTTGCTGGTTTATCCAGACTGGTATCTTCAAAATTATCAGCAGCATAATGAGGTGAATATCTACTGTTGTCACTCATCTGAGGCTGCAACTTAATGGGATGCACTTCATGCATATGAGCCCTAGTTGCTGCATAGGACGACTCCCTACGTGGTGATACTTCTGGTCTCCAGCGGGAATCTCTTGGAGCCCTTTGGGATTCTCTGCCCTTCCTCCCTGCAGGTGAGGACCCTTCAAAAGACACAGGAGTGAGGCTGGTCTGGACACGTGGGGCACTTTTTGACCTGGTCCTTCTTTTATGTTCAGGGACAACTACCTCACTGGCCACATCTGTAGCCACTGATTGAGGAGTCAACCTATGACTGAAAATGTCTGGAGCAGAAAAACGGTATCTCTGCTGGCGGCCCAAGGCATTCCACGCAACATCTGGGTTGGCTGCCTGCCTATCAGCCTTCCTGTATGGGGACTCCATTGAGGATCTCTGTGATTTGGGGTACTCCAGTGACTTATAGTCAAAGTTATGGCAGTGCCTCTTATTGACTTTGCTCTTACTGTCCTCCACTGTATTATGATTTTTAGAATCACATTGTTTGAAGGGTTGCAAGGATTTGTAGTATAAAGAAATGGGGATCACTTTTAAATCTTGTTGCACAGTTGATACCAGTATGTCAGGTAGGTCTGTGCGTGTCATCTTAAAGGGATTTCTCTAGTCTTCTCCATCAAGTTCCTTTAATGTTGATGTTGCCTGAGGATATGAAAAAAGGAATTTCAGTCAGTGACATTTATCTGGACAGTTATATGTTTTCTACCAACTATGCATAGAGAAAACATGCACTCAATAAAAGCTAAACTGTGGTGACAATATAAAGCAAAGTTTAAATTACATTATAATCATTTTTCGAACACATTCAACCTAGTAGGTATAGCTGTGAACAACCCCCAGAGTGTAACTACTAATGTTACTATTTAATTAGAGGTTTGATTCCTAACTGCATGTTCAGGATTCTGCATAAACATTAGAGGTACTGTTTATTTGAACACATTCAAAACCTTGTCCTTAAAGCGACAACGTCTTCGACCAAAACAAACAGAGAAGTTGGTCACACCTTCACCTTACCTTACCCAGCCAGAAAGGTTGTGTACACAAGAGCCAACCAAAAATAATCCAGTCACAGCCTTTAGCTAACACTATTCAATTCAATTCAATTTTATTTATATAGCGAATATTTACAACATATGTCATCACATAGCGCTAAACATTGTAAGGAAGAACAGAAAACAGGAAACAGAAAACCCAACAATCCAGAGTTGCTTTTGGATTCCCTATGAACAAGCAATTAGCCAAAAAACCCCTATGATAGGGAAGGGGGTAAAAAAAACCTCCAACAGAACCAGGCTCAGGTAGGGCGGCCATCTGCCTCGACCGGTTGGGTTGGGAGTAGGGATGAGGTATTTTATACTAGCACTGTAAAATACACTGAATGACCGTAACAAGTTGTTTTTAGATTGAATAATGTTATCAATGTAATGTTATAAACTTCAAACTTCATATATTTAAACTAGTGCTGTCAATCGATTTAAATACTGAATCATGATTAATCGCATGAATGTCATAGTTAACTTGCGATTAATCACAAATTAATCACACATTTTTAATCTATTCTAAACGTCCCTTGATTTATCATTTTAATACTCTCATCACCATTGTCACCTGGTTTTGATGACAAGGCGGAGGATTCACATCAGCTGTGTGTTTGGTCATCAAGTGGTATTTCAGACTGGATGCGCTACAATGATAACTCAGTTCACACTGACAATACACACATAACTTGGGTCTTGTCAATCGTAGGGCTGGACCTGAATATCTGAATATCCGAATATTCGGTCGTTGCGGTGGTGTCCGAATAATAACTTTGAGAACCGAATAGTCATTTTTCAAGTCTTCAGTTATTAGATTTGATGCAGTATACATAATGTGACTCCAAAACTTTATATGTAATTATGAAAAAGTAAGTCCACACAGCACAAGTTTTTTTTCTGACAATGATCTGTGATGGACATTTCAAATAAATGCTCAGTCATTGCTCATATAAAAACATGTTTATGGATAACTTTTGGCGCTTGTTCAAAGCCTGCTGACTTGAACTTAGTTGACGGACAATCAAGCACATTCACATTCACACTTAATAGACAATGTAGAATCACTGTTTAACCTCAGCATGTCTTTGTACTGTGGGAGGAAGCTGAAGCACCCGGTGAAAACCAATGTAGGCACAGGGATTTGAGCCCAGCAAATAAAACAGCAGACACTCAGGAATTCAGTTCTCTCACATCTAATATGCTCTTAGGAGAGACATTTAGTATTACAATAAATAACAGCTGTATGACCAAAAACAGAAACAGAAGGCCCCTCACATATCTGGCAATCTATGTCACAGCAGTGTCTTTTTGATGTTCTGCTTAGTCATGTGTAGGTTCCATACATTTATCCGACACATATTTGGATAATCTTAAAGAGGTGCAAAGATCTCATTGCTGTACTGAGGCTCTTCCATGTTTCAGATGTATAGTTTCTGGGAACACAAAAAGCAAAATACAATTCTGAGATGAAAAAGAATGGCTGTGAAACTCAAACAAGAAAGGGGACATATGAAAGCTGAGAGATTACAAAAATTCCTGACATCTGTAATGCAGATAAAGTTCAGTTTAAAAGGGCACCCAAATACAGGACAAAAGAATCATACAGACAGGTTTTGGAAACAATAGCGAGCTTTGACGTCAAGCTGAGACTGACTTAAAGGCGTCCAGGCAAACACAAAACTGGGAAGGCAAGTTCAACACAGTACAACAAATTGATCTAAAACAAAACTAACTAAAACAGGCATGAGGCCAGTATCAAGGAACACGAAGAAAAGCACTAGTGACGAACACACTGGATAAACACAGATGGATGACAATGGTGTAAACCATTCTATGGCTCCATCCACATTAAAACAATCTCCCTTTGGAATAGTTTCTGAAATAATCTCCCTCTGTGGTTAAAAACTTGGCATGTGTGCTGTGGTATAAAGAAGAAGCAGAGGGTTGGGTGCTTAGTTGTAGAGTCATGTGATAGGGATGTAACAAATCAGGAATGGAGTTTTGTTGCTGCTAAGATCCAATCAGGAAGAGAATGCGGGTGTCTGTTTCTCTGTGTCTACATCGACACTGCAGATGGAGTTCTCAAATTATTCACCCTGGAGGGAGTTTTCCAAAAGCTCAGTTTTCAGTGACCTAAAATTGCATTTTGCATGTGGACAAAAGGCCAAAACACAAAGAAAAAGCTACAGTTTGACAACTGCCAACGTGGACAAGGCCTATAACACAGGGACTAATTGAACACAGATGAAACTAATAAAGGTGGAGCAGACAATTACAAAGGAGGGGGAAAAAAGGAGAAAGCAGGTACACAATACCTGCTGTTGACAGAAAGATGTTAATGAATTCCCACAAAATTCCGACTCTAGAGCTGCGTGGCATTTTACTGGCATTTATTGATGTGAGGTACAGTCTCCTCTGCTTTCGGGTCATCATGTCACCATGTCATCATGTTGAAGTCCAGTCTAGTCTTTAGGCAGTAAAGTCAAGTGCTGCAGCAAAGAAGTCCCAAGTCTTCATATCTGGCAGGTGAGAGGCAACCTAATTCTAAACTACCTCACACTAAACAAGCTTTTCAAAGTGCTCAAGTCTAAGAACAATCCTCACTAGTGTTTTCACATTAATTTGTAAAGATCTCCATCCATTCTAAAACAGCCAGTCAGTAGTAAAATGAGTAACTGGTTATCAAAAAAAGCTATATCACAGCATTTGGTCAGCAGTGGACAGTGTCACGACTCTGGCTACATCTCTGACCTCCAACTCCATCACTGATGTAAAAGGCATCATTCATATCACTATTTTGTGTTCATCTCAGTCACCTGTCTTGACTGAATATATTCAAGATTCAGGATTCAAGAGTTTTGATTTGAAAAATTTTGATGGCTTTCATCAGAAACTCAATAAACTATATCAAAGTTCAGGAAATATTAGTTAAAAGCTTTAATTTGGTTCCACTGACTCAAAAATCAATTCCAGCTGAATGACCACAGAGGCTGCACTCATAATCTGAATGAATTTAACGAATGAGTCAAAAGGCAGGAGATGAAAAGTTACAGGCACTGTGTATTCTTCAAATCAGCCAGATTGCAACAACAGAGTTTTAGAGAGTAAAAAGTAATGGCATTTACATCATATTTGGCTGCCATAAAATGACAAACTAGATTAATAGAGGGGTTTGTAAAATGAATGCAGGAGATACAAAAGAGCACAATTACAAAGATGCAGAAATGAAAAAACTGCTTATATAATAAAAAATACAAGCTCTTGCAGCCAGCATGAGGCCACCTCAGGAGGAGGACCTGACTCAGTTTCAGTAAATGGTCAAACAGAAGCTCATACTAGAGCAGATGGAAGATGGTGATGTGTTGCTGATGTTTTCCATAAAATCACTGAGGAACTTTGGCCAAGTACATTGTCAAGTGGAGTCAAGGTTTGAGATCCCAGAGCAGCCATTTACAGAGGCTAAGTAAATAAAAATGATCTGATTGTGCTTAGGCTTAATGATGATTTGAAATTATTCTTATGTTAGGTAATGATTTGAAACAGTTTATAATTATTGGGAAGATTATAAGTGATTCTTTGTAACCAGCATTCTGCAGGCTGAAAAGAGGAACTTAGCAGTGTGACAGTTTAGAAACAGGACATGGAGTAAAATGTCTGTGCTCAAGTGTGTGTCCTTAAGTTTTCAATACCTTTTATCTTTTTTCAATACCTGTGTAGCAACCAGAAAGAGGAAGTAAGGAAAACCCAGACTGGACTGGATTTTTTAAGATGAGTCTATGTCTCAAGTTTTGGAAAGTATGAATCATGCTACTGAGCTAACTGAGACAATGAGCTAATGTTAAGAAAGTGTGTTTTGGGAGGAGAAAATGTGCACGTGTCTCTGAAGAATATAGGAAAGTATAAAAATGAGAAACAAACTCAAATTCAATGGAGTTGTAGTCGGAGAATTGGTGGAGTTGTCCGAGGACATCGCAGAAGATGGTTCGATCTGACTTTATTCCAGGATAAGTAGAGTTTTACTCTACTAAGAAAAAGAACAGTTTAGATCAGTCTGCAATTTTGTTGAAGATGGAACAGAGCAACATATCCTCTCCTCTGCGAGAGATAGCAGAAGAAGCGGCCTGTTCAGGCCGTTCAGCCTGTGCTAGGAGAGTCCTTGACTTTCCTCAGCTCATTTTGCCGTCGTGTCAGATTTTTGAAACTTTTCCACAACGAACCCAAGGACATGAAAAGGATTTTTGCAAGACTGAATTGGGATCTGAACTGTTCACTCCCCCTGAGTTTTGGAGAATTTTTACAGGATTACTGGGACTCTGTAGAGGGTTTGGTGTTTCTGTTAGGGTTCTACCAGAATCAGGTTAGGACCGGGCGTGGCAGTTAAAGGCCAAGCTGTTTGCCCTGTCCATTCTAAAACATACAATTAGGAGATTTAATTAGGAAAGCTCAGTTCTGCAATATTAACCAAATTATTTGAACCTGATCAAATTTTTAAATGTATTTTGTGTGTTTGATCAAGAGCTGCTGCTGCCCCTGCTATCATTAATCAATAAACTTTTATTATGCTTTTAAAGAGAAGCATTATGGATTTTTAATTTGTTTACCTGAGTTCATAGACTCCTCATGGATGTAAAAAGTTAAGCACTTGTGTGCATGAGATCTGAAGGTTCTGAAAGGTTGTTCTAGTTAATGAGTAAAATAGATTTTTAAACAGATCCTTGGGGTTTTACTTTCCTAACCTCTAAACTTTAACCTAGCAATTCACCAAGAGCCGTTGTCAACAGAGGAGGGAGCTGTCATTAACAGACGTGACTGATTGGAAGGCTAGGCTATTGAGGCTACTTAGTTTAGTTTTCTGTCAGAGTAAGCGGGGTAGGCGTCTGGATGGAGACAGTGGGAGCTAGGCGAGTCCCCTCACCACCAGCTTAAGCTGTTCTGCTGAACTTATTAGGTAATACCTATGAGCAGTTTAGAACCTAACCCTATAAATGGAGAGCTGGTCCAGTTACCCTGTTTAAGGGTAAATTGCGAGATAACAACATACTTGTAAATGTCCTTTCGTGCAACTGTCGAAGTGCAGCAACAGTTCAGAAGGTCATGTTCAAAAATAAAAACCATAAAATACTACAAGTGTTCTCCAGTCCACCATGCTGTAAACACTGTCAGCACATGCATAGTGTTTACATAATGACAGACTTAATGTATTTTTTAAAAAAAATATAAAAAAGAACAAAACAGTTTTTACTACACACTACCTACTGCTCTCATTGTCCATGAATGCAAATACAGTTAGGTCCATAAGTATTTGGACACTGACACAATTTTCAGCATTCCAGCTCTGTACAACACCACAATGGATTTGAAATGAAACAATCACGATGTGCTTTAAGTGCAGACTTTGAGCTTTAATTTGAGGGCATTTACATCCAAATCAGATGAACGGTGTAGGAATTACAATACATTTTATATGTGCCTCCACCTTTTTAAGGGACCAAAAGTATTTGGACAATTGGCTACTCAGCTGTTCCATGGCCAGGTGTGTGTTATTCCCTCATTATTTCATTTACAAGGAGCAGATAAAAGGCCTGCAGTTCATTTCAAGTGTGGTATATTCATTTGGAATCTGGTGAGGTCACCTCTCAATATGAAGTCCAAAGAGCCGTCACTATCAGTGAAGCAAGCCATCATTAGGCTGAAAAATCAAAATAAACCCATCAGAGAGAAGCAAAAACATTAGGTGTGGCCAAATCAACTGTTTGGTACATTCTTAAAAAGAGAGAACGCACTGGTGAGCTCAGCAACGCCAAAAGACCTGGAAGACCACGGAAAACAAGTGTAGTGGATGACAGACGAATCCTTTCCCTCATTAAGAAAAACCCTTCACAACAGTTGGCCACATCAAGAAAACTCTCCAGGAGGTAGGTGTATCTGTGTCCAAGTCAACAATTAAGAGAAGACTTCACCAGAGGAAATACAGAGGTTTCACCACAAGGTGTAAACCATTGGTGAGCCTCAAAAACAGGAAGGCCAGATTAGAGTTTGCCCAGAAACATCTAAAAGAGCCTGTGCAGTTCTGGAACAACATCTTATGGACAGATGAGACAAAGATCAACTTGTACCAGAATGATGGAAAGAGAAGAGTATGGAGAAGGGAAGGAACTGCTCAAGATCCAAAGCATACCACCTCATCAGTGAAGCATGGTGGTGGTAGTGTAATGGCGTGGGCATGTATGGCTGCCAGTGGAACTGGATCTCTTATATTTATTGATGATGTGACTGCTGACAAGAGCAACAGAATGAATTCTGAAGTGTTTCGGGCAATATTATCTGCTCATATTCAACCAAATGCTTCAAAACTCATTGGACGGCACTTCACAATGCAGATGGACAATGAGCCGAAGCATACTGCGAAAGCAACCAAAGAGTTTTTAAAGGCAAAGAAGTGGAATGTTCTGCAATGGCCAAGTCAATCACCTGACCTGAATCCAATTGAGCATGCATTTCACTTGCTGGAGACAAATCTGAAGGGAAAATGCCCAAAGAACAAGCAGGAACTGAAGACAGCTGCAGCAGAGGCCTGGCAGAGCATCACCAGGGACCAAACCCAGCGTCTGGTGATGTCCATGAGTTCCAGACTACAGGCTGTCATTGACTGCAAAGGATTTGCAACAAAGTATTAAAAAGTGACAATTTGATTTATGATTATGTTAGTTTGTCCAAATACTTTTGGTCCCTTAAAAAGGTGGAGGCACATATAAAATGTATTGTAATTCCTACACCGTTCATCTGATTTGGATGTAAATGCCCTCAAATTAAAGCTCAAAGTCTGCACTTGAAGCACATCTTGATTGTTTCATTTCAAATCCATTGTGGTGTTGTACAGAGCTGGAATGCTGAAAATTGTGTCAGTGTCCAAATACTTATGGACCTAACTGTATATCCAGCTGAATGCTCAAACATAATCATGTCCCTTTTATTTGCATCATTCTCTCTCAAATATGAATAAACAACAATGGCAAATGGTCTGCACTTACATAGTGCCTTTTCTACCTTAGTGGTACCATTCACACACACATTCACATACTAATGGCGACAGAATTTCCATGCAAAGTGTCTGCCTGCCATTGGGAACAATTTAGGGTTCAGTGTCTTGCCCAAGGACACTTCGGCATGCGGATGGGCTCGAACCACCAACCTTATGATCAATGTACATCCCGCTCTACAACCTGAGCCACAGCCACCCAGACAAGTTAATTGTAGAATGACTCCTACGTGAATTTTCTGATCTGACGCCCCTTAGCAGAATGACGTTTCTCTGTGATTTCCAGCACTGCTAAGAATCAGAATTTGAAAATGTGATGTTTCACAATGAGTCATTACTCTGGTTAAAGTTTGTTTCTGGTTGAGGTACAAAACAACTTGTTTGGGTTTAGGGATATTGATTTGAGTTAAATCAAGTATCACATTAAGGATAAGGACACAATGTGGTTTAGGCACAAGTAGCCTAGCTTAGCCATGGCTCTGGTGGCAGCACAGGGGCCCACTAACTGTAAGATTAGACTGAAAAAATGCAGTGATTACTGCCTTTTAACTATGAGGACTGGACAGCATGTGTACAGTAGTCTTATGCACTTGCATATGCACAATGTGATATATTGTAATACAGAAAAGTGTAGGAGACTATGTGACTTTGGCTGTCCTTGCAAGTCTACAATTATGTTGATGTTCTGCCAAATGGTGACTCATAAAATCAGCAAATGCTAAATAAAGCCTCCATCACATTTATTTACTCGCTGAGGCAATGAGTAGGCATAAAACATAAACTGATAGACTAACTCATGTCTTCCTTGGTCACTTCAGTTTAGGGCACTTAACAGCTTGTGTCAGCCACTTCCAGAATTTGGAAGACATGTCAAGTTATTTATTTAGTATTTAGCACATACAGTGCTGTGAAAAAGTATGATATATCTTCTATTTTGCTTATTTCTCACACTTAAATGTTTCAGATCATCAAACCAATATCTATATGTATTTAATATTAGATAGAGATAACCCACAAAACACAAAATGCAGTTTTTAAAGATGACTTATTAAAGATTTATTGAAAACCTATATCACCTCTGTGAAAAAGTAATTGCCCCCCTTGAACCGAATAACTGGTTGGGCCATCCTCGGCGGCAACAACTGCAGGTAAATGTTTGCGAGTGAAAGTGCAAGAAGTGGAAAATTAGCAGTTCTGTTGTTGAACACACAGCCAAAAGAATTTGGCCAGTCACAACATTCAAAACACAAAACAACTTCAGGTAAAATTCATTTTTTCTCTGCAAATAAATGTAAATGGTAATGCTGTTTTAAGGTACAAATTAAGGAGGTACTTGAACAAAAATAGGCTGCACAGTCAAGTTGTCACAAAAAATGTATTAAAATGTTACTGTGCCAACACCACAACATAGCCTGTTGTGGTGTTGGTCTAGGTGTCAAACAGAGAAGAGCCTTAAAAACTAAACACACATCTAAAATGATGAGATCAAAAATAAACTTTATGGTCATAACCAAAAATGCTGTGTTTAAAAAGTACACACCTACTGTAATTATGAATGAGGATCTGTAATGTTTTGGGGAATGAGCTGCAGTGGAACAGGGAATTTAATCAATTTAAATGTAATTAATTTAATTTTTCTTTGAAGAACGGTATACGTTCTGCCAGGATAAATAAACTTGTGACAGAACTATATTTTTTGACATTGTTCTTAGCTGGAACATGGACACTAGCTTCTGTCTATTCATATGCAGATAGGCTATAAACATGCGGCCATATGGGTAACAAAAGCTGTCAGAGAACGTGTACAATCCCTACTTTATCTTGCAAGACTACAAGCCTGCACATGCAGAGGACAAACCAATAATAATAAAAGTGGTATTTTAAAGGGTAATAAAATAACATCTCTTTTTTAGAGGATGGTCTGTGATATGCTGAAGTCCTTCAGCCACAGGGTCTGCGTGGAGTGAGCCTTACCCTGCCCTCACTCTCAATTCTCCTGCAGGCACCCACACAATGTGAGCATCACTGCCAGTAAGAAACCAGTGCCAGGACAATATTATATGCAGTGTCCATGCAAGGTCTCATAAGATGGGTCATTCCTCTACACAGTAACATGTGGCGATAAAGGGATGGTTAATGTCTCAAACTAGCCCTTTGTTCAAAAAGATGGATAATGGATGTCACTTCTCCAACAGAAGTGTAGTATTGCTATTTCTGGTCAGTGAGCATAGTGAGCACAATTTTTACAGTGCATTGTGGGTAGTGCACTTAAACACTGCACCATTGGCACTGAACACCCTAGAAAATGTCAGACATGCCAGGCAGAAGTAATTCTTCCTCTATAGACTTACCCTCCCCCAACATCAACACTCAACACCACAGACTAAATCCTCCATATAATACTGACACATTTTCACTGACAAATCCATTTGTTGTACCTTGGGTTGTTATTCTGTATTGTGAAATTTTGCATTTTGAGTGTGTGTGCACTCCTCTCTTCAGGAGCTAAATATGTGTCACATACTTGTTTGCTCTCTCATTACAAAGTGGCTCGATACAGGTGCAGAATTTTCGCTTGGCTCATTTCCAAGCCATTGGGTTAAGGTGAGTTGGGGAAGTGGAGTGATTGCAGGGCAAGAACATGGTATGCTGATGTTTTTGGTGTCTTAATCTGTGAACCAAAGACTTCTAATTCAAACATTCAAATTTCATGAAGTATTCTTCAAACACTGTTAATGGTAAAGGATACACAAAATCCAGTGTAGAATTTCCTTCTTTCTGGGCTCAAAATCTTTGTATGTTTTTGGTACATCAGTGAAAAGATTTATTTAAAACTGCTGGTGAAGGATAAACGTAAATATAATAAGACTGCAATTCACGTTGGTGGTAATGACGTCTGATTAAGGTAATCGGAGGTTACCAAAATTAACGTTGAGTCGGTGTGTAAATACACCATAACAATGTTGGACTCCATAGTTTTCTTTGGACCTCTGCCTAATCTGATCAGTGATGACATGTTTAGCCGCATGTCATTGTTCAACCGCTGGCTGCCGAGGTGAAGTCCAGAATACAATGTGGGCTTAACAGATAATTGGAAAAGTTTCTGTGGAAAACCTGGTCTCATTAGGAGGGACTGCATACATCCCACTTTGGATGGTGCATCTCTCTTATCTAGGAATACAGAAAGACTTACTAGAAAACCAAACCCCTGACAGTCCAGGAAGCAGAATTGCAGTCTTATGCTTCTCTGCTGCTTCCATACGGCTGTCACCCTCTCATTTTCCTATAGAGACTGTGTCTGTCCCCCGACCACCCAGATTCTATAAGACTAAAAGGAACAATAGAAGGGCTGTTCAAAAACAACCTTATCCAAATTAATACAAATTTATCAGAACCAACAAACAGGACAATTAAATATGGATTATTAAGTATTAGATCTCTGTCATCTAAATCTCTTTTAGCTCATGATCTGATAACAGATCATCACATTGACTTAATGTGTCTGACTGTAACCTGGCTGCAGCATGTAGAATATGTCAGTCGAAATGATTCCAAATGAATAACATCTATTTACAATAATCCAAAAGGTTTCATTACAGCAGATATTTATCTGACAAAGCAATTATGGAACTTAGGGAAATGATTCCGTCATTATTTACTTCAATGCCAACACAACAGAGAGCAGCTCCTCTAGTGTTAGTCCCACACAGGTGGACAATCTGGTTGATGGTACTGCAGCTTTACTGCGTACATCGATTGATACTGTTGCCCCTCTGAAAAGAAGGCAATCAATTATAATAAAATAGCTCCACGGTTTAATGAACAACTGTACATCTTAAAGCAGAGTTCAAGGAGACTGGAAAGGCAATGGCGTTCTACAAATTAAGAAAATTTCCTCTAGCCTGGAAAGACAGTTTTATCACAAATAAAAAAGCAATTCATAGAGCAAGAATTGCCTATTATTCATCTTTAATTGAGGAAACAAGAACAACCCCAGGTTTTTGTTCAGCTCTGTAGCCAAGCTGACAAAAAGTTACAGCTCTGTAGAGCCTTGTGTTCCTTAAGATCTCAGTAGTGAAGATTTCAGGACCTTCTCCACAAATAAAGTTTTGAATATCAGACGAAAAATCATGGAAATGTCTTTAGGAGCAGCAGCTCTGGAAGCATCCATAGGACCAGATTTATACTTGGACTACTTCTCTGCTGTAAATCTGCCAGAGCTCATATCGATAGGAAACTCCTCTAAACCAGCAACATGTCTTTTAGATCCCATCCCCACTAGATTGTTCAAGGTCATTTTTCCTTTAATTAACACAGCAGTTTTAAATATCATCAACTTCTCTTTACAAACAGGCTACGTATCAGACTTTTAAAGCTGCTGTAATAAAGCCAATCTTCAAAAAGCCTACTCTGGATCCAGGTGTTTTAGCCAACTATAGGCCCATATCCAACCTCCCTTTATTTCTAAAATTCTTGAAAAAGTTGTTGCTGCCAGTTATGCGATTATCTGCATAGAAATAAGAGTTTCAGTCAGGATTTAGAATCCATCATAGCACAGAGACAGCACTGGTAAAGGTTACCAATGATCTTCTTATAACCTCAGACATTGGACTAGTTTCTATACTTGTTCTACTGGATCTAAGTGCTGCATTTGATACAGTTGATCACAGCATTTTATTACAGAGGCTGGAACATGTTATTGGGATTAAAGGAACAGCACTAAACTGGTTTAAATCCTATTTATCAGACAGATTCCAGTTTGTTCATGTTAATGACGATTCTTCCACTAGAGTTAGTTATGGAGTTCCACAGGGTTCTGTGTTAGGACCAATATTATTTACTTAGTAAAATAATAATTACTACATGCTTCCCCTAGGAAAAACTATTAAGAAACACTGCGTAAATGCCATTTTGAGGCCCTAAACAAACATGAAAACGCATATAACTTGTCACGCACATCAGACCTGGCAAAAAATTAAATTTTGGGGGCAATTACAATTCTGAATGGCAAAATGGCTGAGTAGCGGTAATTTTTAGTGGTAGTAGTAATTTTTAAAACGCATTTAAATTTAGTTAGTTTCATGTGCAGCTACGTAAATCAGTACACATATGTATCACCACAAGACGCTCAAAAAAGCCTCAAAAACCCAACACAAAATCCGCCATTTTGACTTTACTCTCACATTTTTTTTGCCGTTTTTCTGTTCTGTTCATAATGTTGAGGCTGATTTGGTGTATATCACCATTACATACCAGTAACTCTGTGTTTCCCCTGAGGTCCTGTGTCCTGTGCTTATTATCCCCGCAGATGTTTCTGGATCTGGAGTTACACATCTCTGATCTCTAGCCACTGGCCTCACCACTTGCTATCCTGCTATCCCCACCTCCCTCATCCCCACTCCTACCCCGAGGCAGATGGCCACCTTCCCTGAGCCTGGTTCTGTCGGAGGGCCCCTGCCCCAAATTCTAGGGGTATTTTTGGTACTTTCCCAACGTTGCTGATTGCTTGCTCACAGGGAGTCCAAAAGCAAATTTGGATTGTTGGGTTTTCTGTTCTCTGTGTATAATTCCTAAGGTATGCACCTTACTATGTTAAGCGCTGTGAGATGATATATGTTGTGAATTTGCGCTATATAAATAAAAGTGAATTGAATGTCATTTATTCTAACTAAAAAAACTTAAACAAATTAAACATGCATGTGGAACTTTTCTTTCCTCGATCTTCCAGTGAGTATATTTGATGCTTTTTTGGTTGTTCCTCCTTGTTGTTCTAGCTGTTGTCACTACCTGATACAAAGCCACCACTGTCATCTACCCTGTCTCCATCACTATAATTACCACGCTCTTTAGCTCTGGCCAACCAATCATTGCTGGATGACATAATACAGCGCAGGAATGTCACCACAGAAACCAGTTTTAAAACTCAGGTATACTGTGAAATACAGAGAGATTTATCTGCCACTGTTTAATCAGCATTGTATGAACTAGTTCGGCTTGAATGTAATGGCTTTTGATTTTTATGTATAAGTTCCAATCTGTTGCTTTGAGTAGGTGTTTATGTCTCATAGGGGCAATGGTAAGCTTTAACTAACTGTTGGCTACACACATTTAAAGTCAAGTGTTTATACTAGAAATCAGGGGCGTAGCCATCATTTTAGAAGTGGGAAGGACAAATTGTTCAGAGGTCCATTGAGTGATTTATCATCTTCTCGCATTCAATTGCACCTCTCCTTAGCAGCTAAAGAGCCACATAGCCACCAACAGCACAGCACCAGGGAACCGACTTTAGGTCTTTAAAAATGATACACTATCAAAGTCAAAATCTAAAATCTAAAGCTGCCAGACTCTGGTTGAGTTGACACAGAATGACCCTGGGGCATCTACAGGGTGAGGAGCCAGATAATTAAGTGTCAAATGAAAACTCTGAACACTAAAAGTTCTGTAGAACAGCATTCCTATTGAAAATGATCAGCACCAAAATTAAATGGAAGTGACCAGGTAACAGGGTCATAAGCCTCATAAATTAATTTAATGGCAAGAAGTGACACAACAATAAACATATCCACAACTATTGCAACCCAGACCAAAAACATTTAGTATAAATAAAACTAGGTCTGAAATAGCAGTGGGAGAATGTTTTTTTTAGACTCAGAACACTCACAGATTAATTCACAGGCCGTATGACACGATAGAATATGAATCTTAAGCAGTCTAAGGTGAGGAACTTTGAACATTCCTTGTAGTGTTAAATTTTTTCCTGTTTCTCTGGATAGTCATTCTACAGCATGACCAGAGAAACAGAAATAAAGGATCAATTTATGGCCAGCATGAACAGGAGGAGTATTTACAGCAAGTAAAAGCTGGTTTCAGTGTTCATTTAAACACTTGACTATTGTTTTGAGACAGACTGGGAAAACTATGAACACTGGAGACTTTTTGTCAGTTTGAAGATCAAGGAGGAAATGAGCAAGCGGTACACATTCAAACAATCTGAGTTTCTTAAATTTTCGTTGAAAGCCAACCATGGCTTGCAAAATGTTACCTCAGTACCTCTATTTGCAAACCTGGTTTCCATATCTCATTTAAGCAGCAATCGCTTCATAAACTGTAAACAGCAGTTTCTTTCATTAAATTTGAGTCACCCTCAGTGGGACAATTGCACTTTTAAACAAAACTTCAGATCAACTCAGATGAAATGATTTCTCTTGTTTTAGTGAGATTAATCAAACAGCACGATCTACTCTACTGCATGTACATGACATGAGCACATTAAACTGCATGACCAAGCATAGCACAGAATAATAAGCACACAAAGATTCCCACTCTGTATACTTGGTACATTATACACTATGCTGCTATGCATCTAGTTTGTGATCTCTTTATACTTTGTATTTGTACTGACTGAATCAATGGACTCACAAGAGGAATTTGAGTTATACCCAAAATTCACTTAAACTAAAGACTATATCAAAAACAGCAAATCAAAGGGTAGACTTTAATGTGTAACGCTCTGCTTTATATTTTTGCTTGATTTAGATTCCATGTGTTACCTTTCTTAGATAAGAAAATAGGTGCAAACTGGAATGCTTGCTGTAAAGTATATTGAAACATGGTACAGTGCATGCATGTATGCGGTATCAAAATAGTGTCATTTCTGCAGTAAAGAGTAGCAAGATGATGGAATGTATGTGGTAAAGTCTATCACAGTGATTTAACGCATGCAGTATGATGTAACATTATGTATGCCAAAGAAGTCTACAGGCAAGGTCAGACGGGGATGGAAACACAATGCCTTTTACTACGTTCCTCTGAGCAAAACCTAAGTTACATGTCTTTGTCTCACTCTCTTGCTCATACAGCTGGCATGGTGAGTCAGGGGACTTACTATACACTTGGATGCTGTTTTCAAAAGAAAGACAGTGATTAGCAGCAAGCTCTATTATACTTCAGCCAGTGAGCAAGACATTTTATGCTGCATGACCCATCGCACTTTAAATGAAAAAGCTGTTGTGGGTCAAATAATTGGGTCTTACTTTCCTGAGAAGATATGAAATTGTGTTGTTCAGATCCCTTCAGCGCTGGGCCAGTGGAATGAAGTTTGCTCAAGTCTTGGCCTTAAATCTTACCCAGCACACAAAACGGACCATCTTCTTTTGTAGTACTTTCCTCTGGTAGTATTGTAATGCCAAGGATGCATCACAATAGAGGAGACTAGTATCTTTAATATTCAGTTTACAGTGGTTATGTGTGAGTGTACTGTTTGTGCACAAATCACCCCACCCCTGCTGAAACCAGTGTGGAGTCAATTAAATCCTTTTCAATATATAAAATCTACGTTTATTGCCAAATCAAATCATAACTCCTCTCAGGGCACTTTACACAGTAAGGTGAAGACCTTACAATTTTATAAAGACAAACAACTCCACCATGTCCAGTACTTAAACAGTTAAGTATAAGTATAAGTATAAGTATAGTTACTGTTAAAGGCAAAAGTTGCCTTTAACAGGCATAAACCTCAGACAGAATCAGACTTAAGGAGGGGAAACATGAAACTTGGGAGTCAAGACATGCCTGCAGAAATCTACAGGGAAGGAGATAATAGTGAAAAAAATAGGAGAATGTGAGAAGGGCTAAGGTTTTAATTTTCATCTAAATTATAAAGCAAAGACAGGGGTTTCATAAAGCTACTTAATCTCATTAAAAATGCTTAATCTTCATCTTGCTGAGGACAGATACATACTTTGTGTACCATCTTCTGAATGCTAGGACACTCTTTTTGGGAGTTGTTGATAACTTTAATGATCAACTTCTGTGGGAGTAAAGTTCAGGTAGCTGCTTTCCATGGTATTGGCATAATTTCCTTTCATTTGTTTACTGCATCATCAGATATACACCTACTGTCATGGAACTTTTTGCGAAATGCTGTGTATAGATGCCAAAATCCAAGGTTTTCCAGCAGAACACCATATAGTACCAACATGATCAGTGTTTTTCACTTGATCTGTCAGTGGTCATAAAGTTGTGGCTGATCGGTGTGCTAAAAGTGGCAATAAAAGCACTTTACAACGTTTCTCATTCATCCATTCACACACAGCTGAGCATCATTCGCAGGACATGTTATCACTGGATGTGGCACATGATTAATTTTGTCCAAATGTCCCTAGATAGCAACGAAAACTGCTAAATCATTTAACTCATTCTTTGTGCAAAATGGCACACTTTCCTCAGTTTTACCCTGTCATTTGTGAGGGCCAGCTGCTTTTCTTAGTCCTGTGTAATGCAAAACTGAATATCTCATCCAAACACTGACTGGTAATGTTAATTTTTCAGAAACAGTACTTGCAAACTCAACAGAAACATGTCTTTCCACAGTAAGTGTATATATTTCCCTAAAAAATCTGTGACCAAAGAATACAAACAAAAATATCAGTGACCTGGACAAGTCGAACCCACCTAACATTCTTGACTGGTCGCTTGAACTTTGTGAACTTGTGAACTTCTGTGACCCTCAGTAAGTTTTTCAGAAACAGGAACACAGGAAATTCAGGAAATGCATTCCTAAAAACAAAAGTTTCTTGTCGTTTCTGGGCATAGAAGCACTGTACAGCACCGCTGTAGGTATGTCCATCCCATTGCTTGTTTTGATTTCCAATGGACCACTATCACGTCTCAGCCTTTTGACTGAAGTATGCCATTACATGAGTTGCTTATCTAACTATTCAGCTCTATAAATGTTGTTTCCTCCTCCATTTCCACCATTTACATTTTCTTGCATGCATTAGCAGGATTGCGTCACAAGTCTCTTCAATACCACTATAGTTCACTTTGCCCAAGAAGCTTCACACTTAAGCAGCATATTTCAGATGGCCAGTGCTCTACACTAAATATTACATTATCCTCTAATGATTACATCTACTCAAATAACTGAGGTCATTAAGAAATTGCTGCAGTGCAGTAGGTTTCAAGTCATGAGTGTTGATGATATACACTATCTTGTTATCTTGATGACGGCACGCATGGATGCAGGGGCTTGGAGCTCCCGACTATTTAGCAGCTTTTGTGTGTTTTTCTGTGTTTCGAATTGACTTGAGCAAGCTCTGAGTGAGCCTTTACATTATGGACAGGTCAGGTTACTCAAAATTAGAAATAAAGGTCAGAACTTTACCCCAGACAACCTCAACTCCATTCCACCAGAGCTACAGCGTCCCAGACCCAGCCATCTTCCCTCCTGTGAAGCGATGGAAGTGGCACATGGAAAGAAAACAAAAGCGGGGCAAGAGGGCCAGTGCACAAGCTCGGGTGCATGCTAACCCCCACAAACCAGCCTTACTGAGTCTCTTCCTCTCCAAGCCCTGGTCTCTTGTCAACAAATTGGATGAGATATGACTAAGGATAACCTCCCACAGCTTTGAGAGCTGTGTGATGGTGATAATGGAGACCTGGCTGGACAACACCATTCCCAACACAGCCATCAAACTAGCAGGTCACTCTATTTACCGAGCTGACAGGACTGCTGATTTCAGCAAATGCAGAGGTGGGGGAGTGTGTGTTTACATCAGTAATGCCTGGTGCACATCAGTGGACATTATCAAGACACACTCGTGCCCTGACATTGAGTATCTGGCTTTAAAATGCAGACCTTTTTATCTCTGCAGATTTACAGACTGTGTTGCCAAAATTACATGAAACTGTGAATTCCCCAACCACAGAGGACAACATTCTTGATCAGGTTTACACCAATACCCTGGAGTACACAGGGCTTCTCCATCTCCACACCTGGGATCATCTAATCACACCTCTCTGCATATTATTCCATCCTACAGACCCCTGACCTGCAGAAAGAAACCAGCTGTTAAAACTATTACTCTTACTTTATTTATTTATTTAATAGGGACAGTGCATATTAATGAACATCTGCAACTTACAGTGTAAATATGCCAGATTATAGCAAAGATGCTTGTTTCCATCTGTAGTCCTTAGACATGTGACTAAAAACAAAACAGTACAAAATACAATGACAAGATACGACAATAACAATAACTATACACTAAAAGTGTTCACAGGCCTGGTTGTCCTTTAGCCACTGTTTTAGGTGTGATTTAAACATGGCTAGTGTTGGAGTCTCTCTTACTGATAATGGGAGACTATTCCAGTACTTAGTGCCTCTATTCACGTCTGGAATGATGAATCAACTTCAAAGCTACAGGACTGTTTTGAAAACACAGACTGGGAGTTGTTTGCTCAGAACACACACTTAGATGAATACAGCTCTTCTTTTCCAGCTTGTATAGCTATATATTCGACACCCCGAGGGTGAGAGCCTCAACTACAGCACCAAACAAGCAGATGTCCACCCTAGTCCTGCAACAACAGCAGGTGAGATCAACGCTGAAGATGATCAACATCACCAAAGCGGCACAGGGTGCCGGACCAGACAGGGGTCAAAAAACGTTGGACACTTTATTTTTCCGAAGTCGGAGGAGCACTGGAGGAGACCATGAGCCGCTCGTTCACCTCCAGGCCAAGGGGAGTTCATCCCCGGCGAGCCAACCGAGCCGCGGCTCCATGATGAGGCAGAGCCAGTGGAGTTAGCACGGATGTTAGCACGTCGTCAGAGCAGCCTTCTGCGAGCCGCGATGGTAAACATGGAACTAGCAGATTAAATCCAAAATGGTTAGCTGACCCTAAATTTAGTGGATGGCTCTATAAGACCCAGTATGGTAAACCCAGATGGACTGATGCACTGATCCAACCTGAACCATGTGCAGCAATAAGTAGAGGGGGTCACACAGCACAGCAGACCTGTTCAGCCTCTGAGTTCCCTGGTTTTACCCCTTGGCCATGTTTGTACTTTTTTATTTATGTTAATTTATTTTACTTTTAAATGTGACCAGCAACGGCTTGTTTTAAGATTCACTAGAATTTAACTTAAGTGAAAACAACTGATATTATTTATTTTAATTGTATTTTTGTGTTTGTTAAAACCATATTTCAAGATTGTGCCTTTTTATAAGACTCTACGTTTAAGTATTGTTAATAAATGGCTTATAATAACACATAATAGTCATAATTTCAAAATTCTTGTCAACTTTTACCTTTTTTTTTTTTTTTACAAAAACACGGTGGGCGGCCGGTGGGCTTCTCTACCACCGGGCTTAGCAAGTTTTCTGGGGGAAACCCTGAACTGGGTGTATGACCACATAAACAGTCATAGTTCATCTGATCCACATCAAACCTGACACAACACTTTCTTGAGCAGCAGTACACCCACTAAATGTGGAGTACATGGGATGTATGGGATTTTGACATGAACACAGCTATACCCTGGAAACTACCATAAACTTTTTTCCAGTGAAACCAGTTCATCCAGTGGAGTCCCTCATTCACCATCCACCAATGGACTGACAACTTGCCTGACAAAAACAGAGAATATACCACTGATGAGTGGGGGGAACCCAAAGAAGTAACAGTGTTTAACTGCAGCAGTGTCAAGACAGCTGTAATCCAAAGCTCCTCAAATTAATACAGAAATAAATAAGAATGGAAGGGAAGGATGTGGAAGAGTCAAAGACACGTACACAGACAGCACACTGGGCTTGAAACCTTATATGACTCAAACTCAGTCTATGTTCTCTGCATACATCCTAGTTTGATCAAAGGCACGAAAGACTTTGAATCAGGACATTAGTGTGCATGTGCACATGCTTAAATGTGAGATAAAAGATTACAAGCTGTGTGGGTCAATTCAGTCACCAGTAGCTTGATTTAATATTTTGGCACAGCAGTGAATTATGGGTGATTGCTACTTTTGGACTTTTGTGCTATTACCCTACCTAAGAGCAAGGCGCTAGCTGGTTGGTTGGCCATTTTACCAAGATTTTGTGTTCTCCTTTGGTTCTTTGGAAAACAGCACAATTGAAAGAAAGTACTGAATTAACTCATTCCTAATACTATATAAGTGCATTACAAATGCAAACACACCTTGACTGATAAGGAAAATTCAATAGTGCCATCAGTGCTTTGACATCAATGCACTGACAGGTCTCAACATCTGATAATCTGATACACTGTTGTGAAAAATATCCATGCTTCCCACAGGAAGAACCATAATAACTTTGGTGATCTTCTAAATTTTAATCTCGTGTCATGATCATCATCAGCATGTTATAATGTTCAGTTGTTGACATTTTTGGTATAATACCATATACCTGCAAACTCATGACATTCCAGTCAGTCGTAGCAGCACTGTGGCAATGCAGTTTGAATCTGTGTCAGTCTGCACATACAATTTGTTGGATAAAACAAATAAATCACTTAAGGTGCAGGTGGACTGAACATAAATAAGTACGTTTATAATGTTTAATATTTATAAAGCAAAATATGTGACTTTGTTCCAAGCAGCATTTTAATAGGCTATTGAAGAAAACAGCAATAATGAACAACTAATTATGAGTGAACATCCTGTCCCACCACCGCATCAGAGAGTCTCCATGACCCTTTTGGGTGAATGCTGCATTTATTAAGAACAAAGTTAACAGTTTTCTTACATCCTATTTTTTAGTGTCAGTAGTAAGTGTGATGTCTCTTACAGGATTCATCAAATTCAAGAAAACGAACTGTAAAGCATCACCTGATGCAACTACACTTCACTCACTTTAACTTGGACACTTATTTTGAAATGATGTATTTGGAGGGACTAGATGTTTGTTGGGTCTAGCCTCTGCTGCAGCTGGTTCACACCACCAAAGTCAGTCTTCAGTCATGCCCATATTTGACCCCCTGGGGTCTACTGCAGGCTGGTCAAGTCCCTGTCTATTGGTGCCAGTTTGCCAAATGATTAATACCAGTGTTGAAATAATTATTTAGTAAATTGTTACATATTTGACCAAAAATTATGTGGTGAATAACTGTAACCAACTTGGATAAAAATACTAAGATAAATTCTTGGGCACTGACAACATTTGTCAGTAGTTTTTGACACCGAAGCTAAATAACTAATTAATTAATCAACTAGATAAATCATAAATGTGCAGATAAATTAAAGGGCATGTGCAGATGAATTAAAGGGCTGTTTAAATTGTTCCAACATTATAGCCAACAGTTGTCTATCTATCTATCTATCTATCTATCTATCTATCTATCTATCTATCTATCTATCTATCTATCTGCACACATATTGTGACCTCTGTGAAACCCTGCAACATCTGGCTAAGCTTTGTGCTGGTCTTCTCATAACAATATTTAGAAGAACCTATGTAAAACTGCAACAGAGCAGTGCTGAGGGCCTGTCTCATTTGAAATTGCATGAACCTGGGTCGCAGGGCAATGCATCAAGTCTGAGGAAACGTCGCATTGACGGGCTGAGCTAGCAAACGCTGCGTAGTACAGGCTACTGACTGCTGCTGCTGCTGCCTGGAGCCACAGTCCTGATGAGGATGATGTCAGTGTTCGAGGATGGGAACACATTAGCCCAACATCAGCCAGCAGCGAAATGACAGCCCAGGATGAAGAGGACAAATAACAAATAACCCGCTGCATCTCAGCTCAGAACATGTGATCGCAACCATAACGACGCTTTTGCGAAATCCAAGTGTTTAAATGTAATTAGGTGAATGCACGGATCCGAGAAAAATGACGCACATTATATGTCGACTTCAGTCACTATGTCCGTCGCAGTGATGTCAAATTTATCAGCAGTTCTGATGTCGGAGACAATCCGACCCGAAGTGTAAAAAGCCTCATCTGATCTCTGTGTGCCTCCGAGCCGCGCACACAAACACAAGTCTACTGCAAATGAAAAGCTCCGTGTCTTACCAGATCAGACCGGACTCCCAGCCTGTGCTGATCCATTTTTTGTCAGGGATGTGATACGAGGCAGTGCGATAGTGGTTTCCCAATGACGACATCGGACATGTGCAAAAGGTAAAACTGCAATATGCTCCTTATTGGTCAGACTCCGCGGATTTTTTTCTCGCCTCCTCCCAAACGTTACGACGTCGGTGGATTGCAGCACCATCCACATCTATGTGGCCGCAACCACCACCCTCTCTCTCTCTCTCTCTCTCTCTCCCCCCCTGTCTCCCCCTCCTCTCTCTCTCTCTCTGTCAGCCTCCATTGCGCCTGCAGCACCGACAGCAGCGCTCTCAGCCTTCTCCAAAGAGGCTGTGATTGCTGTTGCTTGCTGTTATAGTGGATCAGCTGATGTCATAGGACTGCGTACACACAGAGCTCCACTTCTGACACATCTCACTTTACAGCTTCAAAAATGAATGGTTAAGGTTAGGGTCAAGGTCAGAGGAAGCGGTCATTGGTGGCGACTACCAGGGGCGTAGCACCAAATTTTGGGCCCTAGGTACAAACCATCTTGGAGGGCCCCTACTATAAGTTGTGTAAAAAAATCAAAATTATTATTGTAATATGGTTCTATAGTAATAATATTTACCACTATTATGGGTGTTTCTTTTTTTTTATCAGAATGCCTCAATGACTCCGTGTCCCTCAGTCTCTCATCATCTTCCCCTTCCCTTTCAATTCAATTCAATTCAATTCAATTCCCTTCCCTTTCCTCTTCAGTTCTCTCCACATCCTCTTCCTCTCTACCTTCTTACGTAACTGCTTCTCTTTCCCTTTTTTCACCTTTCTCATTATCTATTTCTGCCTTGCTATAGAACATGGACACACATATGCAAATTTTGTAAGTGCAATTTATTAGTGCAATTGTAATCATTAAAACGCTCCAGAGTTTAAAAAAAAGAGAGAAGAAAAAACTATGTTCTGTATTATTTAAACATCTGAATCAGCTGCAGATACCTGCATGCTCACTTTGCCTCACTGTCATATCCTCCTCAGTGCCTTCATCTGGCCGTGATGAGGGGCCTCCTGATGCTGTGTCTGAAACTGAAATCCACTGACTTCACAAACTGCAAATATATCTAATATTATTACTGTACAGCCTATTATTAAAATGTCTGACTAGTCAGTGGTTAAAGTAGGCAATGTCTATGTTATAGTTATTAAGCTATGTTTGTGTGGTTAAACCAAATGTGCATAGCCTATAGACTCATGGGGGCACACTGGCTCCTAAATTGGACTTGGTGGTGTCCAAATTTAGTCTTCAAAATCAGTTTTTAAAAGGCCTATTTCCCATTAGGATTGGATGAAGGATCGATCCAGCGTTTAAATGTGTGAGCGTGTACGTAGTTATTTGCATAACAACTGGGCGAAAACAGCGCTAATGACCTGTGGCTTTTCTGACTTAGAAGATGTCAAAGGGGGTAAAACAAGGCTTGTTAACTTCTGCTGCTGACTGCCTTTGAAGGAGAAGTCCAGAGCTCTGTATGCCTGTGTATTTGACTGGCATCCTAAGTCTGCTCCCATTCATAAGGGCTCTATCTCAGCCCCTCACGGGCAGAGAAGAGGTAGAAGCCCAGGGACTTCACCATCATAAGCGTTGTTTGCTCTCCACATATCTTATGATACAACAACGTAGTGTCATGTAGCTTAATTTAGATGGAGTACAAAACAAATTGTCTGCTATCCTTTCTGATGTTGATATTAGCCTAATAACAATGCTAGTGTTTTATGCTCACCTTTGAAGAACTGAGTAAGCAATTGTTAGCCATCATTTGTCTTTCTCTCCCTCTCCTTTCTTTCTTTTCGCTTTTGGAAACCTGACTTCCTTTCCTTGGGGAAAGACATGGCTTGTTTGCTGTCAGATCCACCGCTTCAAGTTATGGGCTGTGTGGATCATACCATTCACACTGTTTTAGGGGGGTGTTACAGCCCTCCTACAGAATGAATAATTGTTTTATGAGCTAAACTGTGCTAATCAACCAGTTTGTCTTCACAGAGGGCCTGTCATAGTCCAACATAAATAGCATGACAATGTTAAAATGCATATACATTAATCTATAAAAGACAGACTTCTGAGCCCCCACGCCTTGCGCCTTGCGCCTTGCCCCCACCCCAATCCGACGCCCCTGGCGACTACATGCTGACAACACGCAAGGTGAGTTGGCCTGTAATTCGCACACCTTCTCTTTCATTTCCACAAAATATAAGCTGTCACATTCATGTTCAGACAGGGAGGGAGCCTGCATCCATTTTGTAGAACCCTGGTGACTTTGCTCTTGGCCATCATTACAGTTAGTGTAGTTTCCAGCTAATCTACCCGCCCAGGGTAGATTAGCCTGGTGGCATATGTTGTCCGGGGCAGTAGCCCCTGGTAGGGTCTCCCAAGGCAAATTGGTCCTGGGGGAGAGACCAGACAAAGAGCGATTTAGAAGACCCTGATGACATCAGAGAAAAGGAAAGCCGCCACCTCATCCGGGTTAGGGATACCAGGTTTAGGGACTCCTACTGGAGCCAGCCCTGGGAGGGGAGCTCGTCAGAGAGCACCTGGTGGCCGAGCCTTGGGGCCGCGTGGGGCTTGGTCGGGCACAGCCTGAAGAAGTTACACGGGGCCGCCGCCCAGTGGGCCCACCATCCGCAGAGCAGGAAATCGGGGTCAGATACTATGCACACTGGGCAGTAGGCAGGAGCGGGCGTCTGGGCGCGCCGCCCCCTGGTGGCATAGACTGCTTCTGGGGACGTGGAACGTCACCTCACTGGTGGGGAAGGAACCTGAGCTGGTGCAGGAGGTGGAGCGATACTGGCTAGATATAGTTGGGCTCACCTCCGCCGGCTAGATATAGTTGGGCTCAAGCAAGGGTTCCGGAACCAAACTCCTGCAGAGAAGTTGGACTCTCTCCTTTTCCAGAGTTGCCCACGATGAGAGGCGCCGGGCGGGTGTGGGGATACTCACAAGCCCCCGGCTGAGCACCGCGTTGTTGGAGTTCACCCCGGAGAACGAGGGGGTCGCCTCTCTGTGCCTGCGTGTCGCGGAGGGGAAAACTCTGACTGTTGTTTGTGCTTATGCACTGAACAGCAGTTCGGAGTATTCTGCCTTCTTGGAGTCTCTGGGTGGTGTTCTGGAAGGGGTGCCATCTGGGGCTCCATAATTCTCCTGGGTGACTTCAACGCTTACGTGGGCAATGATGGAGAAACCTGGAGGGGGGTGGTTGTGAGGAACGGCCTTCACTTGTTTGTATGAGAGCTCAATAGTAGCAGTTGCCAGTGGCTCACCAATAGAGGCAGGGAAGAGTCCAAGGAGTCAGTCTTCAGATTCAAAGAAATAGTGTTTATTCTGCAAGATACAGGTTAAACACACTGAGAGATACCCCAGGGTATACTCTGACAATCACTCCTGATGCTTCTGGCTTTATACTGGAGATTTCCACGCCCCAGGCTCATCCTTCTGTTATGATAATTCACGGGGGCTTGCCACCATTATACCACCTGTTCTGTTCTTCATAGTGTCTGGACATTCTGGCATCATTTTAAAAATTATGATGGATGGGCGGTGTCACCAGGAGGAGACAGCCCCTCTTCTCTGGCTTCACCCTCCAACCAATCAGAACACTTATATTTTCTTCTGCACATACATAAGGCCTTTTCAGGGTACCTCAGCAGTTACATTCTTTCATCATGCTATCATGTCTTACAAGAGCATTAATACACAAGTGCACTTAGACGGAGACAGAAAACTACTTGTATATATCACATTTCAAGATAATGAGACTGTGCACTTCTATTTCCAGACAATGGCGGCTGTGTGATCACATCCCGAAATAATTTGTTCATGTGATTAAAAACAGTTGCCCCTACAATACAAATAGGTGCACACAACATTTGGGCCCTAATTTGGAAATGATATCTCTTGGTCATAAGCCACTACGGTACCAGAGCACCTTAGGCCAAATGTCGATGATCGTCTTTGTCATCATGTCATCAGACCTGCGGCCGTATGTCTCAGACACTCGGGTGAAGAGAGGAGGAGAGCTGTCAACTGATCACCACCTTCACCTGGTGGTGAGTTGGATCCGATGTCGGGGAAGGCTGCCGGACAGACCTGGCAAACCCAAGTGTGTAGTGAGGGTGAGCTGGGAACGTTCGATCCTGTCCATAGGGTTTTCAATTCCCACCTCCAGAAGAGTTTCTCCTGCATCCCGAGGGAGGTTGGGGAGGCCTTGAACATGGCCTCCATTGCAGAAGCGGCTGTTAGGAGCTGTGGTCAGAAGGTCACTGGTGCTGTCGTGGCGGGAACCCAAAAACCCTTTGGTGGACACCAGCGGTAAAGGAGGCCGTCAGGCTGAAGAAGGAGGCGTTTCGAGCCTGGTTGGCTCAGGGGTCTCCTGAAGCAGCTGACAGGTACCGGTTGGCCAAAAGGGCTGCAGCTGTGGCAGTTGCGGAAACTAAAACTCGGGTGTGGGAGGAGTTCAGTGAGGCTATGGAGAAGGACTTTAGGTTGGCCTCGAGGAAGTTCTGGCAAACCGTTCGGCGCCTCAGGAAGGGGAGGCAGGGCTTTGCCCTGGCTATGTACAGCCAGGGAGGAGAACTGCTGACCTGTACTGGGGATATCGTCAGGCGGTGGAAGGAGCACTTCGAGGAACTCCTGAACCCGGTAAGTACGTCATCTGCGGAGGAGGCAGAGCCTGAAGACTTAGGGGAATCTTCGTCCATATCCGTGGTAGAGGTTGTCGAGGTGGTTAAGAAACTCCTTGGTGGCAAAGCGCTAAGTGTGGACGAGATTCGCCCTGAGGTGCTGAAGGCTCTGGACATTGTTGGACTGTCTTGGCTGACACGTCTCTTCAATGTCGCGTGGGCATCAGGTACGGTGCCTGTGGAGTGGCAGACCGGGGTGGTGGTTCCCATTTTCAAAAAGGGGGACCGGAGGGTGTGTGCCAACTATCGGGGTATCACACTTCTCAGCCTCCCCGAGAAAGTTTACTCTAGGGTGCTGCAAGGGAGGCTCCGATCTATTGTCGAACCTCAGATTCAGGAGGAACAATACGGATTCCTTCCTGGTCGTGGAACAGTGGACCAGTGGACCAGCTCTTTACTCTTGCAGAGCTGCTGAGGGGAGCATGGGAGTTCGACCTGTCAGTCCACATGGGTTTTGTGGATCTGGAGAAGGCCTATGACCGTGTCCCCCGAGGGGTTCTGTGGGGGGTACTGCGGGAGTATGGGGTGCCGGGCTTGTTGCTCTGAGCCATTCGGTCTCTGTACAACCAAAGTGAGAGCTGTGTCCGCATTCTTGGCATAAAGTCGAACACGTTTCAGGTGGGTGTTGGACTCTGCCAGGGCTGCCCTTTGTCTCCGATCCTGTTTGTGGTTTTCATGGACAGGATTTCTAGGTGCAGCCGTGGTGAGGAGGGTGTCCGGTTTGGGGACCTCAGTATCGCATCTCTGCTTTTTGCAGATGATGTGGTGCTGTTGGCTTCATCAGACCGTGACCTTCAGCATGCACTGGAGCGGTTTGCAGCCGAGTGTGAAGCGGCGGGGATGCGGATCAGCACCTCCAAGTCCGAAGCCATGGTTCCCAGCCGAAAACCGGTGGACTGCTCCCTCTGGGTTGGGGGGGAGTTGCTGCCTCAAGCAAGGGAGTTTAAGTATCTCGGGATCTTGTTCACGAGTGACAGGAAAATGGAGCGTGAGAAGGACAGGAGGTTGGGTGCGGCATCAGCAGTTTTGCGGGCACTGTACCGGACTGTTGTGGTGAAGAGGGAGCTGAGCCACAAGGCAAAGCTCTCTGTTTACCAGTCCGTCTACGTTCCAACCCTCACTTATGGTCATGAGCTCTGGGTAGTGACCAAAAGAACAAGATTACAGGTACAAGCGGCCGAAATGAGCTTCCTCCACAGGGTGGCTGGGCTCAGCCTTAAAGATAGGGTGAGAAGATCGGACATCCGGAGGGAGCTCGGAGTAGAGCTGCTGCTCCTTCACGTCGAAAGGAGCCAGTTGAGGTGGTTTGGACATCTGATTCAGATGCCTCCGGGGAGGCTTCCCTTGGAGGTATTCTGAGCACGTCCGCCTGGAAGGAGACCCTGGGGCAGACCCAGAACCCACTGGAGGGATGGGAACGCCTCGGGATCCCCCAGGATGAGCTGGAAAGCGTTGCTGGGGGGAGGGACGTCTGGAACGACCTGCTTCGTCTGCTGTCTCCGCGACCTGACCCCGGATAAGCGGAAGAAAATGGATGGATGGATAGTTTTCAGCTAATCTAGTAACAGAAAACCAATCAGTGGGCTATCAGTCTTAAATGATTTTGAGATTTGCCGTACTCTTCTGCAGTTATCTCCTTCTTAAAAATAGCTTCCATTCAACTCTAGAGGATTGCTTCCTCTAGAATGTGCAGCTCTGTAAAGGTGCTGCCTCTATCTGCATTCACTCCTCCCGGCTGGCTGCAGCTCAGCACACCAGCTCACACACAACTCTACACTACACGATAGCAAGCTGTGACACTGGAGTAATTCAGTCAAACATGTCGGAACTAGAAACCATTTCTAAATGGTTTCTAGTTCAGCCCCCAGCGATTTAGCGCTAGTGGTGGAGTGAGTGGCACCACAAGGTTCCTCCAAAGGGACAAATAAACCCCACACTGGTGAAAAGTCCACTGTGAAATTGTGTATAATGTTTGCCAAGCAACAATTCAACCCCACAGTGGGTCTTCATCAGGCCGCAGCACACAGCAAGGTCTGCTAATAGTGAGCTAACACTGGAGCTTTCAGATACGAGATCCTTCCTCATCAGATGTCAGATGGGTCACTGAGCCAAAACGAACAGGAAATAGAGAAATAATTTTTCCACGGGTGTATTTTAATTTTAATGTCCATTTACAAACACATTTAATTAAATCAACAAAATCTCATGTGGTCACAGGGGCTTACCCCAAAAACAAGAGTGCCCTCTGGTGGCTTTTAGAGTAAACCGCATTTAACTGTCCACTCAGATACACTTACATTTAAAAAAAAATCCTGGATCCAGACAGTGATCAGGAGCATTCCCAAAATTTCATAATTTTTTCCTTATCCCATTTCACACATTTCCTGAAAATTTCATCCAAATCCGTCCATGAGTTTTCGAGTTATTTTGAGCACAAACAAACAAACCAACGCCGCCCATCACATAATTTCCTTGGCGGAGGTAGTCATCATTGACTTCCAGAAGCACAAGGATGACCTCTCTCCATTAACTGTTGAAGGGGAGAGGTGGAGAAGGTCTCTTCCCTTAAGTTCTTGGGGACCCATATTTCAGAGGATGTGGTCAGCTAACACCACTGTTCTGGTGAAAAAAAAAGGCTCTATATTGGCTCTACTTTTTGTGACACTTAAGAAAACCAACCTGCTCATCTCCATTTATCATTGCTCCACTCAGAGTGTTTTAATATACAGTATTACAGCATGGTATAGGAACTGCACAGAAACATACAGGAATAAACTCCATAGAATCATTAAAACATCCCAGAAAAAGGACTCCACATGCCCACACACCCAGCAACATCCTGAAAGATGGAACCCATCCCTCTCACTAGCTCTTCTCTCTGCTACCATCTGGAAGGTGCTACAGTGCCATTAAAGCCGCACCTCCAGGCTGAAAAACAGCTTATTTTCTAGAGCCATCACTGAGCTAAACTCTATTAAACCCCCTGTTTTTAGGTGTGTACATCAAATCTTATTGTGCTTTATAACAATAAAGCTTTCTGGCTGACTTTCTGAAATGATTGTTTAATTACTTTTAAGATAAAGCTGCCACTTGTTTTGAACACTGCTAACTAACACTACAGCTAACTAACACTGAATACTCTGAGTAAAGCCTTTAAAAAGTTCTGTTTTGGTAAATTGGCAACGGAATGTATAATGTCAGTTTATGAAGGGAGAATGTAATCTACAGCTCTCTCTATCTTTGAAAAAATGTACTAATACTAAAACAAGTTAGCTACAAGCTCTAGGTTGACAAAATCATCATTCTGGCTTGGGTTCTGAAGGCAGACACCCTCTCTACTTCTAAAATTAAGCTAACTTTCCTCTCCTCTCTCTCTCTCTCTTCCATATAGGCATGCACAGTCATTCCATGTCACTACCTTTGTGTGTCTTCTCTAACCTGTAGTCTGTATTTTGTCCTCTCTGGGTGTTTCTACATCTGGAGCTAAACGTCTCGGATTTGCAGTCACTGGTCTCACCAGTCTTACAGTCGAAGCAGATGGCCGCCTTCTCTGAGCCTGGTTCTGTCGGAGTTCTTTTTTGTCCTTTTCAGGAAAGGGGAGGGTTTTTTGTTCCGTCTCTCTGTTTCCAAGTGCGTGCTCAAAGGGAATCCGAAGGAAACACAGTCTAATACACAAGATCCAGGAGCTGAAGAGTATGTGGATCTTCCTAAAGACTCTCGCTGAAACTCCCTGCCTTGATTTATTTTACAGACAAGGTTGTTCTGGTGGGTGATGGTTAGTGACGTAAACGGGGTGACTAACCAAACACAAGGTTGTTGCCTGGTCGGTCATATTAAGTTCAGTTACTGTTCATCTACGTAGTTCTTCAGTTAGAAACACATTTCTCTGGGCCTGGAGATAATGTTTTTTTAATGAAGAGTTTCAATATCTCTCCTCCAAATTAAGGGACAGCTACTGAGACTATAAAAATAGCAGAGATAAAGATCCCCTTCCCTCCCTCCCTCCCTCAGTGGAGTACCTCTTAAAGGTCAGGTTAGGTTACACACACCTGCAAGTGATACCGCCTCACAGATATCTTGCTCCTCATGAATTATTACAGATCTTGCAAGCTGTAGTGAGCATGTGTATCCAGCCTTGCTCCTGGCAGGTAAAGCAGTCTGTGTGGATTAAGCAACAGAGTTAGGATGGACATCTCTGTTCTGCCCAACAACAACCACCCAGAGAAGTTCCTCCAGCTGGATGTTGGGATGCTGCCGGCCACACGTGGCATGTTTCAAGTCGGGGCGCTCATGTCCAGTCAGCGACAATGGCAGAATAGGGTCTACTCGCAGGTATGAATCACTCTTCTGTATACTCGTCTTCCTTTACGTTTTGCGATCAAAATGATCCCAGAAAGTTAAACCTACAAAAAATGACTAACTTAAAGTGTTACCCAAATGTTACCATTCTGACCATTAGCAAGCAATTTGTAGTCTGTATCTACAGAGTTGAAAGTGTCTATGACGTCTGAACAGTACTAATTTAGTTTGTGGGCCTCCAGAACTTTGATGGCAATCTGAGAAATAGTCAGGAAATGACCCAATCTTTCCCTGTAACCCTCAACACTCACACAGCCTACATTATAAGCTGGTTTCCTGGACAGTGATTAAACCAACAGGCCCTTCACTACAGATGGCTTATTGTTGTAACAGGATAACTTCCACTGCATGCTACTCTGTAGTTCCAATTGTTAGCCAGACTGAGCATTTGAGCAGCCAACCCTTCCTGCCCAGTAGAGCTAGGGTTAGTATTAGGGTTATGAAATGTGATTCAATTGTTTGAACTCAACAATACAGTATTAACTTTAACTCAATTAAACTCAGAATTAATTCAGATTACACAAATATATAGAAAAGCATATATTTGGTAAAGTTTGAATGAAAACTTACTAAAAAAAGATCCTTAATTTGTACCTCACCACTGTAAAGTTCTCCTGCTCTCTCTGTGGCAAGTGTTCTTGCTCTTTAGTTTACCTGTTTCAGTGAACCTAACATCAAGTGATCCTGGATAACCCCCATCATTGAGTTAATCATGAACTGCTTCTGTTAACTCAAACTAGCTGTCTTTCTTCCAACTATGTTCATGTTTAAGAGCAGAATTCTTCTTTGCAGTATCCTCACAATCATGAATGATGTATTTATTATGAATGATAATCAAATGGGAGTTCATAATTGCAACAGCAAAAAGTCACTGAGTGAGAGGAAATATAAATAACATAATCAAACAATCAGAATAGAATGAAAAGTTGTAGAAAGACCAGCACTTGTTTCCAGTTTTTAATATAATAATGCTTAAGCTCTTGTGATTGTTCAGTAGGATTATTCAGTGATGATTTGAGTGACAAATGGTCAGTAGCCTAGAGTAAGTATGTAAACTTTTTGTCAGATGATGGTTAAAAACACTTAATAGGACTGTCTCCGCTACTAAAGCCTAAAGAAAAGGAAAAATACCATGAAGAGTAATTTCACTACAAGAACTGGTGCAGGAATTCTTAATCCAAGTTTACCTAAGTAGCAGATATGTGCAGTTATTCTTAACACCCGTGCCCTATTGCCCAAGTAAGATGGAAGCAAACTAATTAAAATTTAGGCTAACTTGTACAAGAAGTTCAGAGACTGTGTCCATAAAAAGCAAAAACCAAACCAACTTAATATGAATTTGGCTACTATTCCCTTTTAGAGTAAATTTAGCAATACACTTGTCCTAGCACTCCTGCTGCATTTGGAATGGTCCCTGGAATCCTGTTCTGATCATTGCAGGTGTGCATTTGTGATTACACCATAAACTTCAAACTTGTGCAGAAAGCACATGTCAGATACTGTGTTACACTGATTGTATGGTTACAATGTAACCTTGGTTCTCTGAGTTAGAGACTATTTCCACATCTAGTTATATATTTCATATGTATGGGGAATGACCCCTCTGCTCATCAGGGTACGTGGATACTTCTTTAAGACACACTAGCTTACCTGGTCATGCCCCACAGGTTACCTATAAAGAACTTGTGCTGGCATGAATTCACTCATAGTTTTGATCGGAACGTGTCTGTGAGCAGTCAAAAGAGCTGGAGAGATAGTCTCTTCCAAGTATCCCATTTGAGAGAAGTGGATCGCTGGGACCATGGCAAGTGCGGCCAAAGAGGAGCTATCACATAACCTCCTTGGTGGAGGTAATGAAAGCCTTTCTTTATTTCAATGGATGCTGGCTCAATCAGGCTGGAAAAGAGTCTACCTTCTGCTGCTAGCCAAAATCTTCTCTCAAGCCAGACTACCACTGAGCATGTTAGCGGACCACTGCAGCAATAAGCTTCAGGGGCATTCAGGCGTCAGCAGAGAAATTTCACCACGACTGGAGGAAAGTTTCCTCACCTGTGTTTAGTTAACGGAGAAGTCTGCACTCAGCAGGGGCCCCATCAAGTGCGTCAGCTTTTGAACCTGCAAGCAATACACCGGTCAGGAATCACAGCCAAAATTAATGACTTTCTTTTTCAAGGTACGTCAGCTTGGCCTAGCCGGAACAGAGTTTCTTAGTCTCTTCCTGCTGGTAGCCGACATAAAATCTGTGCTCAACATGAGCTCCACTGAGCATGGTAGCTTACAGACCTGTAGAGCACATGCTGGTATTCGAAATCACAGCCACAGGAACTGGAGATTGTCAGTCAGGAGGAGATCACTTTGAGGACCCCTGGGCCTTAGTAGCTGCTCTGCTTCCTCAAACTCGTTGGCGATTATCACACCACTAAAAAGCCTCCAGCCAAATCCTCTAGCGAGCAATCAGATACCTCTGATGCATAGTGGCAACGTTTCCATGCCTACTGCAGCAATTTAGCTGCAGTAATGTAGCTGCAGTAGTGTCCCAGTCTCCCTCAGGGGCTGGGATAGCCAAAGGTGGCATCTACCAACCTAACAATATGCTAAAGCTCTGCCTGCACTTTAATAATGGAGGAAAGACATGAAGGGTCATGCAAAGCTCATCACTATACTTAAACCCCCAGAACCTTCTAGCACCTGATGATTCAGGCGATGAAGGTGGAGGGACACAATGGGCTCCAGTGTTAGCCAATTGGGCCTGCATAGCCATAGTTCTATTTTGCCCCGCAGGCAGGCCATCCATAACCCTGCAATTCCTGCTAAGGTAGGTGGCGGCTGTGCCCAGAATGGAGCTGCTGGTGCATTAAATTGTTCACATACCAAGTTCCAGAAGTCACACTTAGAACACTGGTTGCCCTGCCAAAAACCTCCTTGAAATTGGTCATTCTCTTTTGAAGAGGAGATGGCCTCTACATCCACATTTTCCTGCTCCCATTCTTACTCAGCTACCTCCAGCCCTGGAGTGGAAGTAGAAATGAGCCAGTATGAGGCTGGACTGCCATGGGCTCCACAATGGGGATGGACTGGGTGCCTTGCCAAGGCCCCGAACACTCCCTTTGTTTCTTTAGTGGCCTCCATGTCTTTTCCTGTTTTTGCTCTGTGAAGTGCGAAAAAATGTGGGAACCTGCACCTTTACTCCCAAACTGGGTTTCTCTGGTGCATTCAGGCATCATAGAACAGTCCATGCAAAACTGTGTGTTCTCTGAATAATAGTGCAAGTTAGTGACCCAAGCTAACTATTATTCAGAGGAATAATAGTGCGTGTTGGTGTCCAAAACACATCTATCTTAGTCATCTTTAAAATATGGAAACTCCACAACCCACACAAAAATGTCCCCAGTGGCTTGCCATTGTTGAAAACCATATGATCACATGCTCACATCTTTTCAGTGGGTGGGGACTGGCAACAACACAGAGATGCTCACTCCCTTGTTTACAATAGGCCATGTGGAAATTCAATTAGCTTCATGATAAGGTAACTTTGTGGAGTAAGTTGCCTAAGCCAAGGAGGTGATATGTACATATTAGAGGGAGAGAGAGCAAGAGGAGACATCAGAATCAGAATCAGAATCATGTTTATTGCCAAGTAATTTTTACATTACAAGGAATTTGTCTTGGTTAGTTGTTGCAAACAGTTAAAAAAAAAGTTTTTTTTATAAAAGCAGATAGCAAGAAATAAAATAAAATTAAGAATATAAAAGACAGAAGAAGTAGAATAAAATATATACAGATAAATACACTAGCATATGTGCAAAATGTCCGGTGGATAGTGCAAGACAGTGCATAAAAAGCAGATATGCATTCATGTCCAGTGTGTCAGTGGGGTCAGGGGCCTTGTTGATGAGGCTGGCTGCAGATGGGAAGAAACTGTTTTTGTGGCGTGAGGTTTTGGTCCTGATGGATTGCATCCTCCTGCCAGAGGGGAGTGATTGAAAAAGTCTGTGTCCGGGGTGGGAGGGGTCAGCTACAATCCTCCTTGCTCGCCTCAGAGTCCTGGAGGTGTACAGGTCCAGGAGGGATGGGATACTGCAGCCAATCACCGTCTCTGCTGAGCAAATGATGCGCTGCAGCCTGCCCTTGTCCCTGACAGTGGCAGCAGCGTACCAGATGGTGATGGAGGAGGTGAGGATGGACTCTATGATGGAGGTGTAGAAGTGCACCATCATAGTCTTTGGCAGGTTGAACTTCCTCAGCTGCCGCAGAAAGTACATCCTCTGTTGTGCCTTCCTGGTGATGGAGCTGATGTTCAGCTCCCACCTGAGGTCCTTGGAGATGACAGTTCCCAGGAAGCAGAAGGAGTCCACAGTGTCCACCTGGGCTGTTAAACAGGGTGATGGGGACAGGTGGGGCTGCGTTCTTCCTGAAGTCCACCACCATCTCCACTGTCTTTAGAGCATTAAGCTCCAAGCTGTTCTGGCTGCACCAGGTCACCAGATGATCAATCTCCCACCTGTAGGCAGACTCATCACCACCAGAGATGAGTCTGATGAGGGTGGTGTCGTCTGCAAATTTCAGGAGCTTGACCGACTGATGATTGGAGGGGCAGCTGTTGGTGTACAGGGAGAAGAGCAGAGGAGAAAGGATGCAGCCTTGGGGGGAACCGGTGCTGATGCAGCGGGAGTCAGAGATATGATCACCCAGCTTCATGTGCTGCCTCCGGTTGGATAGGAAGTCTGTAATCCACCTACAGGTGGGGTCAGGCACGCTGAGCTGGGAGAGCTTGTCTTCCAGAAGAGCCGGGATGATTGTATTGAAGGCAGAGCTGAAATCCACGAACAGGATCCTGGCATAGGATCCTGGGGAATCCAGGTGCTGGAGAATGTAGTGGAGGGACATGTTGACAGCATCGTCTACAGACCTGTTGGCTCTGTAGGCGAACTGCAGGGGGTCCAGGAGTGGGTCTGTGATGGATCTGAGGTAAGACAATACAAGGGGCTCAAAAGACTTCATTACCACAGAAGTCAGGGCAACGGGTTTGTCGTCATTAAGTCCTGTGATCCTTGGTTTCTTAGGGACAGGGATGATGGTGGAGGTTTTGAAGCAGGCTGGCACATGGCAAGTCTCCAGTGAGGTGTTAAACATGTCTGTGAACACTGGGGACAGCTGGTCAGCGCAGTGCTTCAAGGTGGATGGAGAGACAGAGTCAGGCCCGGCTGCTTTACGGGGCTTCTGCCTCTTAAAGAGCCTGTTAACGTCCCGCTCAAGGATGGAGAAAGGCGTCGCTGTTGATGAAGAGGTGAAGGGAGGGGAGGGAGTCACTGAGGTAGGCAGCGGAGAAGCTGCTGTGGTGGGGGAGGTGGAGCTGGTTTGCTTGGACTACTGAATGTAGTCATGCTGAATGGAGTCGTGGGCGGCGGTGGTGTCAGGACCGACCCATTGTCTTTCAAAACGACAATAAAACTTATTCAGGTTGTTGGCCAGATGCAGGTTGTTTGCAGAGTGGGGGGCTCTAGGTTTGTACTTTGTGATCTGTCTGAGCCCTTTCCAGACATAGGCAGAGTCGTTGGCTGAGAATTGCTGTTGAAGTTTCTCAGAGTACAGTCGTTTAGCTTTTTTCACCGCCTTGCTAAACCTTTGCTTAGCCTCCTTGAATCTGTCTCTGTCCCCAATCCTGAATGCCTCTTCCTTCTGCAGCCTCAACTGTCTGAGTTTAGCTGTGAACCAGGGTTTGCCATTGTTATAACTCACCCTGGTGTGTGATGGTACACAGCAGTCCTCACAGAAGCTGATTTATGATGTGACAACCTCTGTGTACTCATCCAGACAGTTGGTAGCAGTCCTGAAGACATCCCAGTCAGTACAGTCCAAGCACGCCTGAAGGTCCTCCACAGCTTCACTTCAAAATGAAATTAAAATTGAACAGGCCCCATTTTGACACAGTGAAGGAGATTGAGTGTGCGCCGCAGATGGTGCTTGATGTACTTACAGAACAGGACTTCCATGGACTTTTCCAAGTGTGGCAGGACCACTGGGATGGAGAATTGCTGCACAAGAAAACTACTTTCAAGATGATCGCAGCCAAATTTAAATCAGGTGCAGTTTTTGGTTTTTATAGGTGATGTTTTGGAACTTTTTGATCATACCTCAGATATCAGCCTCCAGTATCTTCTGTCTACTTATAGAAAGTGTTGAAGGCTAATGCTGAATGCAGTGAGAATTCAAATTTCTGTCTCCACAGAGGGAGCAAAGGGTAAAGACTGAAGTCAGAACTCCACCATCTCCAGAGGGCAGTCCTGTGGTGTTTGTAGACAGATATCTGGAGAATCACATCACTCCAGTCCCTCTGAAGTCTAACATTAAAAGAAACCCACTGTATATGGACATAAAATCAATGGACGAAGTGCACAACGAGAAGTCCAAGCCTTCGTGGACTGTCAAGGAGTATGACACACAAACAATCCATGGCAACCTGGAAGATTATTTAAAGGTAATTTGTACCGTGATGACTGAGAAAATACATGGGTGTTTAGGGGGTGGGTTGATGCCAGACACATGGGCAGTTGGACCAATGAAGAGATACAACATGCAGACTATTTTTTGGATTTCACAATGTTAATACCAAACGTATTTGTTGGTGCTACTCTGCCTTTACACCTGAGCCAATGATAACTGAATCACTGCTACACTGTGTCAACTAATGCCCAGGTGCTCCAGAAGTCCCAGGTTCACTGCACATTTTTGATATCATATCTCACAGCAGGATCTAGTCTTTCTCAGTACTTTAGCTTATATTCTGCTCACGTGCTAAACAATGATGTTTCTTGCACACATAGAACATAGGATCATGAAGTGGCATTGCAAAAGAGCGCTGGTTTGTTTCAGGTCATCTGACAAATATAAAAAATCTTTCCACAGACCTCCACACAAGTATACCCAGCCCTGCTTGCACTACTGGCCTGCAACTCCATCCCAGTGTTTTGTATTTTTTTGCCACCTAGTTTTTGCATAAGCAAGGGAAATGTTAAATATCTATCTAAGAATAGCAATTTTACATAGCCAGGCTAGCAGATGATGAATGATAGGAATATGTACATTTGAATTAAAACCACGACATTGGGCATTAATGACACATGACTGTCAAACTATGTATAAAAAACAAACAGTTAAACTCTTTGAGCCAAAAAATATTATTTAGTTGTTTGTTGTGGTTGTATTCAATGTAATGATGCCGTACTGTCATCTACTGTTCATTTCTCACTTAACTATCAAAACTTTTTTCCTATTGCCACACTCCTTTCCATTGATCTAGTCTGCATTTACCACTGGCAGGGCTGGGGTTACCAAGTCCTTGTGTTATTTTAGAATATTAGAAGCCTTTGGGGAGTTAATAAAAAAGAAAAAGAAATTAACACACAGTAGGTATAACACAGGCTGATGCCACTATAGCAAGAATTGATATATATATTAAACTTAACCAGACAAACCATTTCTATGCAGATAATCACATAATTGGCTTGCAAGAACTTTTTCAAGAATTTTAGAAATAAAGGGAGATGGATATGGATCTATAGTTGGGTAAAACACCTGGATCCAGAGCAGGCTTTTTGAGAAGTGGCTTTATTATAGTAACTTTAAACGCCTGTGGTACATAGCCTGTTAGTAAGTAGAAGTTGATGATATTTAAAACTGCAGTGTTAATTAATGGAAAGATTTCCCTGAACAATATAGTGGTTTAACAGACATGTTGTTGGTTAAGAAGAATTTACTATCAACATGAGCTCTGGCAGATTTACAGTAGAGAAGTAGTCCAAGTATAAATCTGGTTCTATGGATGCTTCCAGAGCTGCTGCTCCTAAAGACATGTTAAAGATTTTTCATCTGATATTCAAAACTTTATTAGTGAAGAGGCCATGAAATCTTCACTACTGAGATATTAAGGAACACAAGGCTCCACAGAGCTGTGACTCTTTGTCAGTCTGGCTTTTTATTTTGCTTTTTTTTATATATGTGATAAAACTGTCTTTCCAGGCTAGATGTTTTTTTCTGAATTTGTAGAATGCTATTGTCTTTCCAGTTTTCTTGAACTCTGCTTTAAGATGTGCAGTTGTTCATTAAACCATGGAGCTATTTTATTATAATTTATTGCCTTCTTTTTCAGAGGGACATTTCGACTGACATATTCTTCATGCTGCAGCCAGGTTTCAGTGAGACACATTAAATCAATGTGGTGATCTGTTATCAGATCATTAACTAAAATAGATTTGGATGACAGAGATCTAATATTTAATAATCCACATTTAATTGTCCTGTTTTCTGATTTTGATAAATTTGTATTAATTTGGATGAGGTTATTATGAACAGCCCTTCTATTGTTCCTTTTAGTCTTATAGAATCTGGGTGGTCGGGGGACAGACACAGTCTCTATAGGAAAATGAGAGGGTGACAGCCGTATGGAAGCAGCAGAGAAGG
The DNA here is from genome assembly GCA_024666655.1 of Dascyllus trimaculatus. Lineage (NCBI taxonomy): Eukaryota > Metazoa > Chordata > Actinopteri > Pomacentridae > Dascyllus > Dascyllus trimaculatus. Next base: position 1,304,736 of record CM045460.1, read on the forward strand.
ATGTAAGACTGCAACTCTGCTTCCTGGTCTCACCTCTGGACCATCAGGGGTTTGGCTTTCTAATAAATCTTTCCGTTTTTCTACATAAGACAGCTGCACCATCCAAAGTGGGATGTATGCCATCCCTCCTAATTCAATTCAATTCATCCATCCATCCATCCATTATCTTCCGCTTATCTGGGGCCGGGTCGCGGAAGCAGCAGTATAAGCAGAGAGGCCCAGACTTCCCTCACCCCAGACACCTCCTCCAGTTCTTCCGGTGGGACCCCGAGGCGTTCCCAGGCCAGCCGAGAGACATAGTCCCTCCAGCGTGTCCTAGGTCTACCCCGAGGCCTCCTCCCCGTGGGACATGCCCGGAACACCTCCCCAGGGAGGCGTCCCAAAGGCATCCGGAACAGATGTCCAAGCCACCTCAACTGACCCTTCTCGATGTGGAGGAGTAGCGGCTCTACTCCGAGCTCCTCCCTGGTGACTGAGCTCCTCACCCGATCTCGAAGGGTGCGCCCAGCCACCCAAACCAGACCCCCTCCGGCCCCTGGCTGCGCCTAGAAATTCTGTCCATAAAAGTTATGAACAGAACCTGTGACAAAGGGCAGCCCTGCCGGAGTCCAACGCGCACTGGGAACAGGTCCGACTTACTGCTGGAAATACGAACCAGACTCCTGCTCCGGTCGTACAGGGACCGGACTGCCCTTAGCAAAGGGCCCCGGACCCCATACTCCCGGAGCACCCCCCACAGGACGCTACGGGGGACACGGTCGAATGCCTTCTCCAAATCCACAAAGCACATGTGGACTGGTTGGGCAAACTCCCATGAACCCTCGAGCACCCGATGGAGAGTGTAGAGCTGGTCCAGTGTTCCACGACCGGGACGAAAACCGCATTGTTCCTCCTGGATCCGAGGTTCGACTCTTGGCCGGATCCTCCTCTCCAGTACCCTGGAATAGACTTTCCCGGGGAGGCTGAGGAGTATGATCCCCCTGTAGTTGGAGCACACCCTCCGGTCCCCCTTCTTGAAAAGAGGGACCACCACCCCGGTCTGCCAGTCCAGAGGCACTGTCCCCGACCGCCACGCGATGTTACAGAGACGTGTCAGCCATGACAGTCCCTGCACATCCAGAAACTTGAGGTACTCAGGGCGAATCTCATCCACCCCCGGAGCCCTGCCACCGAGAAGCTTGTCAACCATCTCGGTGACTTCAGCCCGGGTGATGGGCGAGACCGCCTCTGAACACTTAGCCTCTGCTTCCTCAGTGGAAGACATGACGGCGGGATTGAGGAGATCCTCGAAGTATTCCTTCCACCGCCCGACAACATCCCCAGTCAAAGTCAACAGCTCCCCACCTCCACTGTAAACAGTGTTGGTGAAGCACTGCTTCCCCCTCCTGAGGCGCCGGACGGTTTGCCAGAATTTCCTCGGGGCCGACCGACAGTCCTTCTCCATGGCCTCCCCGAACTCCTCCCAGACCCGAGTTTTTGCCTCCACAACGGCCCGGGCTGCGGCACGCCTGGCCTGCCAGTACCCGTCAGCTGCCTCAGGAGTCCCATGAGCTAGCAACGCCCGATAGGACTCCTTCTTCAGCTTGACGGCATCCCTTACTTCCGGTGTCCACCACCGGGTTCGGGGGTTGCCGCCACGACAGGCACCAGAGACCCTGCGACCACAGCTCCGAGCAGCAGCTTCGACAATGAAAGTGGAGAACATGGTCCACTTGGACTCAATGTCCCCAACATCTGAGAGAAGCTCTCCTGGAGGTGGGAGTTGAAGACCGCACTGACATGGGGCTCCGCCAGACGTTCCCAACAGACCCTCACAACACGTTTGGGCCTGCTGAGTCTGTCCGGCGTCCTCCCCCGCCAGCGCATCCAACTCACCACCAGGTGGTGATCAGTTGACAGCTCAGCCCCTCTCTTCACCCGAGTGTCCAAGACACGCGGCCGGAGATCAGATGACACAACTACAAAGTCGATCATCGACTTCCGACCTAGGGTGTCCTGGTGCCACGTGCACTTGTGGACACCCCTGTGCTCGAACATGGTGTTCGTTATGGACAAACTGTAACTAGCACAGAAGTCCAATAACAGAACACCACTTGGGTTCAGATCAGGGAGGCCGTTCCTCCCAATCACCCCCCTCCAGGTCTCACTGTCATTGCCCACGTGAGCGTTGAAGTCCCCCAGTAGAACAATGGAGTCCCCAGTCGGAGCACTGTCCAGCACCCCTCCCAGGGACTCCAAGAAGGCCGGGTACTCCGCACTGCTGCTCGGCCCATAAGCTGAGACAACAGACACAGACCTGTCCCCAACCCGAAGGCGCAGGGACGCGACCCTCTCGTTCACTGGGGTGAACTCCAACACGTGGCGGCTGAGCTGTGGAGACGTGAGCAAGCCCACGCCAGCCCGCCGCCTCTCACCATGGGCAACTCCAGAAAAATGGAGAGTCCAGCCCCTTTCGAGGAGCTGGGTTCCAGAGCCCAAGCTGTGTGTGGAGGTGAGCCCGACTATATCTAGACGGTATCTCTCAGCCTCCCGCACAAGCTCAGGCTCCTTCCCCCCCAGTGAGGTGACGTTCCACGTCCCAACGGTTAGAGTCTGAGTCTGGGGATCGGGTCGCCGAGGCCCCCGCCGTCGACTGCCACCCGATCCACAAGGCACCCGGCCCCTACGAGTCCTTCTGCGGTTGGTGGGACCACAGGAAGGCGGGCCCACGTCGTCCATTCGGGCTATGCCCGGCCGAGCCCCGTGGGCCAAGGCTCGGCCACCAGGCGCTCCCTTGCGAGCCCCAACCCCGGGCCTGGCTCCAGGGTGGGGCCCTGGCTGCGCCGTGCCGGGTGACGTCACGGTCCTGTTCTTTTGTCTTCTCATTGGGGCTTTGTGAACTGCTTTTAGTCTGACCCGTCACCTGAGACCTGTTTGCCTTGGGTGACCCTACCAGGGGCATAAAGCCCCCGACAACATAGCTCCCAGGGTCAATTCAATTCAATTCAGTTTTATTTATATAGCGCATATTTACAACACAGGTCGTCACAAAGCGCTTAACATTGTAAGAAAGAACAGGAAACAGAAAAACAGGAAACAGAAAAAGAAAAAGAAAAACCCAACAATCCAAGAATAATAATAATGAGACCAGGTTCTCCACAGAAAGTTTTCCATTTATCTGTTAAGCCCACATTGTTTTCTGGACAACACTTCAACAGCCAGTGGTTGAACAATGACATGCGGCTAAACATGTCATCACTGATCAAATTTGGCAGGGGTCCAGAGAAAACTATGGAGTCCAACATTGTTTTGGCATATTTACACACCGACTAAACATTAATTTTGGTAACCTCCGATTGCCTTAACCGGATGTCATTACCGCCTATGTGAATTACAGTCTTATCATATTTACATTTATCCTTCACCAGCAGTTTTAAATAGGATTCAGCGTTGTCCACTCTGGCCCCAGGAATGCACTTGACAATGGTTGCTGGTGTCTCTAATTTTACGTTTCTGACTATGGAGCTGCCAATAACCAGTCTTTTTCTCAGCAGGTGTGTTGCTGAGTGGGGAAAACTTATTAGAAATGTGAACAGCATTCGAGTTTTAAAACCACAAGCTTCTGTTTTGGACAGCAATATAGCAATTTATTAGGTTTCCCTCTCATAAAAAATATTGGACAGTGTGTATAAACTGATAAATATATACAGTATGTCTGAGAACATTTTTTAAAAATTGGGATCAGATCTAACAGGATATGAGTGTTTCTGTATGTTGCTATGCTGCTGGGGCTAATACTGTGAATGGAAAAAGAGAATAGAGAACCAAATAGAGAATGATCCTTCCTTTACTTATTTGGCTAACAGTGTTTTCACCATAGAAAACATAAGTTATACTTTGTATAAGAAAACTGATGAATACGCAGCCCGGATGGTTCCTGAGGACAGAGTTGAGGGCATTGAGGTTAACAGGTGCCGACAAAGTGACAGCTTGAGACATTAAAATTGTTGCTGCTTAAGAAGCGGTCTTAAATGCTTTGAGATAACTGAGACAAACAGAGCGTGAGGGATTAGGCACACCTATATAGGTAGGCACAGACCAGGGCCCGTATTCACAAAGCATCCTAAGGCTAAAAGTAGCTCTTAGTGACGTCATTCTTAGAAAAATCTTAGAATTTCTCGAGTTCTAAGATTTTTCTAAGAATTTTCCCTTGGTAAGATAAAAGTTATTCACAAAGCGTCTTAGGCCTTAAGAGAGCTCCTAAGGTGAGAAACTGTTAGGAGTAGGGAGGAGGACTTTTAAGAAGCCTAAGAGTGTCTTAAACAGACACTTAAACGTACAGAACCCTGTACGTTAAAGACGTTAAATGACAGCGATTTAATAGCACGCTACCGGCTCGATCGTGCAGGAATAATGTTTGTGGTTGACCTCATCAGGGATGAGTTTATTGTCCCACTCAGCGCAGTAACGTAATAACTCCTGGGATGAAAGTCATCGCAGCATTGATACCGGGCCACAGGTAAAATGCACCAATGTAGCAGTGATGACTTGGGTCTGTGACAACCCTCTGTCAGCAGAGAGCCCAGTCAGACCATTACGGTCTTTCACAGCCTCGTATCGTCGCGCAATTTATTAATTTCAATCTCCTCTCCTTGGGATTACAGCTCGTACCGTCGCTTCTCACAGCAACCACAGGACCTGCTGACAGCTGAGTCTGTGTCCACCATTAATATCAAACACATGAAGTAGTAAAATTACCAGCATGGACAGTAAACATAACAATAAGCACATCAATAGAATCGGCATTTTAATGAGGTACGTTCAAACATTTGAAGCTGTGTCACAACTAATTTAATTTTGCCGAGTTTCATCATCATGACATAAAATTAATGTCAAGATTACACATTTCTTAATACAGTCCAAGTTATATGATCGGTTCATTTTACTGTCCATTCATTACGAGGAGCACGGAGCGCATTTTTCTTTTGTCCCTCCCCCTTTTTGTACCAACCAATCACAGCCTTTAGAAGACTGCGTCACACCTAGCAACGGGGTCAACCACACCTCCTCACTAAGATAAAAGTTTCTGGACCCTCCTTGCTCAGAGTTGCTCTCAGAAACTTCCTGAATCACTCTTAAGCTAAGATTCCTTGCTAGGAATTTTTAGGCTAAGTTAGGAGCTCTCTCAGAAAATTCTAAGACGCTTTGTGAATACGGGCCCAGGCCTTTAATTGCTTAGTGGTCTTTATTCCTCAGTCTATGTTACAATAATTCCACATATCCTCACACACTTATATATAATATGTGTCCACAAGTAAAGAATTCAATTTTAGATTCTTTTATTTATTCTAGATGGCTTTTCATATCAGGCAGCCCCCACTGGGAACAGAGAGGTTACAAACACATATCGTGTATATATAACATCAAGATTCACATTTTTTCAATGTGGTGATGATTTATGCTGTTCTCATTTTCTTTGCAGGAGGAAGAGAAGACTCCCAAAGATCTGGAATTTTGGCTCGAGGATCTTTACACACCAGGATTCGACTCTTTACTGAAGAGGAAAGAAGCAGAACATAAAAGAAAAAGACTTAAAATTCTTTCCATAATCATTCTGTCTGTTTGTGCTTTTCTGATTCTTGTCATTGTGCCAGTTGTGGTTCTACAGAAGAAAGATTAACAAATAAGGACACTGCTGTGTATAGTTCATCTTTAAGAACCTCATCTCGTCCTAGGTGGTGACCACGGTCTTGTTTTATTTTGACAAAGAACTAGGAGTAGAGTCAACAACAAACAAATGTAAGGGGCAGAGTCACATGGGACTGCTGAAGAAAGAACATTTAACAGTCCGCTCGAACAACAGAATGTATTCACGACTTTGCTAAATCATCTCCACAACATTATTATTAGGAGTCATCAATATAAATGTATAAATAGTACTGCGAGATGCAGTCTAGTCAGGTCAGTGGTTTATTAGTGTGACAGCTGTGACTGAAACAAAAGATGTTAATGAAGGCCCTGGCTATGCTATCAAGGTGAGTGAAGCTTCATCCAGGCCTACTGAAAAGGAGGCAGTACCAGTATTAGCTGTGCTGTGCTGTTTCAGTCTGCCAAATCACAGGCTTTGTTGCAGAAGATGATGCAGAAAATAACTCAGTCTAGTGGCACCTTATCACATTGCAATGATGCTAAGGTGCCTGAAGCAGTTGCCTAAGGGAAATGCTAAAGGGCATGCAGAGCTTTGAGAATCTGTGACAGATATGGCGAACAGAAAGATGTGTCTTCAGATGTGAAGAAAAAATTGAAAATAAGGTCAATTTTTTTGTTTGTTTTTTTTTAAATTTAATTTTCACATAGAAAAAAACACATAATAAACATTCCATTTAAAAAGAAAAATGTGAAGGAGATTACAAAAAACCCTCGAGGGGCTAAAAAGACGGCAACCTCCAAAAAAGAAATTACAAATGTACAGACTGTACACATATATATATATATACATATATATATATATATATATATAAAAAAAAAAACAAAAAAACAAAAACAAAAACACACATTTCACCTAAAAAACATTCCTTCTATGCAGCCAATAATATCACCAGACCATACTAGATAAATGTCTCATGTGGAAAATTACTGAGGAGCAGTTTTTTCAGTGCTTTTTTAAATTGAATTTGTGAAAGCTCAGTGAGGTAAGTTGGCAGGTTGTTCCATATTTTGGGTCCTCTGTATAGAACACTTAACTGAGACTGGCTGGTCCAGACAAAGGGAGCCCTGATGAGACAGCTACTCCGAGTTGAGTGCCTATGGAATTCATTGTTAAAGAGAAAGATGTTGTTCAAATGTTCAGGGAATAGCTTTTTAACAGAGACGTAAACAAACTGACCAATTTGAAATTGGTTGACTTGGTAGACACTAAGAATTCCTGCTTTGACAAACAGAGGCTGAGATGAGTGCCTACGATCTACACAGAATATAATTCTCAACGCTCGTTTCTGAAGACGAAGAATAGGCTCAAGTTTGGTTTTATGAGTGCTAGCCCAAGCAATATTACAATAATTAATATATGGATATATCATTGCATAATACAACATAATTGCAACATTTGTATTGATCAAGTGCCGGATCTTCCCTAGTTCACCCACTGCTTTAGCAATTTTTGTACTTATAAAACTAAGGTGTGGTTTCCAGGATAGTGAATCATCCACCAAAACACCAAGAAAACGAACTGAATTAACATTCCTAATGGGGGTATTATCGATTTGGATTTTCATTGTAGAGTTAAAAATATGAGGTTTTGTTCCAAAAAATATAAAACTTGTTTTTCTAATATTTAGTGACAATTTATTAGACTTGAACCATGAAGACAGATTGTCAAGTTCTTCATTCATTACTTTTACCAGAATGTTTGGATCCTTATGGGAATAAAATACACTTTCATTTTTTATACAGTTTCAGAGATGCATGAGGCATGTATTTCTTCAAGGCTTACAGAGTGAATCTAGCCAAGCTGGAGCTGCAGATGGTGCACTGATCTTGATTTTTTTTTTTTTATTAACACCAGTAGCAGCGAGTCCACCTCATCTGGTCATCACCTGCATTCATAGATTTATTGAAAAGGAAAACATATTGGCTTCACTGAGGAAAAAAGCTATCCAGTGGGACAGTTCTAAACTTTGCCTGTGCCTTAGACATGATGAAAGATGTTGCAGAGATGAGGAGGCAGTTCACCACGGTCAGAAGGAAGTGGCATGTTGGCCTAACCCACTGAAGGGAAAGCAGTGAGCTTTGTCGATCCTCAAAACGCATTTCAATTACTGCACAAGGCATGGGGGTCCTCCTCTAGGAAACTGTGATCATCAAGCACTTCATTTCCTGCATTTGGTAAATTTGCACCTGTGCACCAGTTTGTGTATTTTAATGTAGATAATGTTCTCTCATATAGTTTTAGTCGACACAGACAATGACAAAATCTTCATAACTTTGCTTCTGAACACCATCACAGAGGCTTTTAAATGAAGCAATCGAGATGTGATTGACTTACAGCTTTTTTAAAATAAAAATATCATATTTTTACTGTGTCCATTTTAACAGGTTCAGAGATCATTGTACAAATCAGCATAATTATAAGAATTATTTTTAATACTTTAATGCAAAGTCTGAAGTGTGGAACCCCTGGACATCACCAAAGCTGCATTTCCTCCTTTTAGATACTTTTCCAGGATTTCCTGCAAACACCTTGAATTGGTCAAGGACCATGATAGGTGTGGGAATATTGTTTTGAAAAAGTAAATGTTAACCTGTCAGTCCTGTAGAAAATAAAGTTTCTTCTGAGTTCTTCACAAAGAATCAGTCTAAAAGCTGTCTTAGGCAACCAAGAGCAACCAGGAGCTATAATCTGGTATGTGGGACTAGCCAAGGTGGTCCTTTGTCCCCATTGCACTTCACTCTGTTTGTAGATCAGTAGCAAAAAAAATGAAAAAAAAAGAACTAGCAAAAGTCAGACATAATACCAGTCTTCTTGGGTTGTTCCCATGTTGGCAGTACTTTCATTTAAGTGACTACTAATTGGGGTGTGTCAGTGCTTAAGCAGTATAACGAGGTATAAAGGGGTCATTACTTCCCCTTGTGCATTTATTGATGCTCTCTCAAAAATATTAAAATATTATTGATGGGTCTCAAAAATCATCACAGTCCCCTCCTGAAAGGCATTAACACTAAATACACAGACATCAACGCTCTCAGGCACTTTAGTAAAAAGTTGATAAAATGTTTGGCCAATCTCAATATATAGAATGTCACTCAGCTATGTGGAATAACGCTACAATGAAGACAGAGAAGAAAACAGAAGTCTGTGTTAGATGGAATGGAACATTAAGGGTTTAGCCAATATTTTTAGTATGGAAGGAGTCGACTGCTAAAATACTGAGATAATCAAGCTGATTAAGGGGACTTTTAGAAATACCTCTCGTTATGGAGATGAGTACAGAATATGGGTTACAATGCAGGAAGTTATATTATAAGGTTGTTGAAGCTTCCAGATAATGCATAATCATCCTCTTTTTTTGTTTTATAAAATGGTAGCACATGGTAAAAGTGACGATCTGATGATAACATGTCAAAAGACCTGGACACTGAGCTTAAACAAGAGCTCTGGGGAAAAATGGTCCATGATGCTTAATAATAATGTTGGAGAGATGAATGGCCAAATAGTAAACAAAGCAAATTTATAGATCAAGAGAAATTATTGGGCTCTAGTCAGACTTCAAAAGCTTGGTCTAATTTGAAGCAACAAGTTCTGGGTGTGTAAGAGCTCTGTAGATACCTGAATAAACCTTATGTGTGGCCGTCAGGCTGGTTTCTTCCGTTTAGACTCAAGTGGTTGGGACTGTTGGGGAGTGGCTGGATAAGGTTATGCGCTAAGTATGCTATGTTTATTCCTCTTGGAGTTAAATCTCTTCTTCTAGCTGGACCTATAAAGACACAGTTTGGGTTATTCCTTGCAGGCATCCATAATGTGGGAACTGGACATACTGAAAATTCAAGTACAATTTGTAATAAGGATTGGATTGAACTTTGAGGATTTCAGCCCCATAACAATTAGTGTTTACCAAATGAAAAAAATCAATGTCAAAATTCACTGAAATGTGGAGTAGCTTCTTTAGAGTTCTTAATATAAGAATCATTATCAATATGCAATAGAAGTCCTCATGTCATGTGTGTGGTGTGTTGTGGGGAGGGGGAGATGCTGTGACCTATCATGTTGTGCTGTTGTGTGTGTTTTGTTACCTGCAGGCTATCACATAAAATGTATGTTTTCTACTTTATTGTTGCACTGTATTTGAGAAAAATTTTAAAATGACAGAAACAATTACATTTTTCCTCCACAGCCACTGTACTGTAGGGAGCATGAATATCCACAGCAAACTGTACAGCAAACAGACTAGTCTCAAAAAAAGAACAGTTCCTAAATGGTTCCTCAGAGGATTCTGGTTCTTCCAGTTGCCAAGTGTCAGCAATTAAAGAATGTATTTAGGGCAGGGTTCTCAAACTCTGGTCCTCGAGGGCCACTATCCTGCATGTTTTAGATGTGTCCTTCTTCCAGCACACCCGATTCAAATGATCAGCTCATCATCAAGCTCTGCAGAAGCCTGATAATGGTCCTGATCATTTGAGTCGGGTATGTTGGAAGAGTGAAACATCTAAAACATGCAGAATAGTGGCCCTCGAGGACCGGAGTTTGACACCTCTGATTCAGGGGATGGTTCCTCCTATACTTTATGTGGTTCAATGAAGTATTAAATGTTCTTCATTTTTATTGAATTTATTTAGTTTGGTGGCAGGTAAAAGCATAAAATTATAGTTGTCATTATTGATTAATCTGCAGATTATTTTCTCAGTTACCCTCAATTAATAACTTGGTCTATAAAACAACAGATAACATTAAAAAAAAACAAAAAAAAACGCACATCTCAATCTCCCAAATCTCAAACCTGCAGCAGATTATCAAGTCCAATTGTCAAGCCAACAATTAGTTCTTTGAAGTTCTTTGAGGCACTTTTGGGGGTTCTTCAAAGAACCATTTTAGGGTTCTTTAAATAACTTGTTGCTAAGAGATTCTCTGTAGATCTAAAAATTGGTAAAAAAAAAAGATCCATTTTTAGTTAAAGTTCGGACCTTTATTTTTCTGAGTGTAGTAACTAATGAAATATCTGATAAAATGAATGAAACACACAAATGAATGGAGATCCTTTAGGCTGCAGAGCCTAAAGGATATTTTTCCCACCATGAAATAATGTAGTAATTATACATTAGTTCAGAACTGACAGAAACAGACATTCTGACATGCATTAATACATAGAAATATTTTGCTGTAGAAATCAGCAATTAATCATCAATTCATTAATTCAATTCAGCTTTATCTGGACAGCGCCAGTTCACAAAATAAGTAATCTCAGGGCACTTCATATAGTAAGGACAAGCCCTTACAATATCACAAACAGACCATGATTTATCATAATAACCAGAGCATTTGCAATAGTCACTCAAAATCAGTGGGATGAGGTGTGTAGGAAAAGCTTTCTGAAGCTCTTGTGCTCTCAGCCTCGTTGACTTTTCCTTCACTGTCCTGTCACTTCCCTTCTCTCTGCGCATTGCTACAATGGAAGGAAAATGTAATTAGAATTCTATTTACAGCCATGGAAGGCTAAAAAAAACTAATTAAGTAATCAGTTCTTTCTTTCTTTCTTTCTTTCTTTCTTTCTTTCTTTCTTTCTTTCTTTCTTACTTTCTTTCTTTCAACCTCCTCCACTCTATTTCAGTGCTATCACACTGTTCAGGCACCACTATGTGATCTGGCAGATCGATATGTCTCTCGCTTTTAAAAATCTGATTTGAAATGTATTTAAAATAGGAAAAGAATGACAGAAGTGATACTGTTAATACCGCACAGAATTTATTTAAAGATTCTGACTTTACAAAGGCAGTGTCACAGTTGTTGGTGATGTTCTGGTGAAAGCCAACACAAAATGAAACCTGCCTGGTAAACAAGCACCTGCTGAGGCCCATTTTAACAGAAGTAAACTGAGGGGAGGCAGCCATTATCCTCCACTGGTTTGGTGAGAGAAGAGTGGAGAGAAGAGAAAAGCTGAGTTATTATCATATCACAGTGACAAAACAGGATTTGAGGTTATCGAGGTAGCCTGAGGTTTATATCTGAGTTTTCGGTACTACGATGGTGGTTCTCTTCTTACAGGGGTATGTTGCCATGGTAAGTTATGCTAAACTAACCTTCTTCAGAGCAGGCTTTATTCCAGATAAGAAATCAGTGAGTATGAAAGCTCCTCCTACTGACCGATCAGTTCTTTTGGAAAAGAGCATCAGCATTAGAAGATTCAGCGGTGCAGATAGAGAGGTGAAAATATGACTTTTTAGAGCTGCTAGCCATTTCATTGTCTTGTATATCTTTGTAAAGCGATTAAATCCTAAGACAGAAACTGATCACCCTTATAGCCTGATTGTTGACTTTATAAGATTTGCAGTAAGACTATCTACTGATTTGAATGTTTTTATTTGTTCTTTACTTGCACTGAAGACGGTTTGAGTAGCTGAGAGACTGAGACTAAAAGAGACTTCATGAGTGGTTACTGAATTGACCGTCCACATCACCATTGAAGTAGTTGGATTTTTATTATTGGATTATTTATATGTTAAATAAGTTGTCTTTTTGTGAAAACATGTTATTTTGTGATAGAATCTTGTGATGCATAGTGATAATTAAACTGACTCTTGAGTTGTGAATCTGAAACCTACATCTAAGGCACTCATACACAAAGAGGCAGTGGTACTGATCAGCATATTAGTCACTTTCACACAGTCTGTGTTTGTTCTGGGTTTTTCAGCTTTCCTTTGTGACTTTGGCTGCAGCAGTTGTTCTGTTTTTAGTCTGCAGTACATTTTAAACTCACCTCATTGGTTTAGGATTTTAGTTTGCTCTTTTTGTGAAAAGTAAATAAGTTGTACACACTTACTCGTGGCCTTCTATACTATATGAGAGTCAGCCTATTTATAGCCTCTGAACTATGATTTTAATGTTAATTTTTTTACTCATTCTCAGACTGTTTCACACTGCAGGGTAGCAGCTGAAACAACACGACTGTCTTACATGAAGAATACATCCAAGCAACATCTTCATTTAATAGTTGTGATAATAGTCAGAGCTATTTCTGCCCTAAAACAGTGGCAGTGATATTGATAAGAATGTTAACATTCACACTGTAGTTTTTTCAGTTTTTTCTCCTCCTTTACATGCTGCAGCTGTGTTACTTTCAGTCTGTATTATTAGTTTAAAATCTTTGAATTTCAGAAATATTTGCTCACTCCGTGACAATCTGATGGTTATCACTCTGGCACTAGTAGACCTGTGCATCTTTGTAATTAGTCATCTGTTGCCTCGTCCGTGTCTTTCATGTGAATGCGCTACAGCCAGGTTCAGAAATACTGGTTGACTTATAATAATAATGCATTGGTTTTATATAGGGCTTTTCTCGGCACTCAAAAACTCTTTACATTGCATTATTCATTCACTCCATACTTGATGGTGGTAAGCTACGTATGTAGCCACAGCTGTCCTGGAGTAGACTGACGGAGGCCAGGCTGCCAGTCTGCACCATCGGCCCCTCCAACCACCACCAACCACTCACTCTCACACTGCATCCACCCAGGCTTCCTGGTGTTCCCTCACAGTCTCCCATCCAGGTACTGATCAGGCCCAACCTCGCTTAGCTTCTGCTAAGGTCTGACGGCATCGGGCATCCATAAGGCCGTAAGGCCACTTACTCAACTGATAACCAGTTGTGTCAGTCTTCTTATCCCGACTACGTTTGTAAGGTTAAGTGAAGCCAGAAAATGAAAGATACCCTGGATATGGTGGACCTACTTGGCAGGACAAAACATAATGAAGAAAGACGAAACTTATGCAAAGCCATATCTTGTCATTGCTAAAACTCATGGTTAAGAAAACCATCCTGAAAACAATTTCAGTGACTTTACACAGTATCCACACCAATTAAACATCTAGATGTGACTGATGTCTAGCAGCTCAACTCCTCCCTCTGTTGCAGTGATGGACAGGGCAGTCGAGCTCACATTCTATCTTCTTCTCCAGCAGCTAATTGTCTTGTTTGATCTTCTGTTTTTTGCTTTTAGTATTTACACTTCCAGCACAGGAACGGTGCAGTGACCTGATGTTTTAACTCATAATTTGTATCAGTTTTAGTTTAACATGTTTCAACATTCGATCTGACCGATTCAGTAACATTATAAGGCAAAAAGGAGACTGCAAATGTAACTGATTTCATTTGATTTATTTATTGCAATATAGATGTACAAAGTACTGGTAATCATAAATGTTAAAATGTTAGAAAAAGCATATCTGTGACTGTTAACAGTACAGTGTATCAAAACATTACTGCTTCAACCAGCTGGTTGAGTCCATCCACATTTGTGTGAAAGCAGGAGAAAACTGGTTTAAACCGTTTGCTGTCAAGTCTTTTCTTCAAAGGCTTTGAAAAGACAAAAATACATAGTCTAAAAGAACAAAAAGAAATTTTGCTAAAATCAAAAGGCAAAAAACTAATGAAAAAAAACATCAATATGCAAAGTAACTTATACCCAAAACCAAAATATTAAAGAAAAAATCGGAGAAAATTCTGAACTAAAATAAATATCTTCCTCCAAACTAAAATCTGACACAGTTACTTGTGAATCCACTCCCTTAATTTATGCCATTAAGCTACGACAGTTATTTACAGGTTAGATTATGATTGTAGTGGGGACAAAAGGTCAACCACTGTGACATATTAGGACCACGTTCCAATTTATTTTTTTTACATGATTATCCATCATCATGGCTCAACACATGACAGGTGGGGACTGAACAAATGAAGACAACAACACACACAAATGCTATTATTTGGTTGTAAAATATTGACAGGAGGTTTTTTGTTTCATTTAATGTGACATTTTAAAGACAAAGATCCCCTGCAGGTCGGACTGATACATCTACATTATTATGTGTGTGTGTGTGTGTGTGTGTGTGTGTGTGCGTGTGTGTACATATATTTATATATATGCATGCATGCATATATATTTCCTTTAATATACAAATATAGAGTAACCCGTGTTCTTGCTTGTAAGGTTGCCATTCAGTAACATTAAGGGAGAGTGAATGCTTCACAGCAGAACAATGAACAGAGATTAAACACGCACACCCTGATGTTGTTCTAGTACATAACAGTGCCCCCTAGTGTCAAATCTCCTTGTCACTCACTGATATTTTTAGCTGCATGTTGCCCAAAAAGTATACCAAGAACAAATTTGACAAAAAAAGTACAGTTAGCTCTATGTAAAACTGCAGTATATGATTGTAGTGTTTAGTATACAAAAAGCAATGCAAATTACAATTTGGGGATTTTTTTGGGGTGCTAGTGTGTGCTGTTACTTAATGTAGGACTGTTCGACTGTGCCTTCAAAGTTTTAAAAAGTTTTGCAGTGCTCACCCAGCGCATTCTTTCAAATACTTGAAAACTATCCAAGGTATTTTTCACATAATGGTGAACGTGAGTATGGACATATTTCACGTTAATTGTATATAAGGTGTATGTACTGGATGCATATGTACACTTATAGCAACCCCCCTCCACATCTCTCTCTTGCACACACACACACAGAGTCACAGTGATGAGTGATGCTACCAGTACAAATGCTAACAGCACAATGAATGAAGCAGGCATACAGTACACTACACTATTTTGTGCTAATTGAAAAATGAGAATGGAAAACAAAAGAAGACCATGTATGCTAACTCCTAGCAACAGCATTCATTATTATACAGTACATTCAACTAAGCATCGTGGCACATTCCTCTTCTGAATTTGCATACAGGGAAGGACAGAATGCATGGAAGTAAGAAGGTAAATGCTAAAACTGCTTGTTTTTGGGGAAAAGACAGAAAAAGAAGTACATTAGTGAAAATACCCTGTTTTATTCCATTAGGTGTGTGGCAGTTTTAATATCAACAAGCCTACAAGCCTAGCAGCCATAATGGACCATTTTTATTCTGAACTGTAGTGTAGTTTAAAACCAAGTTGCTGACAATAGAAAACAGTAGATCATCAGCAATGACCTGGACAGATATTTTATGATAAACTGCACTGCTAGCAAAACATTATCTTGCTTACACAATGGCTGGTCATGTTGTCTGCAATTCAGATGGAATCACTAATTTTTGTGGGTAATGCACTCATTTATGAAGGTACAAACTAAGTCAACCTTAAGAAGTGTTCAGACTAAACAAATAATTTCCCTTCATGTCATCTAAGCAAGTTAGACTGCTGTAGTCAGGGTTCAGTCACCTTCAATGACTTTGCTGTAAGCTTTGCTCTCCAAAAAAGACATCACTAACTTCCGTTTCTTGACCTATTTTTCTAAGGACTCTTGTAAATGTCTGTCTCCGTGTTCTAGTGAATTACGATTTGCGGTAAGGATAATTTTTCTCCACGTGTGGATGCCTTCAAAATTTCCACTCTACCAGGTATGTTTTCATGCACCAGACGGCATTTAGTCTTAACATGTCTTTAAAATCAATGTAACTTTACCACTTCAATAAGTAATAGTTGCACTGTACTGTAGCTTTATAACAACAATAACCAGTTATAATATAGAATAGTAACATCAAACCCATATCCTCTATGGTCATGATAGAACAAGGAACACATGTGACCTACTTAGAACACAAGTATCCGAAAGCAAGTTGGTCTATATATGGCTAGTTTTGGAGCCAAGGTACCCTTAAAAAACTACAAGCCAGTGATAGCAGTAATTAGAGTAAAGGAGAGGGATGTGCCTAAAGTGCTCCTTTAATGAACTGAGGCGAGCAGATCCTCGCACGATGGAGCGGTGGACTTTAATTACAAGGACTTATGCAACACAAGCTCATATGCATAGAGGTATATCTTCACTCAGCCTCGACACATTCTTCTGCCAGAAAGTCTTCCAGTGTGAAGCTTGCATGTTGTTCATCTCCGAGCCCATCTAGGCTTTGTGGGAATGGGAAACCAGCAGTCCATCGTACACCCACACACAAACACGCAGCCAGCCAAGCCTGCTTGAGCACATATCTAAAGTCTACAGTTGTGCCAACGCTGGTAATGTGGAATATACGTTACTATACTGACCACTTCACCAGCAACACACAGACCTACAGCGAGCTCTGTCACAGACTAAGGCAGGTGGACTACAGGAAGAAAATTAAGATGCATATACAGCACAGAAGACAAGTGTGCTGAAACATATAACATATTACGAATGGATCACTATCTGCATTTACTCACAAACCATTCAGCCAGTATGGCTTATAAGAGGAAAGGAACTCATGACAATCGTTAGTTCTAGCATTAAGGCAAGGTTTTAACTAGCTTGTTCAATAGAGTAGTTTCTTTACAGGGGAAGAACCGTACATGTGGATATAGAAACACAAAACGATGTTGAAAGAAACAATTTAGTCAATCAGCAGCTACATGGGAGAGACGGTCTTTCCATCTGACACAGTTAATGAAAAACTAGATTCACATCTCTTCTGACAGACACTGAGATCTTCAACTTAAGACCATGTACACTCTTTTCTAGGCACTGTGCCCAAAAGATAAATTGTGTCTTGTGTTGAGTAGCTGAGGCTACTGTAAATAGTCAACAATCTTTACAAAGGAAGACTCAAAAGTTAAGAAATAAAACAAATCTGCTGCAACATAAACATGCTGATAAAGGAAATATAGAGAGAAAGAATTAACTGAGAAAATGTTCATGCAATCAAGTGGATGCATTTGTTAAATTTTTGCCATCCACTCACATAAATACAATGCTCTAACTAAGAAGGAATCACATTAAAAAACTAAAAAAAGAAACAAAAACAAAAAGAACAACTAACTACTATCCACCAGTATAATAGGTAATATTGTCAATCTGGATAGAGATTACAAATATTTATTCTGATTCAGCTGGAAGGCACATCCATAAGGCTTAAGAGGGTGTTGCAAAGCATTCTGTATGGTTCTCTCCCAATATTTCAAGAAAACAACAGGGTGATTATTGCTGCAACAAACACAACAACTGGTCTGATTAACTTAACAGGCATGACATCAAGATATTTCATATCATGAGAACAACACCATTAACATTGTGCACTACTGCTTTGGAGCCTGAGAAAAATCAACTTTAACAAAAATGACAGCTTTTTATGAGGAAATTAGAAGAAACTAGAGCTACAAGAGAAAAATCCCGACATCTTGGAATAAAAAAGAAAGAAAGGAGCAGAGTGGGCAGCCTTACAACCAGCTCCCACCCTAATCCTGACATTCCTTCATCACACGTAGCACTTTAACATGTCTCAAACAATATCGCTTCTTATTCATATTACCAGCATGGTTTCCATCAGTGGCTGTGTTTTCCACAGTGTGTATGTGGTGCACCTTTAGGTTTGGACTGGGACTGGGATGTGTAGGTGGGTGTGCTCCCAGAGGCAAAAGTGGATATAAGACTTAAAAACATGGGTTTTCTTCCTGGTGGTGTGTGTTTAAGAGTAGAAGGTGAGAACGCTCTGGTGGTTGCCGCGCACCAGGAGTATGGGCGGCAGGTCCTTGGACAACGCCTCCAACCAGGCCATGTACAGAGCGCTGGACACTGCACCCTTCCTGGCTAACGGCAGGCTCCTGCACAGAGGAAAAGGATGCACAAAAAGAAAGCAGTTGTTACTGGGGCAGATTTATGTTTAATTTTTTGATGCAACACCAGAGTATCAGTGGTTAAACCAAAATATTTCTAATCATGATATTTTTATTCATGATATTTTTACTTTATTTTTACTCTAGAAGTTGGTATGTTTTTGTCAAGGTAACAAAAGAAGTTCTAAAATGTCCGTTGTTGCAAAGAGTTAAAAGATGACAACATACAGTTTGGTCAATAAGTATTTAGACAGTGACATGATTTTTAAAATTCTCTGTACACCACAATGGATCTGAAATGAATCACTCAAGAAGTGATTGAAGTGTAGACTTTCAGCTAAAATTTAAGGGCTTTCTCTAAAATGTTACATTAACCGTATAGGAATTACAGCCATTTTGTTACACAGCCCCTCTATTTGTACAGACTACAAAGCATTTGAGCAACTCATCCATCCATCCATCATCGATACACCACTTAATCCCGTTAGGGTCGCGGGGGGGCTGGAGTCTATCCTAGCCGACTCGGGCGAAGGCAGAGGACACCCTGGACAGGTCACCAGCCTGTCGCAGGGCTACATATAGAGACAGACAGCCAAGCACACTCACATTCACACAACTTAGAATAACCAATTAACCTCGCCATGTTTTTGGACTGTGGGTTAAAACCCGCACTGCACAGGGAGAACATGCAAACTCCACACAGAAAGATCCCAGGCGTCCTAACCGGGACGCGAACCGGGGATCTTCTAGCTGTGAGGCGACACTGCTAATCACCGAGCTACTGTGCAGCCCTTTGGTTAATTAACATCTTCTAAATAGAGGAATTATTTTTAATACTTGGCTGCAGATCCTTCGTTGTCAATGACTGCATTAAGTCGGGAACTCCTAGACACGACCAAATTCTGAGTTTCCTCCCTTGAGATGTTCTACCAAGATTTACTGCAGGAACCTTCATCTGCATCTAAGACAAAGTTGAGAGCAGGGAGACTGAAAAGCAGCCAAAGTGGGTTGAGGACAGGTGATTGTCATTTAGGAACATTGCATTTCTTTGCCTTAAGAAGTCCTTGGGTCACAGTATGTTTAGGCTATTATCCATCTGTACTATCAGTTTTGCAGCACTTGACTGAATCTGAGCAGAAAGTGTAGCTCTGTATACTTCAGAATTCATCCTCATCAGCAGTCACACCATCAACAGACACCAGTGACCCAGTTTAATTGGCATCCAACATGCTTATGCCACAACACTGCCTCCACCATACTTCATAGATGATGTGTTCTACTTTGGATCATGAGCCCTACAGATTCTTTTCTTCCATCATTCTAATACAAGTTAATCCTGGTTCCAGACCTAGCAGGATTTTATAGATGTTAGAAGACATCTATAAAATTAATTCAAACTTTGCTAGAAGACAAAGTCAAATTTAATCTTTCTGTCCCTTAATGATACCAGTGACATCTTGAGGTAGACCCTTTGTATTTCCATTCATAAAGCCGTCTCTTAATTGTGGACTTGTGGATCATCTCCTTTCAAAGTATTCCTGACGTGCCTAGATGTGGGTGAAGGAGGTTTGGTTCACAAAAGAAACAATTCTAGAATCCATCCACTTCAGCTGTCTTCCCTTGTCTTCCAGGGCCCGTATTCACGAAGCATCCTAAGGCTAAAAGTAACTCTTAGTGAAGTTATTCTTAGAAAAATCTTAGAATTTCTCTAATTCTAAGATTTTTCTTAGAATTTTCCCTTGGTAAGATAAAAATTATTCACAAAGCATCTCAGGCCTTAAGAGAGCTCCTAAGGTGAGAAACTGTTAGGAGGAGGGAGGAGGACTTTTAAGAAGCCTAAGAGTGTCTTAAACAGACAAGATGGCAGAAAGACTGAGAGGAAGGAGAGATATTCTTAAAAGAAGAAATTCTTAAAAGACGTTAAAAGACAGCGATTTGATAACACGCTATTGGCTCGATCGTGCAGAGATAATGTTTGTGGTTGACCTCATCAGGGATGACTTTACTGTCCCACCCAGCACAGTAACGTAATAACGCCTGAGATGAAAGTCATGTCAACACTACGATACCGGGCCACAGGTAAAATGCACCAATGTAGCAGTGATGACTTGGGTCTGTGACAACCCTCTGTCATCAGACTGACCAGTCAGACCAGTCAGACCAGTCAGACCAGTACGGTCTTTCACAGCCTCGTATCGGTGCGCAATTTATTAATTTCAATCTCTGCTCTCACTTGGGATTGCAGCTCGTACCAGCGCTTCTCACAGCAACCACAGGACCTGCTGACAGCTGAGTCTGTGTCCACCATTAATATCAAACACATGAAGTAGTAAGTGACCAGCATGGACAGTAAACATGTCAATAAGCAAATCAATATAATCGACATGTTAATGAGGTACGTTCAAACATTTGAAGCTGTGTCATAACTAATTTAATTTTGCTGAGTTTCATCATCATGACATAAAATTAATGTCACGATAACATATTTCTGAATACAGTCCAAGTTATATGATAGGTTGGTTTTACTGTCCATTCATTACGAGGAGCACGGAGCGCATTTTTCGTTTGTCTTTGCCCCTTTTTGTTACAACCAATCACAGCCTTTAGAAGACTGCGTCACACCTAGCAACGGGGTCAACCACACCTCCTCACTAAGATAAAAGTTTGTGTGCCCTCCTTGCTCAGAGTTGCTCTCAGAAACTTCCTGAATCACTCTTAAGCTAAGATTCCTTGCTAGGAATTTTAAGGCTAAGTTAGAAGCTCTCTTTGAGAATTCTAAGACGCTTTGTGAATACGGGCCCAGGCCTTTTAGTGTTGCTCAGTTCCAACCATGCAACTTTGCATTTTGTTTTTTGGTTCCTTCCAACCATTGCTGACTTCTTGCTCATAGGGAATCCAAATGCAACTTTTGGTTTGTTGAGCTAAAAGTTCAAGAGGTTTTCGCCTCATTATGTGAAGTGCTATGAGAGGACATAACTATATTGCCAAAAGTATTGGGACATCCGCCTTTACACGCACATGAACTTTATTGACACCCCATTTTTAATCCACAGGGTTTAACATGAAGTTGGCCCACCCTTTACAACTATAACAGTCTCAACTATTCTCAGAAGGCTTTCCAAAAGGTTTAGGAGTGTGTTTTTGGGAATCTTTGACCATTCTTCCAGAAGTTCATTTGTGAGGTCAGGCACTAATGTTGGACCAGAAGGCCTGGCTGTCAGTCTCCACTCTAATTCAAAGATGTTCTATCGGGTTGAAGTCAGGAAAACTGGCTCATCCATGTCTTTATTGACCTTGCTTTGTGCACTGGTGTGCAGTCAATTTGGAACAGGAAGGGGCCGTTCCCAAACTGTTCCCACAAAGTTGGGAGCATGAAATTGTCCAGAATGTCTTGGTATGATGCATTAAGAGTTCCTTTCACTGGAACTAAGGGGCCAAGCCCAACCCTGGAAAAACAAACCCACACCATAATCCCTCCTCCACCAAATTTTACACTTGGTACAATGCAGTCAGGCAAGTACTGTTCTCCTGGCAACCACCAAACACAGACTGGTTCATGGGATTGCCAGACAGAGAAGCATGATTGGTCACTCCAGGGAACACGTCTCCACTGCCCTTGAGTCCAGTGGTGGCGTGCTTTACACCGCTGCATCCGATGCCTTGCATTACATTTGGTGATGTAAGGCTTGGATGCAGCTACTCGGCCATGGAAACCCATTCCATGAAGCTCTATGGACCATTCTTGAGCTAATCTGAAAGTCACACCAAGTTTGGAGATCTGTAGCTACTGACTCTGCAGAAAGTTGGCGAATTCTGCACACTGTGTGCCTCAGCATCCACTGACCCCACTCTGTGACTTTACATGGCCTACCGCTTGGTGGCTGAGTTGCTGTTGTTCCCAATTGCTTCCACTTTGTTATAACACCACTAACAGCTGACCATGGGATATTTAGTAAGGAGGAAATTTCACCAATGGACTTATTGCACAGATGGCAACCTATCATGGTACCACACTTGAATTCACTGAGTTCCTGAGAGCGACCCATTCTTTCACTAATGTTTGTAGAAGCAGTCTAGGTGCTTGATTTTATACACCTGTGGCCATGGAAGTGATTGAACACCTTTATTCAATAATTTGGAGGGGTGTCCCAGTACTTTTGGCAATATAGAGTATGTTGTGAATTGACTGTATATAAATAAAATTGAATTGAATTCTTTTTCAGACTGGCTGACTCATTTCAAACCCCTGTGGTGGCATACAGAAAAAAATGACAAAAACTGTGTCCCTGTCCAAAAAAGTATGGACCAGTCTGTACGCCTAACCCTATGTCACACCATGTAGGCCTGCATGTCTTCACAGCATACAGGTAAGCTGTCTCACGCAAAATGGATCAGACAGAATCCACAAGTGTCTCCAGGGAGGGAGAGGGAGAGGAAGAATCTCGTGCGAATGATAAACATAATGTGCATACTCCAGCTCTCTCTGCAACTGTAGGGGGTGTCTCTGCATATGACCGTGAGGAATACTAGTAGAAAAGCGACCTATGTCTGAATGACTAGAAAGCTGTCACTTGAGCTGATTAACAAAGCCAGCGATGTTCATGTCCCATGTCTGAAAGGGGCTTAGGATGTAGATAAATCAAGTTTCTTCATCCCTGAGACTGAATTCCTTCACTTCCAGTAAAAAAACAACTTGCTTATATTGTTTCCACTTACTGTTACAGAAACTATTACACAAACACTATACTTCTGAGGACATTCCTAGACAATATGCATTTATGACCCCCTTACCCTAACGTAACCCAAACCTAATTTTAACTTTAACAATTAATCAAGTCTTAACAATCAAGAGTGTGTAAGACAATGACAGAACCAGCCAATAAATGGTCCTCACTTTACCAAAATGCCCTAATTTCAAAGGTCTAAAACTCAAGCTGAAGCACAGACAGACAGACGGACAGACAGAGAGCAGCAACCTACATGACGATGAGGTTGGCCGTGCTTGAGTGCTCCTTCAGCAGCTCATTGAGTCGGATCTGACGATTGGTCTGAAGAACAAAACAAACACAAACATGGGTTCAAACATCCTGGTATCAACTAAACAGATAATTATCGCTAGCCATCACACAGACTCAGGACCAGCAGTATGGCTCACAGCACCACATGGCTGGCATAGCCTCAACTGTTTCCACTGGTTCAAAACAAGCAGAAGATTAGCAAAATATTTACTCCCTTGATGTTTTCTTGTACCGTAAAGACTTTGAAAGATGTAGCCATGTTGAACTTGTTAAAGAATGACTTAAATGTAATTAGACTTGTGAAGTTAAAATACACAGAAGGATACAGTATCCAGTGAACTAGAGTGAGTACAGTGTGTACAGACCTTGGCGCGGTACAGCTCCAGCTCATTATCGGTGATCCTCCATGGTTCACTGTTCTTCAGCCTCTCAGCTGCCTCTTGTTCCATGTCGTCTTCTTTCAGGCGGTACGGCTCAATCATCTCCTCAAAGGCTACCACACTGTGTAACAATATCGGCTTCAGGATTAACTTTCTTATACAAGCCAGGAAACAACATCAAAACATCCTTTAAGTTTTCACTCAACTTTATGAAAATGTGAAAACTGTAGACAGAGAAGCAATGACACCAGGTTCTGTAAATGATGTGTTTTCTCTTATTAATTACATGATCAGATCAAGCAGAGACTTAAAATGTATATTACAACATGGCCTTCTTTATATTTTGGCCTTTGTTGCTATCAGTTATTCGAGCAACATCAATAAAGTCATCTGCCATAAAAAGGAAAACCAAGCAGACCAGATCAGATCTGTCTGGTAGGAAGGAAACGGACAAGGAAACCGGTTTATTTGGACAACCTAAGCCGATTTATTTGGAGGTCAAAGTTAAAGCGATGATGTAATAATCCCTTATTGCAGGAAAACTAAATGTTCACTAAACGTAGTACAGCAAGTGAAAGTTGAAACAGCAATGCAGTGTGCCTTAAAACTCACAAAGGACATGAAGGAGAACAAAAAATTCTGACCTAGTCTATCTGTTCTAAATATCTAAGTTTCACTAACCTGGAGGTTGGTTTTGAACTCGTTTGATTTGCCTGGTTTGGACTTCTTTTAACAAATGTCACTATGTTTGCAGATATCTATGATAATGACTCTGTGAATACAATGGTATCATTAAGATTAGTAGTGGATATGTAGAACACCAATCACTGGTGCATTTTTCCAGTCATCATCTGTCCAAAGCAAACTAAAATTATCTCAAGCCTATTTGTCAGCATGCCACCTTCTCCAGCCAATTTCCCACTGATGTTACACCAACAGACCACACGGGGGCAAAAATGATTCGATTTCCACTGGCTCCACTCACCTGTCATTACTTTATGTTTATACAGGCTGATGATGGTGGTGAAACATTGTGCTTAATATGTAAAGAGAGACTTATTCCATGAAAATCACCAATGCATTTCTACTTTAATCTATGTAAGTGACTTTACTTCTTTAAGTGGTGGGTTACCACATCAAGGTGCACAATGTTCCATTTTTTTCTTTTTTCGAAAACAAATGAGTTTCTGTGTAGTTACAGTGTTTCAAGCACATTTCACTAACCAACTTGCAGACACCTTGGAGACATGGTGAGTGTGATGGACACTGCTTTACAACAGAGTGCACTCAAAACTCAAACTTGCAGAGCTACCCCCAGGTTCAAGTCCGGACTGCCATACGTAAGATAGATGTTTTAAACTTTACTGTGTGATAGAAGATGGTAATGGGAATTTAAAATGTTTGCTTTACTTTTCACATCCACATAAGTTGTTATTAACTCCGATCCCTTGGCTTTTTTCCAACTGCAGTATAAAATCCTGCTCCTCTATGTAAAAAAGATATGAAAAAAACAAAAACAAAAAAATAAGTTTAATAAAGGTTAATAACTTATTTTACAAAAACTGCAAAAACCTTGAATATAATGCCCAACAGTTTTCCAAGTGCCTAAAGTTGTTACAAGTACTGATAAAAAAAGATGGCTTCATATCCAATGGGTATTAACTATTTACATGTTTGATTTGTTTTTGTTGGCTGTCATGTGACTCTTGTTCAAAGTGGAGTCAGCTTCTCAGCTGCACAGAGGAGAACAGAATTTTTTATTTATTTTTCTTTTTACAAGTCCAACTGGTTTATTTCTGGTGACTTTGAAACTGGGACATGTAGAACAAAATAATTTTGATCAAGTATCACAATCTTAAGCTTAGATTTGGTTAAATTTCAGAATGGAAAGGCACGTCGCATGAGTTGTTCAAGGACTGTCATTTTGGCAGACATCATGGCTTTCAAATCCGTTGGCAGGTTTTGTGTTAAGAAGGTTTACAAAAGAGAACGTCAAACTGAGGCCTTCAT
The DNA here is from genome assembly GCA_024666655.1 of Dascyllus trimaculatus. Classification (NCBI taxonomy): domain Eukaryota; kingdom Metazoa; phylum Chordata; class Actinopteri; family Pomacentridae; genus Dascyllus; species Dascyllus trimaculatus. Next base: position 1,330,401 of record CM045460.1, read on the forward strand.
TTACCTCAACAAAAGAGAGAAGCCGGATTTCACCACAGACAGGTTTTGAGCCCTTCACCCTTAGCTTCCCTTTTCTTAGATTACTGTAGATGCTTTCTCTTGTCATACGGATATGCTGTCTTCATTCAATAAATATTTCCACCCACTTCTTTCTCCACAGTTTTTTGCATGCTGTTAAGTTAGTGTGAATGAAACTCAGGACTTCCTGCATGGTCAAAAACCTGTCTGCTCCTTAATGAGCATATTCCCCTCTTTAACTTATAATGCTTTTAATGTGAAACACACATAGGCAGTAATGATTTTGCTGCGTGGATTAAAAATTAAGAGAGTAAGCCAAGGCAATAAATTAAAAACTGGAAATATGATATGTGTTAAAAGGAGAGAGCACTCTGAGCAGAGTGGCAAGTAGAACATGCCTCTGTTGTTTTACTGACTTTATACTTGTAACACAGGCCACTTACCTTTCCTCAAAGTTTTATTACTGAACCTGTAACAGTTATGGATCTTTATTTAACCGGCTTTTACTGGAGAATTTACTTTTAGTGTTGTGTGTCCTTTAGGAGCCTGAACGTCTGTAATAAGTTTTCATAATACCAGAGAAAAGGTCAAAACTGTGAACACCTGACTGAGCTGATAAAAACTTTGCTCTTTCAACTTTACTGAAGAGGACTTACTGCTCCTTTTTGGGCTTGGTGTTGACGTCTCCCAGCACAGTGATGTCCGAGAAGTCTATCCTGAATTTACTCAGCAGTGTGGCCATTCTGCAAAGAAACAACAGAGACAAAGACCTTTGGGATACATACTGGAAACCAAACGCACATATTTTCAGTAAAAGAGACAGTGGACAGAGATAACGGCTCTGATTCCTCCTGAAAGCCAGGGGAAGCTGCCTTAAATAACTCTGTTTGAACATAGAGCTGGAAGGGTGGAGACAGGTAGCAGAGGGTTTACTGGGAGCATTCTGTGTTGGAGAGTCATTTCCTCTAGCTTCAACTTCAAAGAAGCTGAGTGTTTTATATAGTTCATGCTCTTTGGCATGGGTGTGGCAAAATGATTCAACAGTAACCACTGTAAAACTTCAAAGCTAAAGCCCCCACATTATGTTTGACCTTCATATACCACGTTTGATAGGCACAATTTAATGTCCAGACTGACAAGAAATCTTCTTAGAGCCATATCTTAAGCCTCACATGAAGTCAGCCATTTTGAATTTACTGTGCCGTTTTTGCACTGTTTTTGCAATCTGCAGCTGGTACACTGTAAGGAACTCCTCCTAATTACCCACAGTTATTTCAAATTTAATGGGTGTCATCAAACAACCTTAAGTTATTAAAACTGTGACTTTTTATTGACTGCTGTTGATGTGGCGATGCAGCGAATTTCAATTTATATAACGTGTAATAAACATATTCTGTAATCTTTCTGGAAAGAAATACTGTAGTGTGAATGCATGCAACAGGCATTACGGCCATTGACAGGGAAACACGGACGCGTTAGATATCCGTTGAAATGGACAAATTGTAGTTTTGCAGTAAACAGACACAAAGAGATTTCAAAGTGCATTGGCACAGATAAAAGGCTCTGCTGCTAGCACTATGCTAATTTTACCCAACAAAAGGAGGTAGGAGGCAGCTGTAGAAGACAATAACAGACAGACAGAGAGTCTGAGTGTGTGTGTGTGTGTGTGTGTGTGGTGACAGAGCAGCAGAGGCTGAGAGAACCTCAGCCTTCATGTCTCTGTCATGAAGGCTGAGGTTTATGCAATAAAGATAATATTGGAAGCACTAAGACCTTAAATGAGTAGTTCAGCATTTTGTAGTATAGATTAAACACCATACATAAACCCTACCGGTGCCTCTAAAGCTCCCTGATTAACATAGTTCATCCTGTTTGTCTAATGTCTACAGAAATGTAAAATTTAGGGAGTGTTATGTGAATAACAGTGTGTGTGTGCAGCATCTCCAAAATATATCTTCAGAGTGAGGTTGTCTACTTTGGTACCATTGTGTTTGTACTGAGTCCAAAATCAGTACTGGACAGTAAGTACAACAGTACAACAAACACTGGGTGGATGGAAAAACTGTCCCTCGGCAACATAGGTCCAGCATATGACACCGGCTAAAACCACAAACTGATATGTTTACATTTCTGGTCATTCTTAGATTACACAAACAAAACTAGCTAATTCCTCTGGATCCGGGTCTTCATGGTAAGTTAGGCTTGTTTAATATTTTATTTTGTTCTTAAGAAGAAGAAAAATGTGTCAAGTAGAATAGATAAAAAGGAAAACAAGATATTTCAAAAATGTTTTATAATACTCAATCCACCTTACCCCACCCCACATCAGTCACTGATGAAAAAAGTCAAAAGGACTACCATCCTTAAGAAAGGCCAACACATCCCTAAGTCACTTAGTGCTGGATGCTGAGTTTGGCTCTTTGCATCCTGACTTCAGCTCTATATTTAACACATAGACAAAAGGCCTATAAAAATACCAACTCAGAAGGAAAGTCAATGTCTAAAATCACTGAGCTTTTCCTTCAGTATTAATCTATAAAAAGCTGATGTCTGGTGATGCTAAAAGAGTTGTAAATTGAATGTGTTTGTCCACTTTCCATGCCTTTCTGTCAACACATGTACATTATAAACGGACGGAAACCATATTTGATGAGAAAACCCCCCGTCACAGTAAGAAGGAAATGACTATTTCTGGTCTAACATTAATGGTTCTGATGAAGTCATAACCCAGGAGGCACACAAGCCCAGAGGAGACAGGATGTTGACGGGATATGCTGTTGTTTTAAACACTGCAGCCAGTAAAGGCACATACTGGTAGCGTCTGCTCACTAACTATAATTCACATTACTGAAGACCACCATTATATCAAATCAAATCAAACTTTATTTATATAGCACTTTTCATACAATAAAATGCAACCCAAAGTGCTTTACAACATTAAAAACATTAAAAACAAGCACCCATCCCTCCCTCCATATATACACGCAACTGTGGAAACACACACACACATATGTACGCCAACACACACACCCATACATGCTCACACACACACCCACACACACTCTCAGCACTGACTATAGGGAGACATGGCATGGCACTGAGGATCATGGAGAAACGCCTACACTGGGGTCCTCCACACCGGGAGGAGCCATAGGCCATGACCACTGGGGGCGCTGGCACACGGACACCCCGACCCTGACAGACAGGGGGACCCCCACACCAAGGTGAGGAGCCCCCCAACCAGTCGGGCCGAAGGGACCCGCGGACAGAACCCCCAGCAGCAGGCCAGACACAGCCCCCAGCGTGGAGGACACCCCTCAGGAAACACTGGAGTTAAAAACTAAAAGTTTTAAACTATAAGAGAGAATGAAAGATGTCAAACATAAGTAAAAGGGTTAAAAGAGTAAAATACATAAATAAATAGAAAATAATAAGAACATGAAAAATTGTAAAAGTCAGTTAAAAGCCTGATTAAAAAGGTGAGTTTTTAACCTTCTTTTAAAAACATTAACAGTCTCTGCAGTCCTGAGGTTCTCCTGCAGGCTGTTCCACAGCCGGGGGCCATAGCGGCTAAATGCCGCCACGCCGTGAGTCTTTGTTCTGGCTTGTGGAATAGTTAAAAGGCCGGTGCCGGAGGACCTCAGGGTTCGCGAGGGTTGATACATTTGAAGCAGATCAGACAAATAAGAAGGCGCAAGGCCATGAAGACATTTAAAAACTAATAAAAGAACCTTATGTACCTATGTTTATTTACATTTTCCCAGGAGAGTTTGAGTTAAGAAAGGTTTTAAGAACAAACCATACAATCACCTACATGACAGTGATTATAAAAATTAAAGTCTTCAACAAGTCCATTTTCATTATATAATGAGAAACAACTTGTGACCTCTCCCAGCACAAAATTTAACATGAGTGGACCTTTTCGGTCAAATTGCCATTCCCATGGTTAATAATAAACCTTCAAGAGTCTATCACTCAGAGCTGTTACTTGTTTTAAAGTTTCTCCATTTATAGTCACTGAAACAAAACATTAAATAAAAATGCAGTTTTAAGTCCTGCAGATTACTCTGTACCAAAAGCATCTGCCAAAGACATTAACCAAGCTGTCACTTTGGAACAGCTAATTTCACTTTTTAAAATTTGACACATATTTTGAGAAAAGCTTTGTGTTGTCTCAGCTGTACATTGTTACCACTTAGAGTTTGAGTTAGCGCTTTTCTGTGAAAATGTAAAATGCACGTGTACATTCACAAGACAGTCAAGAAAGTACAGATGATGCATCTCAGACATGTTGGACATAAATATATTAGGTTTGTATGAGATACAATGTGAACAATCACTTCAACAAGAGTGGTGCTAAAATAAAGGCAGATGGCTGCAGTGTTCACTGCTAACGGCTGCACTCCTGCTTTACTTGACAAGACTTTCTGATATTTGGGCCATCTGCATATATATATAGTCATTTTTATTTGTTTTATTTTTAGATATTATATTTATTATGTTTGGCAATTACAGATGATTTTAAAGAGTCATTAAAAAAGTTCACACCTGCAGTCCAGCAAGGCACAGCTGGGAAAGATGAGTAAACACTCATTCCGTTTGGCACATGCACTGCAGTCCAATATTCTCATGTGTTCAACTTTAAACTTAACAGCAAACAGTGAGAATGTGCAGTACTTACGCTCGTCGATCATGATCAATCCTGTTGATTTTGCCTCCGATAAAGACACGGATCTTGCAGTCCTTCCACCTTTTCTTGTTAGTCAGCAGGTAGGGGATCAGCAAGGTCAGTCCTGGATGGAGAGAGAATACATAGCTGCCCAGCTCACACCTTCTGTGATGTAAACACTGAACATCGACTGCCTCTCAGTTGGTTTAACCTCAAGTCAAGACCTTAGAGCTTTGGAAGCATTCTTTACTTGAGCAAACATTCCCCAGATTCAAGGTCCCTGACCAACCATCAGCAATCACTGCTGATGCAGCAACATAAACAAAATCCTGCAACGGCTTCCCACCCACAAACACAGCAAAGTCAGGCTGATCTCATCTACTGCAAGTATTGAGCACATGTTTCTGCTTTGCTGATGAAACTGTTGAAATAATCTGTTGGAAATCTGCACAGACCTCAACATTTCCTCCACAAAAGTTTCACAAGTGGTTTTAAGTGTTCTTTGTGTCTTAAACTCATGAGTCATGCCTCTCGCCTTATCCACATTTTTTTTACCCCCAGCTGAGCTAAAAGAGACCTCAAATCATTCTATCAAATAAAGTACGAGCCATATTGTCTCTGCCAGCTCCAGTAATCAACTTTGAATTTTGTTTCTTCTTCTGTGTTGTCCTGCTGACAGCAGTCTGCTGTGCACATGTATGTCTGTGTCCACATTTTTAAAATGTACAGATTACATGCAATGATCCTGGACCATTAAAGAGGATCATTTATATTTCAATGGTCTATTACAACGCAAATTACAGTGTGTATTTTTATTTTATTTTTAGGGATACAAGTCTGATAATTATTAAAGATGCAGAATCCTAATAATTTATGAAAAGCTGAAGATGTAATAATTATTATTAACTGTGTTTTGGTACACCAAATTTGTACTCTGACTGCAAAAATCAAAGAAGGTACAGAGCAAAACAATGACTACCTAACAACAGATTTGCTATTTTTCCACAGCAAACAAGGTGATGCCTGGTTGTCAGTCTGAAAATATTTCTACAACATTCAAGCTTTGGTGTGACCCGGGTATTAACATTAACAGTCGTTATCTGTTTATCTGGTCCTCACAAAGTGAAAATGAGTGCTCTGCCACTCTATAATTCCCCTACTGGTTATTGCATTGAGTGGTGCTGACCTTTATCACTTTTCCCAAAATAAGACATAATTCTTTCTCTCAGACTCACCGCCATCATCAAACAGCCACCAGACATCCACTGTGCCCTTTCCCTGTTTTTTCTGGAACTGCTGGCTGGCTTCCAGCAGCCTCTGGTCACACATATTCAGAGGTACTGTTGGGCTCTTCTTGTCTGTAGGAATGGTTGACACACACACACAAACACACACACACACAAACACACACACACACACACACACACACAAACACACACACACACACACACAAACACACACACACACACACACAAACACACACACACACACACACACACACACACAAACACACACACACACACACACACACACACACACACACACACACACACACACACACACACACACACACACACACACACACACACACACACACACACACACACACACACACACACACACACACACACACAAAATCAGCTGAACTGAACTGAGTAATGAAGAATCTTATTGCTTACAATTTAAACTTGTCACTTAAAGAGTGGAGGAGTGAGTTTCATTTTTTGTTTTAAAGTTTAAAAGTCACACTCTTTATAGCTCTGGTACAGGTATGTTCTACTGTCCACATAGGAGAAACAATATTAATTCTGAGGAGCAAACAAAGAGATAGAAGCTGTGACAGGCTGGAAACATGAAAACAGGAGAGCAGTTTTCATCCTGAAAAGAAAGCTACAGACAAACTGTCAACTCCAGGGGGAGAAGAAGCAGCAGGTGAGAGACTGAAGACAGTTTGGAAATGTTGGCACACGCTCACAAACAGTAACTACTGCAGACTTGGATCAAGTAGAGGCACTATCACATACAGTAGAGCTTCAGAGACGGCTTGAGCTAGAAGCTGGGCACTGTTATAGGGAGAGCAGGAAAAAGAGGAAAAAACGAAATGTTATTTCCCGAAGCCACGTAGCTAGCTAGTCACACCAAAATGGGACAGATAGAGAGAAATACAAGACAGTGACAGCTGGGTGTAGGACAGTATGTTAGCACAAAAGGAATTCAAAATACACAGTGAAAAATTAGGTGACAGAAAGAGCCAGCATGAGAAAATGAAAAAGAGACACACGAAGAACACACAACAGAGAACAAAAAGAGCCTTAGAAAGAAAAACAAAGCAAAGAGAGAAAACAAAAGGTTAATGTCAACCAAAAGAAGATCTCCTGCCTTTTTTTAACAGGGGCTGAGTTGTGGCTTTGCCATCATCATCGTCATCTGGGAAATATGAAACAAAGGAGAGAAAAAAAGGCACAGTTGAGGTGATTTGTTGATTTGACGTGACATCGACAGACAACGGAGGTTTCTTGGTGAAGAGGCAACATGAAGTTAAGTACAACAGAAAATGTACACTTACAAGACATGTCCAAAGTAGAGGAAGTTGGATAGCACAGTCTCAAGGAGAGCAGTGAGCTTCATGCTAACAGACTGCCACTCAGAGCCATGGAATAACAGGAACTGCTGCTGAAACTATTCCAGTGGCAGCAGTTTTAACACAGAGCTCAGTTTTTCCTCCAATTTCTGGAAATTTCCTAAGCCTCACCTGAACAATAAAACTGGCAGCTTTAAGCCAGGACTGTCTGGTTAAATTAAACTGGCTTACACAGGCCACTGGTAAACAACCTTCATGGACATGTGAGAGTATTAAATACGCATGAATCAGTTCTAATTCTTCATGTTCAACTACTCCACTAAGACTGTGCTTGGATTAAAATGAGAAACTTACACAATGAGGTCAGAATGGAAATTAACTCTGCCAAGTGGAGGGGAACTGGGCAAAGATTCTGTCTTAATGATGGTTGAGACTAACAGGATTACCTAAACCAAGGGATTTATCTTCACTTTGCTACCTCTTGTACCTTCACTGACCTAACATGTTCACAATGCACCCCCTCCCCCCTCAATTTGGGTACAAAATAATTACTACTAGTACTAAGACTACTAATACCCTGAAAGGATATCATAAAAACACATCTATTTCTATATTACAATGTAGCTACTCTTTGTTATACTCTTCAATAATGCAAGTAATCATCTGGTCTGAACAACTGTTCCTCAAAAAATACTGTCTAAGCACTGTGCATGATGGCTCAAACTGTAAACTCAGCTGTTATTCATTGCCTTAACAGCATCAGTACAGTTACAAAGCCATACACTACTTGCCATTTTGACACTGTCCTTTTAACACAAACACTGCTTTAACGTTCAGTTACATTCACCCCATGCTGCTTTCTCCTCTAGCAGCGTTACTGTCAGTGACACTCAACAGTACCTGCCAGTGTTTAGGGATTTACATTTAGAAGGTCGTACATTAAATTTGAAACAGCTACAGGAGGTATTGAGTCTTTCCATGTTAATAGTGACTGATAAATGAAATAAATCAGAATGAAATGAAATGAATCAGTCAACCATTTCTGTCAAAAATGTTGTACTGATGAAATTTGCACTGTAGAAATAATGTATAATTTGTATGTATAATGTGCATTTCAAGAAAACATGCGATGGTAGAAGGTTTTAAAATAAACATCAACACAAATCCCTTACCAGCCTTCATGAATCCACAGTGCAGGAGGCCTGGTGGTCAGGCTGAAGCTGAGAATGTTTGGTACTACAGTTCTCACAATCTGGCAACAGTTTCTTTGTTTGCGTACTTTAGTTATGTGGGTGGCACTTACACACTACACTAATAGTGACCTCTCACACACACTAACACACAGTGTGGCCACAAGACATCTGTGGACTAACAAACTGGGCCCAGTGGGACAACTGGGGCCATGGGTCTCTGGGGTAACTTCCTGTGTGTGTGTGTGTGTGTGTGTGTGTGTATGCAGGATAAGGGAAGCCATTGATGGATTAAGAAGGAGAGAATGGGGTTACACTGATTTCCTGGATGCAAAGCCTTTCTCTGTCATGACTTGAACTTTTGCTTGAACAACATGTACACAGACAGTCTAAACAATCATAGCAATGTTGTAAGTAATGCTGAAATAAGATTACAGTTTGAATGTGTTTTAGTGGCTTGACTATGCAAATACAGGGTTGTCCTTAGACTTAAAGGGCTTAGGAGCTGCTTGAGTTCTGGGCGAGGTGGTAGTTGGGAGTCTGAAATTATTCAGAGAAAGCTGGCTAATTGTGCTTACAGTTAAAAGTCTTCATTTCACCAAATACAGAATTTGGTGAAATGAATGACACATTGGTAATCAGTGTGTAGACAGACATTTATACATTTGGGTGGAACAAATGCTGGTAACGCTGTCCGTTAGACATCTTGGGCTGGAACATGTAGGTCAGAACAAGAGTAAAGCACTCCAAGAGACCTTGGACTATCAAAGATGAGAAAGGAGCTGGCAGCAGCAGCAGCACAGGTAACGTATGCTAAGCTAACGGTTACAGGAACGTTACAATTCCACAGTTCTAAAGTCACGTTTGTTGGCTAACTTATTTGTAGACTTATTTTAAATGACTAAATTTGCTAAACTATCAAGAAAGCGCAAACACTAATTGTTTTTAGCTAGTTAGCTATATTAGCTATATCGGCTAGTCTAGTTAACTTTATCAACACAACATGACAGTGTGGTTGGATGGTTTTGCTAATCCCACATAGTCCGTGCAGATTGATCCAAGGGAATAAGTTAGCGTTACATGAATCATTGAAGAACTTGTGCTACTAAGAATAGTAGCAATTGTTTTAGTTGGTGTTATAACGTCATATGAATGTATGACCCCCTTTTTCTTATTGTATGATCCAGGAGGTGTCGGCGGGACAACCACAGGGGGAAAGCTGTGAGGAAGTGGACTGGACAAAAATGAATTTTTGCAAGATCAAAAATCTTGGTTGCTGTGATTGTTTTAATAAAATGTTTTCTACTCCGATAATCTGTACTCTTAATTCTGTCACTGTTTGATGTCACAGAGAAGAGTGGATCCCAAAGTTGTCTACAACGTTTCTGACGTGATGAAAAAGTCTACAAATGTTTAGCAAACATTCATAGATATTTGTGAATGATGAATCGGATTCACTTTAGATTAGGTGACATAATGACATCTGCAAATGATTTATAGATTTTTTTTATGAATGTCTAACAAATCATTTGTTAAACATGTATAAACAAATGGTGGTAATGGTGGTTCTTAAATCATTCAAAACTGTTCTCCTACACATTAAAAACATTAGCTGGTGATGAATAAATCATGTACAAACAATGATGGTGCAGTGTTTCTCATAATGTATAAATCATATATAAATGTTGTACACCTTAACTTATAACTGGTTTAATAATAATTTACAAATGTATATAAATGGTTTATGCATGATTACTTCAAGATCTACTAATAGCTCATAAATGTCTTGTAACATAAGTTGTAAATGATTTAATAATCATTTACAAATGTTTATAAGTGTTTTTTTCATGATTAGTTAACTATTCACTAATGTCTACTAATAGCTTATAAATGCCTTATAAATGATCGTTATTATAAAGTGTTACCCAAATGCTAAAATTCTGGAAGATACCAGAGTTTCCACAAGGCCCCAGTGTTACCTGTCAGGAACGTCTACCCACTGTGTAAACAACATTTGGATAACTGAAAACTTCGATCCACTAATTTCTTCAACCTGATCACCTCTGTTGTCAAGCACTTCATAGCGGTAACATGCATTTACACACGCTAACAGAGAAAGAGTTGCTCACTTCCCACAACAACAGCTCACTGGACCTAGGTTAGCCACACGGCCACCTTCCTTAAAAGTGAGGTTTGGCCTGTAACATAGAACCTACACTGACCTAGAAGAACTTAGCTAACAGGCTAGTTTCTATAGCTTGTTTCATTCTTTCTAAGTATGCAAGTTTAGGTCATCCCTATATATTGGTATTAAATCTAAACTATGTTATTTGGTGAAATGAAGACCTTTAACTGTAAGCACAATAAAAGTTGCCAGCCTGACTTTCTGTTTGAAATCAAGCCACAGGAAAAACTCTGTCATATTTGCATTTACATACTGCCATGTCAGTCCTGTCTCACATGGACATCACTGTAAACAACAACCTTCCTCTGAAGTTCACCTGGTAGATAAAGTGGAAATGCAAAAGTAAATACAGTGACTGCAGAGACAGTCATACTGGGGCTGGCTGACCTTTCTGTATAGCTGGACTGTTCTGGAGGCTGGTGGCCTTGGAGGATGGCTTGGACGAGTCAGCGTCAGAATCTTTGCTGGTGTCTATTGACACAATCACATCCTTCATCCCTGATGTCTTCTCCTGGGAAGACAGCAACTCATCTGCAAGAAAATGGAATGATAGGACAGATGAAGAGAAGAAAAGACAGAAAAAGGAAAAAGAAAACAGTGAGAGTTGAAAATAGTTACAAGAAAAAAGAAAATCAAGCATAGCTATAAGCAGTCTTCACCCAGAAACAGAAAACTTGGTTGGATTAAAGGAGCATTCAGATGATTACCTTCCTTAAAGCAGGGAGAACCAACACCAAAACCAACACCAACCCCCGCCCCCCAATTTGCAATTAAAAATAAAAATAATAAAAAGCCAAATATTTGTTTCTAGCTTGTCAAATACGTGGATTTAACGCTTGTCTTCATCACATATCTCTGGATATCAGACTGTTAATCAGAACATCCAGGTGAAAACCTAAAGCAGGGGTGCAACTCTGAAGTTGTGCACAACTAGTAAACACTTCTGTGGAGCCATGTTGTGTGTCTGTGCACTGATACCTTGTCCTTGAATATGTGACACATCCAGCCCCTCTTTTAGTCGCAGAATAACAGCACCAAACTGGAAGTCGAAGGCATCGCTGAAAGGAAAATACATACACAAAAGGATCACATCAGCAGTGGACAGAGTAAAGCATTTGTGGGAACTAATTAGAGACTTAAGTCCCAAACACATGGAACATTTAAAAAGAAAATAAACAAACACTGCTGAGACATAATCACACAACAGATGTCACGTTCAAGCATCTTTCTCAGTGCTACAGGTTGAAACTTAAAGTGTTCACTGCCACAGCCACACACTAGATTGAAAGTAAAGGGTGCATTACTGAGCGTATTAACTGTGATTTTAATAATGTGGGGCTGAACAATCTTTGCCCTTTAGCTCTAAAGCTGTAATCCCTACATTCTACAATCAGGAACCATTCAGCTTAACTGCCTCACACACAGTCTCACATGACCAGTTTATGGCTCAGCAGGAAAACAGGTTTCACATGGACTCCTGTCTTCATACAAGTGAAGAGTGTGTCTGGTAGTACCAGCTTTTACTGTGCCATGTATCTGCAAGAAGTATTTTGAGTCCCAGACTATCAGAATGAGTTTGAGCAAAGTGAAGATATCATGGCAACGACTGGCTATAGTTTCTGTGTCCCCAGAAAGTCATTGAGAGTAAAGATTCTATGGTCACTAAAAATGTGTACGTTAAAAATGAATGCAAAAAGCCTATAATAAACTAAAATAAGAGATGTCTGAAGGGAACACCTGCATTACTGTGTTACACTGACCCCCAAATTGTAATGTTTAAATGTTAAATACATTCTTGCACATTTAAGGTACCACAAACTAACAGGTGGCCTGGAGCCACTTAACAGGTTAACAGGCTTTGTCTGTGGCATCACATATGTGTCCGAAGAAGAAGACGAGTGGCAGAACCATGACAGAGAGTGATAAGCTCAGGGTTCAATAGTTCATGAAAACATACTCCTAGTAACTGTTTGACAATTACTAGGAATATAATTGTTATTTGTAGTAATTCCTCTTTTCTATCGTCATCTGAATATCTTTGGGTTTTGGCCAGTTGGCCAGATACCAAAAGCATCTCTCTGGACAGCTCTGACATGGAGTTTTGGTACATATATTAGCTATGGGTAGCAGTGATGACATGAGGTTACGGGAAGGGTGCTAAAATAAAGTATTAGGAAACAAAATCATGCAGAGCTTATTAGAACTGACTAAAAACACCAGCTCAACCAATTTCTGAGTGTTTCATTTTTGACTCCATCACTCACAAACACAGACAGCAGAGAAGGCAGAAGAGGCTAAGCTGCTCTCACACACAGAGCAGAGACTGAAAAAGACGAAGTTTTACCAAACACTTGTTGAACGGGCAAAACAAAACTTGTAGTAATATGATGCTCTGTCTGCAGCCAACTCACTGTCCCCTCCTTACCACTAAACTTGTATTGCTATGCTAATGATGATAAATGGCTCAAACACTAAATGTGTTAAGTCTCTAAGTAGCCATGCAAGGGGCTGGGGTGGTTGCAAAAAAAATCCATTCTAAAAAGAAGAGACTTACTCCAAACAAGTTTAGAGGCGATATAATGAGATATAATGAAAATAATCTTTAGCCATATCTCTACTTTAAATTCTGTGTTCTGTGGTTTGGTCATTTTAATGGCAGTAGACTATGAAAACTGAACTGATAACATACATTATGAGTATCAGAAGACAGTCTTCATCCAGTATTTATCATGTTCAAATATTAGGCAACCCTAACTGTAAGAGGATCTCTTGTTTTGTAACACCTGACATTTAGATACTCAAACTTCCAGGTGAAAGAACAGACAAAAAAACAAACAAACAAAAAACCCACATTCACGGTGATTCTATGTTTAACTTAATTGGGTTTGCAGAGTATCAGCAGACATTACTGGGATTGCCAGAGGTTACTAAACCTGCTCTACTTACTGGATCATACTGATGTAAGTCTCCACGTTCATCATGTCACCGTCCCTCCAGTCGTTCTTAAAGCCCATCACTAGGGTGTTTGGCTTGAGGCGACCGAGACCAGCAGCCTTGAGAGGGACAAGAATGAAAATCACTGCCCACTTTTGTAACAATCACTGGCACTGTCATTCTGGAACAGGAAATTAAGAATATAAACAGTGGGTGAGTGCAGCGATCAGCCTGATACTTTTTTTATGGGGCCAATTCCACTCTCAGGCAAGCGATCACTTCCAGCCTTAACAATTTAGATTAAAAAGCTGGCAGCAGTAGGCATGACTCATCCCTGTGAGCACCACTTCACTTTTCACAGGTGCCCACTGCTTTTATTTCCCCTAGAAGCGCACTGGGACAACACAACATAATAATAATAATAATAATACATTTTATTTGTATAGCGCTTTTCAAGCACTCAAAGACGCTTTACATAAAAACATCAAACATTGGAAATGTAAAATGACATTAAAATAAAGAAATAAAACAAGTCATAAAACACATCATAAAAATAAGTTCATGTTAAGAGTTAAAAGCAGATCTGAACAGGTGGGTCTTGAGGAGTGATTTAAAGGCGGTCGGGTCTGTGGTGTCACGGATGTGTTGTGGCAGGGAGTTCCAGAGTGTGGGGGCAGATATGGAGAAGGCTCTGTCCCCCCAGGTTCGGAGCTTCAGTCTACTACTTAAGATGCTAAACACCTTTAGGGTAAGGATAATAAGGCATTAATCTGAGCTAGCTGTCTGTCTGTCTGTCTGTTTGCCTGTCTGTCCCAGTATCTCTGACTGTCTGTCCATCTGTGTCTCTCTCTCGTCCCTCCGTCCGTCCGTCCTTCCGTCCTTCCGTTGTTTACTTTGAGCTTTTTTCCTACCTGGAGTAAGTACTGAGACCCCTGTCTCAGGTCCTCAGCAAACACTGGCGTGTAGAAAGCCTTGGTTTCATTCTTCAGCAGCCAGCGCTGGTAGCGGGCCTGGTCTGTGGCGAGGTCTTTGAAATTTGGCCTTCTGTAGCCCTATAGGAAGACACACAAAAAGAATTAGCTCCACTGTCTTTCTGAAATAAATGACCACATTGACAAATTTGAATATAAAACCTGTAGTACAAAGCCCTGCTCGGAATGTCTTCATTTGATTTTTGCCTTATCCTCTCTGTGCACTCATTCTCAGGACCTTTCTGCTGGTATCTGTGGCTCCAAAGCCCAAGTTTATAACGTGTGATTACTGGCTAAACCAACCTGCCCAGTGTTTAATAGGCCAGCGATTATTATTATTCTTGTTGTTGTTGAGAACATTTAATGTAAATGGCCCAAACAGTGGTGCAAGGCCAACGTGGGCCTGCTAACAATACATTGTTTGTTTTTTGGTGGCATCAACACAATTATAGCTCTCCAACAACTTTACTTGCCAGATTGGTTCCCTGCAACTTGTTCCTCTTCCTTAAAATGAAAAGCGGTCCAAACATGGCAGAAGTGCTGTGAGTGATGCAATGCTGCACAAGAAGACTAATTTGAAGAGGACAGTAGCCAAATTTAAATCGGGTGTAATTTTTCCTTTTAATAGTTGCAATCTCTGTACTCTTTCATTGTACTCTCACAGATGTAGGAGCACCCACTGTTATGTTTGGCTCATGGGGTACAAAGAAGTCAAATGTGTTTCTGTTTCTCCACTTTGCATCCCTTTTTAATCCAAACTTTTCAGTAGCCTGCCATTTTCCAGTTACTGCACAGCCCTCTATTCAGAGCCTTTTGTACATCCTCTGATGACAAAATTATAAGGAGTGCAAAGAGCTCAAAACAAAGTGGGATTTTGACTATAATTTGATTCATACTAACATACTTGATAATAACTTTGAATAATGTTGACTGAGTGACATATCAATATGTTACATCACATACTCTGAATAAAAGCCTATTTTTAAAACATCTGCAACATTTCATGAGACGCACAGTCGGGAACTTTATTAATCTCTGAGGCATTTTAAAACCAGCTTTTGTCACATCTTTGTCAAAACCACAAAAGGCAAAAAACAGCAACAACAGAGCAGATGCTCACCGTGCGAATATGACCGCAGATCATCAGGCCTACGTTCTTGGTGAAGCTGTGGACCAGATCCAGAAGAGCAGGACGAGAATTGGGATAACCAGTCATCACCAAACACTGGGGTCTACAGTGAGACAGATCCAAAAGAAAATACAAAAACATCAACATGTCAGCATCAGCATGCAATCTCACTGTATACACAAACAATTTAATGGACCTCATTTATTGCCATGACATTTACAGTATTACACGCTTCTAAATCTGCTGCCGCTATTTCCTCCCAACCTTCACAGTGGCCTCTAGACACACACACGCGCACACACACGCATGCACACACACAAGTAGAGTAGCCCACATCAAAGCAAATATGTTAAGCACCATGGGATTTAATGAAGGCACTGGGAGTATAATGTTGGAGTTCAGAGGAACACACAAGTCTTTCTGATAACACCATCAGATGTCTTTTAATCTCCTGCTTGGTTTGCTGCCTTGGGAAAGCCCAAAGGCACATTGTCAGTAATACATCCTCAAAAACACCACACCATGTACAAGCCTTCAGTGAAAGAACAAATGTAACACAAGGGGGGAAATAAAACAGTAAAGTAAATAACATTTGTTGCTTATGGTTAAATAGTACATCCGGCATTGGGGACATTACAAGTTACAGTAAATATCACGTGATGATCAGTCATTGGTCTGTCAGTCATGTTTTAGGTGCATCCTATTCCTATTAACAGCCTTTCTGAATTAACCTTCAGTGTTGCCTTTCTATTAATTCTTGGTTGTTTTCCTTCATCTCCTCTACATATTTGCTACATCTTCTGTCTGTATATTAAAAATGTACAAAAGCTTCATGAAATAAATATGCAGCTATCTGTCACAAATAGGGCTGGTTGATTCAATAATCAACTTATAGGGGAATCACACTGTCACAACATGATCATACCATGTTTTGTTGTACAGCCTGTTTTAACAATTAATGACTGAGCACGCTTGGATTGAAATGAACAAAATGTATAAATGTAGTTACATTAAGCTTCAAGAGTTTGGGCTTAGGAGATATGTAACAGTGAAGCACACTTCAGTGCTTGGTTTTATTGGTTTTATTTACTAAGCAAACTGGTAAAAGTATACAGCATCAGTGTTTCTTGCTGTGAAAACTACTGACTGACACTATGTGACTATGTGAGCTGTTAGCCAAACTCATTTGTGGGCAGGTGCTCTTTTCATCAAGGGCTTGATTTAATAATCTTCAGCCAATAATTCTGTAACAAATTTGGATAAACCTTAAAATGAATATCTGTACAATTTATCCAAATTAAACTATTTTTTAGAACTAACTGAAGTGTGCCGATAATATCAATTGACAAAAAAATGCAAAGCACAGAGAGCTGGTTTGGTCCTCAGCTTGTTTACTCTGAGTAGATATGCTCTGATCTACAATCAAAAAGGTTTAGACCATTTTATTCGGGCAACAGTCAATACTTGTTATTGATCATGAGCAGCCAACTTGTTTTATGTCACTGAAAGGGTTACATTATGTTTCTGCTCTATAACCCCATCAAGGTTGTTATGAAACACATAAAACAACTCTCTACAGTTTTCACTAATGTATCAACTAATAGCCTGTCATCCAGTTATTTGTACTAATATGTTATGATGTTTCAGTGAAGTTTCTGGAAGTAGCTCTGACCTGTCATTTATCAGCTATTACAGTAGTTTCTCCCTATAAATATTAAATAACTCTCTTTCAAACATTCATTTCAGTGTCTCGGACCATAATGCAGCCTCTCTGTATTATCCTTAGAAGCCTTTATATCAATACTCCAGCCAATACTGGCTAGCAGTCATGACGCTTGCATCAAAGTGGAGTCACACTCCCTCCCTTCAATTTCCTGTTCTTGCTTTACTCGGAAAGCTTTCTCTCCTTACAGCCAGCATGAGTGCCAAACATTATAGTCCAACTGAGCAAGCTAACACCTTGGTCACCAAATGCTAGCACAGCTTGTGTTTGTCATTTGCTGCCAACTCTTCACCATAGAGTCATGTTAGCTGACCATGCTAACTGCCATCGCTACACACGGCCACCAAGCCCAGGAGCACAATCGCTAGTCAACACACTAGCTAGGTCACCATAGCCCACGACAGCTGCTTGACCCCAAACTCATTGCACTAGCTATCTTGCGTGATCGAACATTCATGAGGTGTGCATGGTGTGTCTAAAGACACAATGCGCCAAAGTGGCAATATCCACACTGGGCTCATGTGAACGCTGCACCCACTCCACACACCATCAAACAGGTTCTGTCCAGTTTCCCGGAGGAGGTCACACGCTGGGGGAAAACACTTTTCATCCTCCAACCCAGTCCAGGGAGCAGCAGCATTTGATTGCCCAGAAATGAAAGAAAAAGGCCTCTGCCAGTGCATGTTCATGCAGGTTGCAGGTCATCCATCCGGACTGTGGATTTTCAGAATCCACTCGCCATCCAGCTCTTCCAGAGACAGTCCTAGGCCCACTGGGATCACAGAATCCAAAGAACCAGTGGCCCAGGAAAAACATCCCACCTGCTGCTGCTGCTCAGAGTGGTCCACCAACCCCACCTACAGCCAAGCAGTCAGACCAGAAAAAGAAGCGGACCACCTAGCATCCACACAGAGGAAATTGGGGCTGTCCCAGGCCAAAGTCCAAGCTCCAAGCTCACCTTACAGTTCAGTTCAAGAGCCTATTCAGAGAAAAAAGTTCTGCCTCCCTCACTTGGTGCTTTAGGCCCAAGCTGGATCCTGCAGAGTGCATTCTATTGAAGATACAACGAGTCAGTCAGGAGTATCACAGTCTCACAAACACATGGTTTAAAAATCCACCCGGTGCATTCTGGCATGCTGCTGAGAGCACGGAAAGTATGGGTGATTTAAAGAAAAATTATGCTGAAAAACATAATATCCTCACATCTACATACAATGCCAGAAGCCATCTCCTCAGGGCTTGGCTGTACCTACAGCTTTGGGATTTTGCAAGATTCCACGGTTTAGGTAGAAGTCTTTGACTGATTTGTTAAAAAAATCCATGACCTCAACTGGACACCCTAAGTGAGTTAGCATGGAGTGACTTATCTGTCAAACGTACATGTGTTTCAAATATGAAATTACACCCCATTCAGACAGTGTTTGTAAATGCTGGGATTGATGGCAGCTCTCCACCACAGTGAGAGCCATTATCTACAAATGGAGAAACATGGAACCCACATAACATTTCTCCTGGATATCAAATCCAGGAGATCACAAAAGAACCCAGAAAAATACTGAAAGATCTGCAGGCCTCACTGGCCTCAGTTAAGGCCAGTGTACATGATTCCACAATAAGGAAGTCACTGGGTGAAATGGCATCCATCGGAGAGTTGCAAAATGTAAATCGCTTGTCTGGCATTTGCAAAAAAAATTAAAAATATCTGGATGAGCCTCAAGGCTTTTGGGATAACATCCTGAGTGAAAGGTGGAACTTTTTGGAAGACATGTGTCCCGTTACATCTGGTATAAAGCTAATACTGCATTCCACAAGAACAACATCATACCAACAGTGAACCATGGTAGTGGTAGTGTGATGGTTTGGGCTGCTTCGCTTCTTCAGGACCTGAATGACTTGTCATAATTGATGGAGCCATGAATTCTGCTCTATATCAGAAAATCCTCCTGGAGAATATCCACCATCAGTTCATGACCTAAAGCTCAAGCACAAATGGTTCATGCAGCATGACAATGAGCCAAAGCACACAAGCAAGTCCACCTCTGAGTGGCTCAGAAAGACCAGAATTAAGGGTTTGAAGTGGTTGAGTCAAAGTCTGGACTTCAATTCAACTGAGATGCTGTGGCAAGACCTTAAAAGGACAATTCATGCTCGTAAACTTAATAATGTGCCTGAATTAAAACTTCTGTAGGGAATGTGGGCCAAAATTCCTCCATGGTGACGTAAAAGACTGAGCACAAGCTATCACAAACATTTAACTGCAGATGTTTTAGCTAAGGGTGGCACAACCAGTTATCACTTTTTCACAGGATGATGTAGGTTTTCAGTAAATCTTCAATAAATCATCTTTTAAATGCTGCATTTTGCGTTTTGTCGGTTATCTCTGTCTGATATTAAATAAACATAAATATTAGTTTGATCTGGAGCATTTAAATGTGAGAAATACACAAGAAATATAAGACATCAGGAATAAGTTTTCACAGCACTGTAGCTACAATACTTGTACATGTGTCAAAACTTCAGTTTATGGGTAATTGTTTATCATACCAAGGAATGATCTCATCAGTATGGTACTTTACTGTAGCCATGGTTAATTGTTTGTGTGCATGGCCATAACTGAGACCATCTGCACTTTCAGTGTCACAAGATTGCTGGACTTCAGCTTTAATCGTAGTAACTACAGGCATGTTTGTGTGTGGTACCTGAAGTTCTTGATGTGGTCCTCCACCCCACTGAGGTGGAGAGTGTGGGTCAGGGCCTGGTGGTAGGTCAGAGCCTGGGTGGATGAGCCCCAGTTCACATCTGGAGGGGAGAACGCATGCAGGCAAAAACATACAGTGGAGTTAGTGAGTGTGTTTATGGGTCAGATAGCGGAGTAAAAGGCCGTCTGATCCATGTGGTGTTAGAGTCAGTGACAAGGCCTCCTATGTGTGTGTAGCTGCATGTCAAACTGAGTGTGCACACAGGTGTGAGTGTTCAGAGCTGTAAGGTCAAATTTGTGTTTGAAAAGGTGTAACAATGTGTGTTCGAGAGGATGGAACAACAGCTCAGTAACGTAGCACACTGTTGATGAATTTGTAATGTTTAAACTTGCTTCTTCATCTGATTACAAGTAAGAACAGACCAACATCTTTGAAAAAGACAAAGACAGGTCCTGGTCCTAGAGGCAAGGGCAACAGTCAAACTTCAAACTCCAGGACTGTCTTTTTAATTTGTCCTATTCTACAGGTGTTAAATACTGTCTCTATGTACAATACCAGATATAGCAACTGAATAATGACAGCAAAATGCTCTCACTTCTTGAGTACTTTTATGTGCAAGAGCTCAATATATATATTTTTTTAATTAATGTTTTTTTGGGAGGGGAGACTTTTCTTGTTTATTTGATAGAGACAGAGTTAAATCAGGGGTAGACAGAGAGGAGAGAGACATGCAGCAAATGGTCTTGAGCTGGACTCGAGCTCATGACCATTGCCAAGGGACTGAGCCCCACATGGCATGCGCTTTAACTCAGTGAGCTAAACGGTGGCCTGAGAGCTCAATATTGACAGCCACCTCTGGCTGCAGTAACAGCACACAACAGACTGTTGCCTGAAATTAATAAAATACTTTGCTCATTTCAGTCAGTCTGTATAACAGCCCATTTGACTTTTTACGTTAAAGTTTTTGTTAATCTGCAGTTCTCATCTTTTACTATGCTTTTACTGAAGTTTGGTTCTGAGGACTAAAATGGTACAAAGTTAAGATAACATTTCCTAGAAGTAGCTGGCTTTGATTGAGTATTATTTATTTAAGACTTACTAGACAGAGTAACAGGAAATTCAACTCATGATTAAAATAGTTTAGAGCACATCCTCAGTCTATGATGTTGACATTTTAATTTACCTATTGCAGCTAACTTTAAAAATTGTTTTTCCAACAAAAAACTTGTTTCTTCACCTATTATTTAAAGAACTTAGAATACTAATCAGGCATTGAAATGTGTGCATTTCACAATGAAACAAAATAACTAATAGCAGAGAGGGCAGAAAATGATCAACATTATATCAATCTCTGTTATATCAATACCTATGTATGAAAGCCATTATGTAAATATTTGAAACTATTCTGAAGGTATTGATGTCTCTTTGTGCCAACATCTTACATGTTTTATCTCTGAAATGAGTGGCTACAAAGAAGAAATGCTGTCATGAACTTACTGCCCACATTCCATTTTCCCAGAAGTACTTGGTAACTGACCTGGCTTCTTGTAGCTGACATAGATATAAAGACCCAGAACGATGACGTTAGTAAGGAGGGCAGCCGCCCAGTTGATGACAAACATCACCACACAGCACAATACGGCTCCAGCAAGAGAAACCCACATGTTGTAGTATTTGAAGCTGGGGCGCCACCCTGTAGTAGCAATGAAAAATGAATCACAACATGGCAACAAAATGGCAAAGTGAATTTAAAATATGTGTACAACGTACAGTGCTAATCTCATAATGTATGTGTAGAATAGTGTTTGCTAAAATAATAATTCTTGTAAACTGAGTAAATGCAGTTCCTGTTAAAGTTCAATAGAAGTTCTATTTGTCAGAAACTACTTAACCACGACCATATTACATCTAACTGGCAATTTGAAAGATGTGGAGACGCTGCGGTCATCTTCCTTGAAAGGAAACTTTTTTAATTATTTTCATCATTAACATGGTCTTAAAACAGTAAGTGCTGCTGTTAAAGAGCATGGATAACGTTAAAGTTTGAGTTGGACATGTGCTTGGGTTAAAGAATGGGGGTTAGCAGCCTGTTAGACTGATTACCAGAAGGTTATACCAGCTATTAGGGACCATATTTATTTACTGGGGAGCACAGAAACTAGACTAGGGGGATTTTAGTGATGGGATACAATTGGAGTGTGTGTGGTTACACAATGACAGAGTCTAAAACAAAGGACAGGACATAAAGGGTACATTGTTCCTCTTAGCCCCATGGAAAGGCTTTTACATGTCCCAGAGAGAGGGGACAAAGTGGGCCTGAAGAGACCAGAACATTAATTTGAGTTTAGTTTGTGCTTCCAAAGGTATTCAAATCCATAACTCCATTATATTGACTGTATTACTGCTGGTCTCTAAATGAGTCATGTACCATTTAAGTCCATGTAATTATGACCTGCTGGAGGAATTAGAAGCAGACAGAGAATCTGTACCTGCAGTTCTGCAAGAGCTTTGGTATTGAGGGGAAAAAAGCACATAACTCAATATAAAAGATCAACTATATATTTCATTCAGTGATTTATCAGTTTACAAATGTGTCACTTCACCAAAATAATTCAAAAAATGTTCTCACTTACCTATAGTGGCATCTATAAATGCAAATAGTTAAAGTGAAACTAAGCGACTCAATATATAATTAACTAAAACTCAGAGATTTAGGTTAGATCTGTAATCATGTTGTTTTAACTGAGAAGCATAAACGGTTTTGAGTGATAGTTTCAATAATGTCAGTTACCTGATAAACTGAAATACTAAACAATTGTAACCTACAAACCTTATTTTCCACTAGTATTTCTAAAGTATTTATTTAGTATTATTGCATCATTTTTCAAGTTTTTATGCATCACAACATTCTATTGTACTGGACTGGGAATAGAGCCAGACATCTAAACAACCAAAAGCCTATATACATGGATCCCACTGGACATAAGAGAACGTTGTTCCTAAACTGATCACTGAGAACAAACAAGTGGGAAATACTGTACACTGGATAGTATTTTTGTACACTATACCAGTAATATATCTAAGTGATTCAAAAAAGAGCTAAACAAAACATCCCTTCTCTTATGTAC
Source organism: Dascyllus trimaculatus (assembly GCA_024666655.1). Taxonomy (NCBI): domain Eukaryota; kingdom Metazoa; phylum Chordata; class Actinopteri; family Pomacentridae; genus Dascyllus; species Dascyllus trimaculatus. The sequence goes on from CM045460.1 coordinate 1,353,628, forward strand.
TCTACATTAAGAGGGCTTTTCAAGGTCCAGAGGCTTTCTGTTCCAATCTAACAGTGTCCTTGAGCAAGACACTGAACCCCAAGTTGCTCCCAATGACAGGCAGGCACCTTTTATGGAAGCTCTGTCACCTTTGGTGTCTGAATGTGTGTGTGAATGGGTGAATGGGAAACACATTGTAAAGCGCCTTGAGTACCACTAAGGTAGAAAAAGGCGCTATACAAGTGCAGACCATTTACCATGTATTGTCACTGAAAAACGCTACCATGCTTCCAGCTGGCTAAATGTTTACTATGAGCAGTCACTACATCGCCAAGCTATTGATGTGATCAGACCATTACAGTTTAAACTTTGCTATACCCTTAAATGAAACATGCCTATGGGATAAATTTTCTGCCAGCAGGAAGTGAATTTGAATTCTTTATATCTGAATGTGAATCATTCAATTTAAACCTGAAAATTGATCGGTTTTAATACTTGCTTTTAAAATCTGAATCTGAATGGTCTAATTTAAAATTGAATCTATTGGTTTGAATGTGCATCAATGTAAAACTGAAACTGGATTTCATTCAGTTGAAAAATTCAGCTCCCTAATTTAGTCTCACTTTCCAGTTTCACTTCTCTCCATTTCAGTTTCAAATTTCAAATTAAATTTTTTTGTGCCACACATCTGGGGCCTGGCTTCGGGCAGAACTAGATGAGCGCAGATGGGAAGAAGTCGGTTTTACGACAGCAACGCGCTTTACATTGTCTTTGCCGAATGAATGAAAGAATGTAGTCTGTGGACTTTAGCAGCAGCATCAGCTAATGATAGCTGAATGTTTCATCCGACACAAATAATTATTGGAAATACAACGTGCCAGCTAGCATACTGGGACAAATCCCAGTGGTCCGGCGCGATCACTCCCGGCCTCCGATGGCCGGTCTCCGGTGCCAAACGCTACAATCCGGTGAAGTCCTCCTCCTCCTCCTCTCCATGTACGCAGCATCACATCAGTTTGATCTGATCAGTTTGTTATGCTGCGTTTTGTTGTCAGGGGAGGCAGCTGTTTGTGCTGCGTGTGTTTCGGTGAACAAACCTGAGTTAAGCTTTAAGTTCTGCTGTGAATGTGTTCCAGTGAATCCACAGACACTTCATAACTTTTGTGTTATAGGTTTTATTTGGTCAGAAAAAAATAAGTTCTGTGTCTTGTTATGAAAACAGGCTACCCATGTTAACTTGTGACTATCACCAATTGATCTGGGAGCGTTTCCTGAATAATCAGGAGATGTCAAACACCTGGTAGAAAGAAGCAGATCTAGATGGACAAAGCGGAGCGTGTGATGTGTCAGTTGGTAGCACAACAAGTTAGATGTACGACTTGTATTTATTCCTCTGGATCTCATCGGTTCAAATCCCCGCACTGTACTGAAAAATGTGTATTTTATTTTGGCCGGCATGTTTGGTTTTGCTGTCTGTAGATGATACTGACACGATACAAACTTTATTAATAAGTGATGTTGATGTTTTTCGGCGAGGTCTTCTTTATCTTTACACACGCAGGTCTGGTTGGAACAAATCTGCGAATGGAACATCTGGAGCCTAAATACACGGCAAATATCACCAGTAGAACACCGGCCGTCGGAGTGTTCACATCAGCCTACCCAGATTTGTCCTGGTATGCCAGCTGGCCAGTACACCACTTGGCACGTCGTATTTCCAATAATTATCTGCATTGGATGAAACACTGAGCTATCATTAGCTGTTGCTGTTAAGTCCTGCTAAATTATCATGCATGTCATTTCCTGAGACACACTTAAGGAGCTGACCTGGCTAATATCATTTTGTATTGCATGACGCTTCCTCTCATACATGTTCTGATTGATTTTATTTATTTCTTTTTATATATTTTTTTCCTTTTTTTTCAAAACAAATGTGAGCATTCGGCCGCTGGTCATTGGACATCACTCCTGCAAGTGTTGACACCATGTACTGCTGTCGTAAAACCAACTTCTTCCCATCTACGTTCAACTAGTTTTGTCCGAAGTTGCCATTTAGCTAACAGTGGCAGATTTACAGTCATGCTGACTGATGTCCCTGGTGAAGCACAATGTAAATTATCGCCTCGTTGCTACTGTAGTACACCTCTGTTAGTTTTACCAGTATCCTTGGCCTATCCTGTGAGCTCTAAAACCCTGGCAGTAAGCCCTTTGAAGTACTTTATAGTTCAAAGTAATTCCTTTTGAATCACCAGTTTCTCATCATAATCACTGTTACATACCATGTAACTCGTAATTTTGCTATGTTGCCTGATGAGCTGTCTGCCTTTACAATGAGCCAAGGATTGTCACTCACACTCATTTTATTGTCTTAACTTCTGTAATTGGTGTGTTTTACTGTTCATTTCTTATTGTGTCCTGGTATTGCTCTTACCTGGTGAGTTAGCCAATGAGGCGTGGAACACAGAGAAGTTGATCAAGGCATAGGACGCCAAGAAAAAGTTGGAGATGATGGGGGCAATTGTGTTCAACTCAGCTGTAAGATGAAAACACCAAACAGTCAACTCAGAATGCACTAGAACTTAAAGTAGTACCAAGATGACTTCCAGTACGTTCAGCTACAGCAAAAAGAAAACTTCTAATATGTTATGAATATAATCAACTGAGTGACACTACAAAGAGACATAGTTTACTCTAGTTATCAATGGACCCCTCGCATTGAATCCTAATATCTGATGGTGACCTTACTAAGTGGTGTTGGAGGATATGTCATGGGGAATACCATGAGATCATGGTGACCCCCGTCACACTGACCTCACCAAGTGTTGTTGGAGAAAATGTCATGGAGGTCACATTTCCCCCATCATTAAACATGAAAATACTTTATTATAATAAAGATCTGTGAAAATATTTTTCTGGAAGGTTTTTAGGAAAGACTGATATCACTATACTGTTTTTAGGCTTAGCAGTAATATCCACATAAGAAATGCTCCATTTAAACATACATGTTCATTCATCCACCATTTACCAGAGAACTGTAGGTCTACCAAGTTAAATTATTAAGAGTAATTATAAATGCACCACATGACACCTATATAACACTCAGTACTACTATTTTCCAAATTGCCTTGGCGTTTTTAGGAATCTGGGAAACTACCGAAATTGCTAGTGAAATTACTGACCTGTTATCACAAAATGACAATGTTACTTGAAATTCACAACAAATATTTCCATCGTGTGGACTGCAATGAATACCACTGACACTAGGTGTTAAAGCTTATAGCAGTTAGGAAATGTTAGCGGCGATGACATTTAATAACCATGCCTAAGTATGAGTGTGCAAATAAGCAGTGTGCAGATGTACCGATGAGGATGAAGGCCAAGGCGATACCAAAGGTCAGGATATAGCCTCGGAGTGGCTCATTGTTCTTGCCGTAGCCTTTGGCGAACATTTGCAGGCCGGGATAGATGTTGTCCTTACATAAAGCCTGTGGAAAAGAAAAAACTGATGTTTTATCATTAGAGTTTTAGCTGTTTAGTACTTTAAAGTCAAAACAAACTAAAATTCTAAAGTAAAACATTTTATTCACTTCCTATTATTGTAATTCAATAGATACCTTGATGCTTAGGTTGAGTATTACCTGAAAAACTTTAGGTGCACTGACTAAAGAGGCCAGAGCTGAGGACAGAGTGGCAGAGAATATTCCAGCTGTGATGATGGGTCCAAAACCGGAAACAAGGCTCATTACCTGAATCGAACATTAAACGTACAGTTAACTTTTGACATTTGCATTAAAACAACCAAAAATGCTATTTTAACCTTTTCTCACACAAGTTAATATTCATCTCCTGACAGAGCTGCTATATACCTGGAAGTCATTGTGAAGTCCATAGCGGCAGCCATCTTTTTCACTCTTGCAAGTAGAGAAGTCATAGCCAAATCTGCAGGCAGCATCAGTACAGTTCATCGCGAACTGAGCACTGACTGTGTCATTCATATTTCCACTGGCGTCTCTCACAATACAAGAGCCTAGCATCAGAAAAATAATATGCAAATAATAAACTTCTCTGTGAAGGGATGTGATCAACTTGCAAAAGTGCACACCAATACGAAGTACATCTGCACCTGTTGAAACAGCAACACCCAGGTAGACTATTCCTGTGATCACTATGGCCAGAAGGGTTCCTCGGGGAATGGCCAACTGTGGGTCCTGCAAAAAACAACCACAACAAAGATTAAAAGAAAGAGAGAGAAAAGACCTAACAAGAAAGGTATTACTGTGCAGGTCTTTTAATCCTTGATAATACAGGACATTTAGAAGATGTCTCCAATCATCTGCCTGGTACAGTGTGGGTCATGAACTCAATTACCATTTAACTGTTCCTTGTTTCATTAGCTCCGACAGTTTGTTGGTAGGTCGGTAGTTGGTTTAACAGTTACAGTCAAATGTAACTCAGTCAAGAAGGGGATAAAGGCACTGGATGTATCACCTCTTTTTCTAGAGAGATTTATTCAGAATCACAGGTGACTTACAGCAAGATCTCCTGAAATGTTGGCTCCAGCTAGAATACCGGTGGCAGCAGGGAAGAATATGGCGAATACAGAGAAGAATGTCTCGCCTCGGAAGTCTGGACCCATGTTCTCCAACATGATTGAACCTGTCAGAAAAATAAGCGGAAAAAACAGCTGACAAAGCTTTCACAGCCGAAACACGTAAAATTAACCTCAGCTCTCAGAGTCATGGGGAGGTAAAGATGTTAATTCTGCCTGCAATTGAAGTACGCATCAGTGCATGCCTTAGACTTCAAACATAGTCTACGAGCATGAAAAAAGTCCTTAGTAAAACTACAAATGCATATTGTTCATGGCAGAAGAACGCCAACTTTACTTGTGTATTCAATCACGTGTAAAAGTCCACGTTCTTGTAGCCATTTGGGATCAAAAGGCAGCCTCTAATGCCATCAGTGTCAGCAGCAGGAGTAGACATGAATTGAGTATTTCCTTGTTGGAGTTTCCCAAGAGCTGTCGAAGCCAACACTGCAATCCTTTTTTTTTCCAAAACTTCTACTGACTGACTGACTGTATGGTTCATGGTTCCATGAGTACCCAGTGTAAATAATGAACATACTGTCACTGTTGAGTTGTTGCACTGCACCGAGATACGTTGTTTGAGTTGTTCAATATTTGATGTCTTGTTTTGATAATTAGATATCCGTAGTAAAACCCAGAGCAGCTTTTGAACAGTGATTTGAGTGTGTTTGGAGCAAACTGGATTGCACCAGACTGAACTGAACTCACAATTGGTCCGGTATTTGGTCCGGATGGCGGTACATAGGATGCTAGCATCAGCAGAGCGGAAGGTATGGGTGGGAGTGTGCCAGTGGAGAAGTTTGGTCAGGCAGGAGGGAGCCAGGTTATGGAGAGCTTTGTAGGTGATCATGAGGATTTTAAAGTGGATTTGCTGGGGGACGGGGAGCCAGTGAAGGTGCTGAAGGATGGGGGTAATGTGATCGCAGGTGTGTGACTGAGTGAGCAGATGGGCAGCAGAATTTTGGATGTATTGAAGAGTAGTAGTACTGTTACCATCTTAACAATACACCCTTTACTAAGTGCTGCTCTGAGGGACTCATTAGGATTTGTAAGGTCTCTCTCTATAATGTAAGTTCTTCACCATACTATGTGAGGAACCCTGAGACGACTTGTATTATGAGCTGGGGCTATATAAATAAAACTGAAAAGAAGCGGTCATACCATCATAGCCAAAGAAGCCTGCAGATTCCTTTGATTTGACAGTAATGAAGGTTCCAATGAAGTAGTTGACGATGGCTGTAATGAGGACAATAAGCAAGAAGATCTGGGCCTAGAGAAAGCAAATTAACCAAAGCATTAGTCCTACTGATCTTTTGTATAAATCATGCTGTTTGTCAGTTAGTCTCAAAGTGTTTTCCTAAAGTGTGTTGTGGGAATTTTCTACAACAGTTAAAATGGAGCACTTTCAGTGTATCAAACATTGGACACTGGTCACACCTTGGCCTCCCATTCCATTCCAGCCACAGAGATGCCCAGGAGAACAATGACCGTGACAGTTCCAATGATTCGAATATCATTGGTCTCATCCGTCATGATGGCATCAACACCCTGAGAGAAAATACAAGAAGTGTTTAAATGGAATAAGAACTGCCAGTGTTAAGTTCAAATATTACAGTTGTTTGACAGGTACTGTCTCTCCCAATGACTCCAAAAGAACCAATCCTAGCTGATTAGTAATCACTAACTCTCTATTGTAATATAAAGTGTGAAAAGACTTACTTTAAGAAGTTCCACAACAGTTTCTGCAAAGCCCACCACATACATGGCTACAGCCACAGCATTGGCAAAGGCAAAGATCAGACCGATAGAACCTCCAAACTCTGGCCCCAGACTCCGAGAAATCAAGTAATATGCTCCACCTGGAAATAGAAGGTAACAGACAGTATGTCAGTGAAAGCAGACAGCTGTGAAAACCTGGAGCAAACTGAGCTGACAGAATGTTTATTATGATGATCTTAGTATTAGAATGTTTGCTCTATAACATATATGCATTTGGGAATAACGCACTCCTTTGATATGATCCAAGTGGACAGTCCACCCAAAACTGAACAGAAGACCGAGTGATTGGTCTTCAGTGTCATGACCAGTGTCAGAGCCTTTCCTCAGAGGCTGAGAAAGGTTTTCATTCATTTGAAAACTGTCCTCGGCGTCATTTGTTGTTTAGGCTAAAAACGCCAGCAGAGGCTTCCATTACCCCCAATACAACAATGGCAAATTATGCACTTTCTCAGCAGAGTGTGATATGTTTACAAACGTCACACTCACACCAAATCAACAGTTGGAAAAAGGTCTCTAGAGCAGCCCTTGAACCATGTCAGGGTTATTTTAGTTCTAGGATTACATTTCAAACTGCCAATCAGCTGTCTGAAACAGTATGTCTATCTGTACAAGCTGGATCAGGCACTGGAGTCCAGTCTGCAGTCTTAGCAGCATAAGAAAATGTTTCTGTGTTGTGTATTGTTTTGTCTATGGTGCGCTATATTGTAGAAATCAAATGTTATATTTTATGTCACTGTGCACAAATTGAAGTCATTTTGGTCAGACCAGTCACCAGGTGGTTAGAAGTCCAACCAATTTTCAGAAAAAAATCCTGTAAGCTTCATAAACATAGGTACAGAGTAGCTGTTATGCGACTTGATTTCCTGTATGAAATGAACCTTCACTTTTTCAACCTCCCCAGCAGCACAGCAGCTGTAGTCCATCTGTCACACACTCCATTCTCACACAGAGTCAAACCCTAGCTGCCATTCATTGAGAACAGAACCTTAAAATAACATCCTAGTGCTGCCCAGCATGACTCAAAAGTTGTACAGTCACACAGCTGTGTGAGGAAACCGAGAAAAGCCCAACTTTACGCAAATGTGATGTATAGTGATGATAGCAATTGGAGAAAAAGCTGACCTTCAAAGTTAACAGTATTTCAATTCTCTACAACAGAACTAGCAAAAAGACTTGAGTTTCACCTCGTCCTCCCATTGGTGCTAGTTGACAATAGAAACAAACTCCACACAAGTTCAATTAAAGCAGATTAAGTTACTTTAACACCATACAAACATAAAAGATGTCTACTGTCTTGCTTTTGATAATTGCACACAAACCTGTGAAAGGAAACAGTGGCCAGAATGACCTACTGAACAACCAATAACCAAGGAAAATCAAACTTCAGTGTAACAGTACAATATTCAGAACCTATGCTTGTAAGACTAAGATCTGAAGACCTGCATCAACATTAAATCACTGCAGAATTCTTGAGTTTAATGCTCAATGGCAGGAAAGAGTTTCCTGTGATTTAAAAGTGGCTATACAGATAACTGGCTGTGCTTGGACTATGTTCAGACCAAAGCTGAACCTGGTTCAACTTCTGCTGCAAGGCAATGCGATGCTATCTGTCGAGGCAAAGCAGAGATTAATTCTGTCTTTACTCTATTAATTTTTCCTCCTAAAACAAAAACAACTGATAAGAGTAGTATTAAAGTACCAGGTAGACCAGCAGTATCGGTAAGGGTAATACTACCATTACAAATTTAACAATACCCATCCCTATTTTTTTAAGTATTTTTGGGGTGGAGTTTTTCCATTTAATGATAGGGGAGAGACAGGGGAAAGGAGCATGAGCTGGACTCGATCTCACGACTGCTGCTGGCGACCTGCGCCTACACGGTAACACCCTAACTCAGTGAGCTAAACATAGCCAGTACCCATCCCTATTAAACTATATGAGTAGAGTACCGCTAGAAAGGGAAAGCTGGAGTATTTACGAATCAACCATTTTAACAAGGAACAAAAATTCTACCCCATCCAAACAGTCCAAACAGTATTAAGGGTAAAATATGTGACAATGCTCTCTGTCCATGTCAAAGCAGAGAAGGAACGTAATGTCTGGAATATTAGTACTACTTCAACGAGATGTAAACTTCATTACACTAAGAAATATTAAAGTTGATACACACCCATTTCGTCTGAACTTGTGACTGAGGAATGTGTTAACATTGGTGTCAGACCGCCCACTCTGAGCTACCTCTGCCTCTAATCACTTTGCAACAAAGTGTTGAAATCCGGTGACTTGTAGAATTTCTCTTCTGACTGAAAAAACAGGGTGGGATGTGTTTTTAACCCTTCTTTTATTGGACTCCAAATTACCCTACACCCCGATGGATGACTGATCGCTGGTTGTGCCGTTCAAAATCACACAGGTGGTGGATCACCTCGTTTCACACCAAACAGCAGGAAGAGACCAAATGTTATGTGAGAGCTCGCTGCTCCACAGGAGTACTAAACTTGGTCACTGCTTCCTGCTTTCCAGACATATTCTCTTGTGACCTCAAATAATGCATTATTCTGCAGTAGAAAGTAATACATACCTCCTCGTACAAATCCATTGGTGGCGATGGCTGAGGTGGAGAGGCCAGTGATGGTTGTCACTACAGTAGCCATGGCGACGATCAAACAGGAGAGAGCTGCAGAGGAAAGCACAGAATGAACACCACCAATGTCTTAAATGAAAAGAATATGCAACAATGTTTTAACAGTTTTCTAGCAGACCTTCCAAATCACTCTGAGAGCTCTGTGAAAAGTAACAGCATAGCCATGAAGACGAGTCCCTGCACTCAAGTCTGCCCCATGTGTCACTTTATGGTGATATTTCACATCAAAGTGGAGAATTATTAACAAGTGCCAGAGTATGAAGGGTCAGTGAAGTGCTGTGTTGTATGTGAATTGCAAAAGTAAGTGACAGAGTGATGAACATCACAACGTCAGTAAACATGGGCTGTGTGCCACTCTGATAGGTCATTTTTTTCTGGCCAGTGATATTTGTCGGATATCTGCAGTCTTTGCCACATCAAAGGAAATATTGGACTGGACGGGCTCCTGACTGACTGACTGACTGACTGACTGACTGCTTTGTTTTTCTTTTATGTAGGCTCAGTTAAAGGGAAGTAACTAAATAAGCAAGTAAGTAAAACAACAGGCACCTTGACCCAGGTAACGACAAACAATATAGCTTTTACGTTTAGGTTTCATGTGTCAAGATTTGGAGATATTTGTCTGCAAGATCCTGCCTGTATCTCAGCAAAATGTCTGAGTCAGGACACATTTCACATTTGTTTTCACTTGTTTTACAATTCTGTTTCTTTAAGCTTATAAATGGATTTAGTTTGACTCTTTTCACCTGGATCCACTTAACATCTGTTACCTACAGCTTCCCCTTAGATTTCAAATTTGACCTTATAAAATGCTGAATTTAGATGTTTTGACACTGGCGTATTCTCAACCAGTCCCAACAGTCGCATTAGGATGATAGGAAACGGCGTACAGTTAAACCCAAAGAATAAGTGTCAAATTGGTGTGACATTTGGTTAGAGATGCGAATGATGTCTTTAATTTTTTCTATGTTGTTGTTGTTTCGTTTTCACATTTTACTGAAAATATCACGTCCAAAATTGCCTGCCATTGTTGTCTGTTGTTTACTTCTCAGGATGGCATTGTAAAGAAGAAAACAAAATGACTTCCCATTTTGAAAAGGAACAAGGAGCCTTGCATAATCTACTCCTCCTGGTGAGGTAACAGTGTTCTAACATCTTTATCTGTGGCCATTTTGTACACACAACTTCCCAAGTTCACAACACAAACTCATCATTCCCTTTTGTACGCTAAAATTACACTCTAAGCAGGAAAGTACTGTAAAGTGGTAACTCTTTAGAAAATCATCAGTTCCTCATGTCTATAACTTACCAATGCCCGACTGCCCTACAATCCATGACATTCGAATGAAGAGCATCACACCCCAAATGTTCAACATGCAGCGGACCTGCAGAGAGGAAGGACTGTTAGTGTGGCTGCCTGAGAGAGGGGCTGCAAGTTTAAATGAAGCAGACAGTTAGGTTTCTAATGTCCTGATGGATTCTGCTTGATAAAGGTCTCACCATTATTTGATGTTAACAATATTTGGGTGAACTTTCAATGCAACACATCTAAAGCTTTCAAGTGTTATGAAACAAATTGAAGGTCCATGTGGCTCATGTCAGCAAGAAATGGCTGCCTACAATTCAAGGCGTTTGCCACCAACAAGCCCCAGAAGACTACATCAGCTGCACGCAGCATGTTCAGTGTCTGCTGAGATAAAAGCGTATTTACACAGATGAGGGGAAAAGAGCTTACATACATATTGTATGGGTTTGCATACTGCTTTAGCCCCTGAAGCAGAATACTTCTTTTTGTTTCTTTCCTTTGTTAGACACAAACATAAGTTTACTTTACACTTTATATTTTTACTCCAATGAAGAATCTTTAAGCAACACAACAATCTCTCCCATCTCCATGGGTACAGATTTTCACCCGAGCCTGATGAAGGATCCCCTTCCCCCTGTAGGGTTCAGCTTCGGATCACATTTTAAGAAGATTACATCCAAAGAATATCCTACACCACTTGATAAAGACAGTAGAACCCTAGAGATGTAAGAACTAGAGTAAGGTTTATATTACAGAGGAAGTAAGGTCTTCTAACATCAAAACAAAGGCAAGATGATAACATCCAGACACACGTTGACATGAAAAATCCATCTTCTGCTGACTGTTCTTAAAATATAATTCAAACAGTTCTCTTAGTTGCTCTTGCTCAGTGGTTTAATCCACCAGCATACCAACCAAGTTCCATCTGAGGTAGGGTGGTGGGGTGTATTTTCCTGCAGGGGTGGGTCAGTGACATTTGGGATTTTCATTTGCAGCTCCACATTTCCAGCAGAACACCACATAGTACCAATATGATCAATGTTATTCACTTCACCTGTCAGTGGTCAGTATTGCTTTGTTTTTGTATGTGAAAAAATCAGGAAATATGCAGGAAATTAAATATTTATTAATTTAATATTTTTTTAATATTTCATCCATAAGCAGAGAATATTTGATCAACTTGGTCAATATTGCAAATCTGAAAAATATTAGCATGATGAGAATTAACAATAAACATTTCAGGCTTTGTCTTTATATATTTCTGAGGTACTGTCATCCAAACATAGCCTCAAAAATAGCCTGTGCAAAAAATGTGCTGAAAGTGGATCGAGGGGCAATTTTTCAAAAAATGTCAACTTGGAAAGTACTTGGTATGTGAAAGCAAAATTTCACACATACAGCAGAAGGCCCTTGATGATTTAGCATTTAATAACATGAGAGAATATGTCAATGCAACTGTCAAATCAGTTAAACCCAATTACTGGAGAGCTGTGGAAAACCATTAGCAAAATGGAAAACCAGTAAAGCTACTGCGCCCATAGGCAAACTGCCACATCTTATCTAACATTTTAGTCTGAACTGAGCATGAATTTATTTGATTGCTGTTGCTTGAGTTGTGTTGTCTGATACTTGTGCATATTACCTGATGTAACATTGTCACACAAAATAATGCCTGAGGGTGACTTGGCTTGAGGAATAAGAAATCTTTTGTCAATAAAAGAAAGCTGGGATTTCAAAGTGACTTACCAGTACTCCCTTGATCCACCCGAACTTAACCACTCCTTTGGAATCGGCTGCTTCTTTAGCAGCAGCCTCCTCAGCTGGTGTCAGCTCGTCACCATTGGCAAACCCATCCTCAAATGGCTCCTAAGAAGGACAAATATTAAAGTTAGATTTATATGTGGAACGCAGAATGTGGAAAAGCATTGGTGTTACCACACTTCAGCCCACTGCACGCTCTGAGACCTGAGTTGGTGCTACAAAGAAGCATTCCCCATGGCCAAGTATGACAAGTTTGACACAATGCCAATATAGTAAACACACCCCAAAACATAATTATCTTTTCCCCTTAATATCTATTGAAAGGAAGAATAATTGTCAAAATAAAGTATAAGAAAATTAAGCCTAAACAGTGAACAGTAGGTAAACTAGAAAAGCACTCAGAGAGCACAGACCTCCGCCAAGCTGCTCATTTCCAGAATCCTTCAGAAAAATTCCTGGATCCAGATGGTAATCCAGAACATCACCAAAATGCATTCATCAACATTTCCTGGAAATTTTATTAAAATCTGATGATAATTTTTCAAATCATCTTTCTAACAGACAAACAGATAATGCCGGCAAAGACATAATTTGCCAGGTCTGTCTGGGTATACGGCATACACTGTCTCTCCTGCATATATAGTGTACATAATGACCTCAGAATGAACACAAGACATCTGCAAACCAATCCTCTGCACTTAGTCTGATGCTTTCGCAGCACGTCGTCCCTCCGCTGGTCAGGAATATGGTACATGAAATAAAAATATCCTAACAGATTTGATGGAGCTCAGGACTGTGTAACAAAATATTTATACAAATGATTTGTTCTTATAAACTGTGACTACAGTGTGACAGCTCACCTGTTACGGGTTTTAAAAAAATGCACACTGTGACTTGCGTTTGGTCCTGATAGATCCTGTCTCCATGTCAGGTATTCTTTATAATCTTTAGTATAATCTTGAGTATAATCTAATTACTGAAGTCACTGCTGTTGTAGCCTGACTGTTCACACGGCTTTCTCTTCTCACTCCTCTATCTCCGTATTATAATTTTTAAAACACCCTTCACTATAGTAAGCAAGAACTTTTGAGTAGCAACATACCACACTAAAAATTTCAAGCTGTGCTATGGATTTGGTTCATGCAGTGAGGCAGCCCTGCAACTGTTTTTTTTTGTGAATTATCCATTTTAATGATAGTTCTCACACCCATACATGCAAATATTCCACCAAAACAATTTCCTTTTCACTGTTTTGAGGGAACACCTTTGCTGCATCCTTCACTTAGCACTGTCCAATATGACTGTTATGGTTTAAAGAAATACAAACAAGTCAGACTGTTCTGAAATTACATTCTCCCTTAAAAATGACACTGGCATTTCCCTTTCAGATAGTTTGCTTTGGATATGGATGACCTTGAGATTATGGATCTTCTGCTATTGTGCTATTTTACAGCAGGCTCATCGATCAGCGATGTGTGCATGCCCTTTAGGTTCATATTAACACACAAGGATAGTAATGTGCACTTCCCAAGAGTGACAAACCCTAACTGTTTAAATTACCACTTTTAATTGGTGCATATGCATATATATTATAATGAACTAAAATGTTGTTTCCCTTCAGCTCTTGTAGATTGTAGTTAATGTAGCTACTAAGTGAAATAAATGCATATATTCAGTAAATCAGTAAATTGTACAAGTAGATTATTTAAGTAACTGTTCAAATGTAGCTTTCTCATATTTCTCTAAAGAAGGTCGAGGCATTAGTTCAGCTTTCAGTAAAAACCTAAAGGACATATCAGTGTCCAACATTTTCATTTCAGGTCTTCATCAAGAAATTGTTTAGCCATTTCAGTAAACTTAAGTGCTAATCTTAGTTTAAATTACAGTAGTGGTTATTAATTTTCTTGTGGCATACCTCCTTTCAGAGGCCAAAAGGGTTTTTTGAGAATTTACTGTAACTAACATGACTGCATCATAAAATAAAATAGAGCCCGCTCCATGTAAGATTAGAATTCTTTTTTTCTAATTGTCACAGCAATTTTTGAAAAAAAAGTAATCACATTTTCATAGGATAAAATAAATGTCAGACAATTTTTTTTAGCAGAGAGGCGCCATTACAATAGATGTATAAATAGGTGTCAGGCTTGTAAAGTGTACAAAGCCTGGCTGTGGGAGGAAGGGACTGAGCAACAATCAGCATCACTTTACGTGGGCCATCTATCAATACTAACACTCTGCTTATGGTCCCTAAATACCCCCTTTAGATATGGGACCTCAAGTATTGCCAGCTTCAGCAAGTGACAACATTCTAGTCATTCATGCATAGGTCACGTACCTCTCATTTTCAAAAATTCACATCTTGGGGGGCCCTGATAGCCTAATGGTTATGTCGCGTGACCCAAGTGCAGAGGCGTAGCAGCAGTCCCGGGTTCGAGTCCGACCTCGGGCGTTTACCGCATGTCCTTCCCTACTCTCTCCCGTTTCCGATTCTATCCACTGTCCTATCTAATAAAGGCACAAAAGGCTAAAAATAAATCTTTAAAAAAAAAAAATTCACATCTCCACTAATTTTCACTCAGTTCCAACCATATTTTTTGTTGTGGGTAGAAACAACCTAGTTCTGTCAGCTCTAAATGTCATTTGGTGCTCCATCAAAAACTGACTGCCACAGGTCTTCTTAAAATTAGCTTTGTGCTGGAAAATCCACTTTTTAGGACATTTTAACAGGATTTTTTATTCAGGAAGGATTGTTTTGATTTCTTTGAAACTTTCTGAAGGGAATGTCTTCACACCCATTGAAAACATATTAAAAAATTATGTTATGATGTTATCGTACTCCTTCATTATTTGAACATTTTATGAAAATGACACATTTTTCATGGTTTTCAGTGGCTTTAACATCACATTTGGTGGCTTTAATTGTCAGGTAAATGTTTGTATTATGTTGATTTCAAGGTTTTATATGG
Source organism: Dascyllus trimaculatus (assembly GCA_024666655.1). NCBI lineage: Eukaryota > Metazoa > Chordata > Actinopteri > Pomacentridae > Dascyllus > Dascyllus trimaculatus. The sequence goes on from CM045460.1 coordinate 1,368,652, forward strand.
CTGGATGGTAGCTGTTAAGCTATTTTGTCATTAGTTCAGGAATAGATTCTGTCTCTCACAGTTTAAGTGTATCTACGATAAAAATTACAGACCTCTCCATTTTTTGTAAGTGGGAAAACTTGCAACACTGGCAGTGTATCAAATACTAATTTTCCCCACTGCACGTGTTAGCAACGATAGAGTTTATTTTACAGTTTACATAATGCACTTGTCATTAGTTCCCATCCCACCCATCTCCCTTCAATGGAGACACTGAGACAAAAGGAGGATGTACATAATTGCCCACTCCCATGTGATTACTTAAACATGAAAAAGTAAACAGCACAAACAGACTGTTGGACTCAAACTAAATGTCCAGTATGAAACAAATGAGTAATGGTAAAACACAAATCTTTCCAAGAGCTGTGTTGGAATCAGTCCAAAAGACAGCTAGTCTACTCAGTCTTATGGGACAACGCAGACAATGAAAAAGTATTATTTTCTTATAAGGCAATAGGCCATGACATTGACAGTGTTGTTTTACAACGGCCCAATCACTAAATGAGTCAGACTTCCATCCTGCAATTTGAAGCATTTGTCATCTTACCTATTGTTCCTCATAAGAAACAACACAGTGCAGTAATGATATAATTATGGATGGGTACCAAATCCCAGTTTTAAATGAGCCTGAAGGGAAATTTTAAATACTGGAGGATCGATAAGCTCTGGCATTAACAGTTCTGCTATCGATACTTTAGAAAGTAAGAAGAACATCGTGTTGCACATTCTATCTCACCACTGTAACATAGGGAGCCTGTTTCACTAACAGACAGAACACCTTGCGCTTGAGGGGTGGAGCATGTCGGTCTCTCACCTGCAGCTCCATGCAGCACACAAACAGGTAACGATGGAGAAGTAAACATTCAAAAGTATGATTAAACTTCACTACAGTTGATGCAGAAAATGATTGTTGCACAATAGTAGCAAGTCGCTTCCATGTGAGAGCAGAAACATGATCAATCTGTTAAACATTCAGCAAAAGTTCATCATAGACAGACAGAGAAATGTTTGACTGATCAGTTTGTAGTTCATTCCTCGCTGACCGGGTATCTGAACTCAAACTAAACCAAATTATATGAACATAGGTTCATGATTTAAAGTAAGTATTGTCCATCCATTTGTATATCTGAGGCTGTGTTCATAAAGTCATTCTGTAAATCAGAGCATCATCTGAACTGTCATTTAGAATATCAGTTTCACTTCCAGAGCACAGAGCAGCAGGACTTAGTGATTTGGGGTCTGCAGACAAACTGCCTCACTTTATCTTCACTATTTCTCTGACTGAATGTTGGTGTTAGTGGTAGAAGTCATCCATGTCATGGTAATCGTAGGAGATTCACAAGAAATCAAGTGGACTTCTCTTGTAGGTTCTTGAAATACTCTGAAACAACACAATGTATCAACACAATGTGCTGACATTTGCCTAATATGTTTAAAGTGGAGTTTCTAAATCTGATAGAATGCAGGACAGTTTCATGAAACACATTGCATAGTATTATATTTGATGAAAAAATCTTGTGAGGCTTTGATCAGTCCTGTCATCACAGCATTAGTATCTCTAATGTTGCTGTAAATATTTATCATATTTGTTTAAATTTTAATTATCACATTATATTATATAGTAGTGATAAGTTCAAAACAATGTTTTTGCAGAGTGCTACTCCAGAATGTTAATTTATATGTAATATGTATAAGAAAATAAAGCCATTTTAATTCTGTTCTTAAAGAATATCTAAATCAGAAGGCACCAATAAGCACCAATAAGAGTATCGTTAACGTACCAGATTGAAAAGCAGTATTGGTAAGAGTAGTAGGCCCGTTAGCATCTTAACCCATCCCTAGATATAATGCAGCTTAGTAAAGGTAGACGATCTGATGATTTTGCATGGTGGACAGTCCTACTTATGCATGCAATATACTTTCCAGAGGAATCGTACAGGTCAGGTCATTAAGGCTGCTCCATAAATACCTCATTGTAAAAGGTCAGTCATTGCTGATCAGCCAGCCCCTGTCCATCTTATGTTTCCCACCTACATGCTGGCCAGGTCACTGCAGTGGCACTTTTTATGTGCAGCTCCACTGTTTTTTTTAAAGATTTATTTTTGGCCTTTTTGTGCATTTATTAGATAGGACAGTGGATAGAATCGGAAACGGGAGAGAGTAGGGAAAGACGTGCGGTAAATGCCCGAGGTCGGAATCGAACCCGGGACAGCCGCTACGCCTCTGCACTTGGGTCACGCGACATAACCATTAGGCTATCAGGGCGCCAGCTCCACTGTTATAAACTGCAGCTTCTGATAGTAGTTCTAGGTTCTGCTCTTTCTGTAAAATCCTCTCACAATGAGACAATCAACTACTATTGATAAGCTGTAGTCCAACAAGGTTGAGTTGTTGAAGTCTATCAGTGGGACGAAAGACTCACTTATAATATAGCTGATATTCAGGACTGCCACAACAGCGATGTGGCCCGTTTGCAGGAAGGTAAGCACAAGAGCGACTGAATTTCAAGTGACAAAAGATGCATAGCCTCTGAAGATGTGCACATGTAATGTTTGTATGTGTGCATGTGTGCTTCAGTGTGTCCGTTTTTTATTTTTTTCTTGACAACCGTTCATCTGATCTACTTCAGAATTGCTGAGATGGCTTGCGGCGAGTCAACAATATAAGCCATCATCACTCATAAAAACAGCATGTGTTAAAGATAGCTGCACTCAGTCAGCGCATGGATTCTTCTGGATAACAAAAGGGTTTCCCCCAGAAAACTTGCTAAGCCCGGTGGCAGAGAAGCCCACCGGCCACCCACCGTGTTTTTGTAAAAAAAAAAAAAAAAGAAAAAAGTTGACAAGAATTTTGAAATTATGACTATTATGTGTTATTTATAAGCCATTTGTTAACAATACTTGAATGTAGAGTCTTACAAAAAGGCACAATCTTGAAATGTGGTTTTAACAAACAAAAAAAAAATACAATTAAAATAAATAATATCAATTGTTTTCACTTAAGTTAAATCCTAGTGAATCTTAAAACAAGCCATTGCTGGTCACATTTAAAAGTAAAATAAATTAACATCAATAAAAAAGTGCAACAATGACCAAGTGGTAAAACCAGGGAACTTCAGAGGCTGAACAGGTCTGCTGTGCTGTGTGACCCCCTCTACTTATTGCTGCACATGGTTCAGGTTGGATCAGTGCATCAATCCGTCTGGGCTTACCATACTCGGTCTGGTAGAGCCATCCCCTAAATTTATGGTCAGCTAATCATTTTGGATTAAATCTGCTAGTTGTTTATCATCGTAGCTCACAGAAGGCTGCTCTGACGACGTGCTAACATCCGTGCTAACTCCACTGGCTCTGCCTCATCATGGAGCCGTGGCTCTGTCGGCTCACCGGGGATGAACTCCCCTTGGCCTGGGGGTGAACAAGCGGCTCATCGTCTCCTCCAGTGCTCCTCCGACTTCAGAAAAAGTTCACGTATCGACCATAATATGTCGCCATTGCGCTTTTAACTGTATCATGAGATGCGGTTAAAAGCTCTGTGTACCGTCTTTGCTATCACTGTTTTGGTGCATAAAAAAAACTATTTAAAATAAATAAACAAGTGACGCTTAGCCTGGCGGGGGGGCAAGGAATGCCTGGCGGCCTTTTTGTCCCCGCTCAACGTTCTGAGCATAATGGACATTGCACTATTTTAATAAACAGGTTCTCCAATTTTGGGCAATGTGTGATCAAAAGCAGCTGTGCAAACTTCAAATAAAACTGGAAAAACTGTCAATTTAATCAGAAATTATCTGATCAAAGAAACTGGAAATCTGGTAAAGTTATGAATCAGAGATGACCAGGGATTTGATGGCAGCTTTTGAAACCGTTTTCAAAATCATTCTCAAACCAGAAAAGCACTGCGTTTTGACAGCAGACCTTTAGGCTTGGTTCAACAAGGCAGATTCTGTGAAATTCATCAACATACCTGTAGCTGTGACAATGAGCTCTAGCATAGTGAGGTTGGCTTAACAATTGAAAAGGTAATTAATTCTGCTTCTGGCACTAATTTCTGAAACAGCTGGGCAAGGGGACATTACATTCTTAGCTGGGTCAGTGATGTCAGGTCAAACTGCTAATGTAATTATGCAACACTGAAATCAAGGTCTGCTGCCCTAACTAGAAATACTGTCAGCCAAGAAGCATCTGTTTGGTACGTTTGAATAAGGGGATCAGACTCCATGCCAACTGTGCTTCTGCTGTAATGAAAAAAATATTCTGTGATGAAGGAAACAGTTTTCCTCATATCAGAAGTATTATGAGTCCGTTTGTTACAGATGATTGAAATAATGCTTTCATAGGTAAAACTGCCTAACGTTGCTACCCTTGCAAGTCACCACCAGAAATAGTAGTCAGTTAAACTAATTATTAGTATTTTATCAGTGTACAATGCAAACTATTTGTTGCATCTAAGATTTTAAACGGCCACTTGCTGGGGCTGGGGCTGGGGCTGCAGCTGCGACAGATGGCAGTTACCCTTTTCCTTCAGATGGTTTAAATCAGCAAGGTTTACAATATCCAGGGAACGGCTTGGGACAGAGGGTATCTGGTAAAACCAGTGCAGCTTGGCAGTATTTGACCTAGAAAATGAAAATAAGGTTGGTTATGTCAGAATTAAGTGGCATATGACCTTGACTGAGGCCATGTGTAACCACATTCAGGACAAGCATGCAGATGTTAAACTGCAAGGTATTCATTTCATATGTTACATGCTTGTATTCAGTGGTTTGTTATGATTTATAGGCTAATTTTCATATGCATAGCACAAAGTGCCCCATAAGTTGCAATTGCAATTATGGAGGCAATTAAAATGTGATTTCATGACTGAAGAATGACATTGTCAAATTCAAATGACTTTTAAATACATGCAATATTTTTCAGACAAAGTGTAAGCTTATTAATTAAGTTGTGCTTAGTTCTGAGTGTTTACTAAGTGTTTTCTTACTTGTAGGCTAGTTGACCAGTATAATTACTAGTTTGCTCTGTTTGATTTGTCTTTACAACTAATGATGTTGAAGCGGAAGCACCACCAGTTTTTCACCATAATGTTCTTGAGCAGTAAACATATTAGCCATGAAGAGCAATCCAAATCTTTCTGGCAAGTTTTACTGACTTCGTCCATTGAGTCCATTGAGTTATTTTGCAACAGAAGTACAACTTAGAGCTGGAAAAACACAGTTTTGCTTATTGCAGTGTTTCTTTTTAAATAGATAAGATCAAAAACAGGTCTGGAAAATCCATTTTGAGATTTTGTCAAACACTAATGATAAGTCCTAAAGAACCGCATGGTGTCATGCCATCTGCACTATTTCTGAAACAAGAATGATTAGTAATTTTATTAAAATCACAAATATGCTGTCTTAGGTAGCCAGTCCTGTAAATTTATGTAAGAAACCCTGCTCATACTCTGATTCACTGTTTTTTCTTCTTACAGCCAGTAAGAAAATCACACATAAGCAGGAAAAAATTTAAATAAGCCAGCCGTTTAGACTAAGATGAAAAGGTTCCTTTGCTTTTGTTTCAGGGACACATCTGAAGTGGGAACAGCTAAGATTGGTTTTTAATTTACACTTTTTTTTTATTTACGTTGGAGCTCACGGAAGGACGACCGAATCTGCAGGCTGCAACATTCCACAGTAGAATGACCTAAATAACTACAGCACATTATTAAAAATGTCATCTTCTGGGGAACCAGGTGAAAGCCACAAGAACACCAGGAACAGAGAAACACCGAGTGATATCAGTGAAAGCTGGCAGGAAAGAACAATCTGGCATTGACTTCACTTGCTGGCTCCTTGTGATGAACAAGTTTAAAATGTTTAAGCCTTCTGCTTTAAGTCAGTTCCACATTCTACATGTACACCACCAGCCCCAGCAGGCATAAACTAGACATTCAAACATCAACGTAATAACGTGACTGGTATGGATAAGAGCTCTCACTGCTGCACAGCACAGAGAACAGTGCAGATGACCCAGGATGAGTTAGTGAGCATTATCTACATGGCTGAAGCAACACAAAGGTTGGCTTTGCACAACAATGACCAAGCTTTGAAAGCTTTTAACCGTAGTGCAAACTATACCATGATTCGCCACAAAGAAAAACAAAAAATGCAATGAGATTTCACAAAAGGTAACATTGGACAACAACAGTCTAATAAGATTTTAAGAAACTTTTGTTGTGAAACTTGACAAAAGTACACAGCTACATTTCCAGGAAACACCGGCTAGATCTGCTAACAACGTATTAATTAATAATTCATCTTCGGTACATTATCAAGACCTAAAGCAACAAACCAGATCAAAACACAAAAACAGCTACTATTTGTGTGCATCAGGCTGGAAGTGCCAGTGTCCATCTGAACACCACACTACTGTCATCGTAGAGAGGACTGTGCTGGGTTGCGTAAGAAAGGAGGACGTCTGAATCAAAACCAAAATACTTCAAGAGACATCTAAAAGCAAGGCATTAGAGGATTTATAAATCATTTTAGCTCCTCCAGTCTGAAGATCTGTGGACTAAATATTTGGGGGTTAAGCCTGTTTGAGCAAGAGAAGTGTTGCAGTTACTAGGGGTCATTAGCATAGCCCGTTAGCATTTTGACATTTGTTAATAATATCCCAAAGGTTCTGTCTGTAGGTACACTGTGTTCGATATACGTATTAGTTTACATTGCTGTGGTAAGCATCTTCTGAGCCTTGTTGATGTCGATGAACTCTCAAGCTGACAGTCCCCCACCCCCCTGCACGACTCCATCAGTGACTGAGAGGACCTATCAGATGTCCACTGTCAGACATCTCACCATTGTTTGGAAAAACCTCCCACCAGTCAGTTCATTATTCTTTTTGCTCCACTGAAACTCTCCCAGAGTTGGATTCCCTGCTGCCCACTGAGGACTGTTGATGGAACCAAAATGGCCTGGCCCAACACTGCAGAGATTTTTGTTTTGCAATCGTGTCGAATTACTATTTGACTCGGGTAGGAGTGTGAAAGAGGTGATGAGTGAGGAACCTGAAAACAGTGAGGAGCTCTGTTGCTCAGTAAGTTAACAGCATCTGTGAATGGACTTGCTGAGCAGTTTAGTACAGGGTGGATGGGGTATGTGTTAGGCATTGGAAAAAGGAATAGGCCTGTCATAGAGTATTTATTTAGTGTATATTAACAGATGCTTCTGAAGCAGAGACTTACCCTGTTATGACTGAAGAGATGTGAGGTAGGCTCAGGCATTATCTATCTTTCATTCCTATATATCTCTGACAGTTTTTGAAAAGTAAAAGCTGAGCTGCTGGTGATAGAACTCATTGTAGCCTGTTTGATAAAAAAGTGTCCCTTTCCCATAGACTCATGTTGAAGGAGCCTGCCCAACAGAGATGGGTGTTGTTAAGATGTGAACAGTCCTACAATACTCTTACCGATACTGCTTACTGATCCGGTACTTTAACGGTACTCATAATGGTACTTTTTGATAGTTCTTTCTTTAACAAATGAATGATATATGAATATGAATAGAATTTAGATTGCTTTATTTTCCTTTACTTATATATATGTGTGTGTGTGTGTGTGTGTGTGTGTGTGTGTGTGTGTGTTTATTTTTTTGGGGGGGGGGGTTTAATGATAGGGAAAGAGACAGAGTGAAAGGGGGTACAGAGAGACATGCAGCAAAGGGTCGTGAGCTGGACTCCAACTCTTTTTTTCAATATATATTTATTGTGTTTTTGTTTATAGAAAAGAAAGAAAACAAAACAAAGAAAACAGAACATTCCAGCTCATATCAAAATATGTGGAAAACTCAGAGTCCATCAATATAAGGCTGTAATGTCGTCATATAAATGAGTTCACATTACGCCTCTATGCAAGATAGCAGAAATGTCCAGACCAATATATGACATGAAAGGGTCCCACGTTTTGTGAAACACATGATCTCTGCTGTGTAACTTGCTAGTTAAATAATCCAAGGACACATATTCAAGTACTGTCCAATGCCACTGGGATTTAGATGGTACTTTGTCCGTAACCCAGTTCAGAAGAATACATTTCCTCGCACAAAATGTAAGCAACCTATAGAGTTGCCTTTCATGTTTTCCAGTGATAGTGACATCTGTTATTCCAAGCAACATGGTCAGTGGGTTACATTCTGTAGCAAGGGAAACTGAGAATACTTTATCCAGTTCACATTTTACGACATACCAAAAGTGATATATTTTTCGACAGGACCAATAACAATAAGTAAGAGTGCCCATTTCAATTTTACATTAGGGGCATAACGGAGAAAGGTCTGAATTCAATTTGTGACGTTGAGAGGGAGAAAAATGTGCTCGGTGTAAAATTTTTAGTTGTAAAGCTTTTACCCAATTACAGATACTTAGAGAGTTTGCATTTCTCCAGATATTGTCCCAATCCTCGTCATTTATTTCCATCTCCAATTCCTTCTCCCATAGCCCTCTTAAATAAATGGTGCTGACATATTCTTTTAGTAAAGTGTAAGAGGACTTTATAGAGGTCTTAAACTTGGGTAAAAATAACTATTTTTCAAAGTCAGAGACAGATTGATCTGAAAGTAATGATGTTTTCCTCCGAACATAGTCTCTCACTTGTAAATGGCGGAAAAAATCCTGTCTCTTGATATCATATTTATCAATTATTTGATCAAAGGACGACATAGAGGGCCCATCCATTAAGTCTGAAAGAACAGAAATCCCTTTAGTTGCCCAAACCTGAAATCCAGAATCCGTCGTTCCAGGTGGGAAAAGAGGGTTATCACACAGAGGTGTAAATAATGAGGTCAGTTGAGAACGACCCTCAAGTTTTTGAACAATTTGCCATGCCTTAACAGTGAAAACTGAAAGTGGGTTACTGCAACACAATTTCAGGCCTTTAAGTTTTTTCAAAAACAGCAATTTTTTTAAAGGGAATTTGGACATGGAGCCCTCTACGTCAAGCCAGAGAGACGCAGGACTTTGAACCCAGTCAGCTGCAGCACGCATATGTGCACTGAGCTGGTATCTTCTTATATCCGGGAGTTCGAGACCTCCTTTTGTAGATGGAAGACATAATGTGGAAATTTTCAGACGTGGCTTCCTCCCAGCCCAAATAAACGAACTCATCCAGCCATCTAAAATTTTGATAATCTTATGTGAAAAAAGAATTGGGATCATTTGAATAGGGTATAACAATCTGGGCAGGACATTCATCTTCAGGAGTGAGACACGGCCCAACCAGGAGAGAGGCAGAGTCTTCCATCTCTCAAAGTCTAATTTTATACGATCAAAGAGTGGAATAAAATTACACTTGTACATCTTATCAAAACTAGGTGTTCCTTTTATTCCTAAATATATAAACCCCTCTGGTGACCAAGTGAAAGGGAATGGAGAGGGGACTTTAGGTTTTTCTTTTAAAGTGCCCAAAGGCGTCACCTCTGATTTGTTGAAATTGATTTTATAACCTGAAATGGCACTAAATCTACTAACAGTCTCAATGAGAGAGGGAAGTGACAGCTCGGGTTGAGTCAAAAAAATAAGGACATCATCGGCATACAAGGTAATCTTATGATGCCTCTCTCCAATAGTTAGACCGCGTCTGTCCTCCTTGACCCTAATGGCCTCCGCTAAAGGTTCGATGGCCAAGGCAAAAAGTAAAGGGGAGAGGGGACAGCCCTGACGCGTACCCCTCCGAACCTGAAAGATAGGCGACCGCAAACCGTTTGTTAGAACTGCTGAACAAAGGTTGCTATAGAGAAGCTTTATAGAATTCAGAACCAAGTCCGTCGGGTCCTGCTGCTTTTCCAGATTGTAAACCCTTAATGGCATCCAACACTTCTAGATATTGGAGAATTCAATGTATATATTTGATCCTCTGTTAAACTAGGAAGACTGAAAAGAGAGAAAAATTCATCCATTAAATCCAGACAATTATTATACATTTGCGAGTCGTATAGATTGTCATAAAAGCTTCTAATTGTTGTTGCGTCAAAAAATAGTCTACCATTTGTATCTTTAATTGAAGAAATGTTTTGTGAGTCAGACTTCTTTTTTGTTAGATATGCCAAATATTTTCCCGGCTTATCGCCATGTTCGTATAATTTTTGTTTAGCAAATGTAGTTTTACACTCTGCCTCGTTTGTTAACAAACAATCTAATGCCGACCGTAGAGCAGAAATTTCCTTAAGTTTACTATTTGAAGACTTAATGAGGTAGTCTTGTTCAGCTTTTTTCAATTTGGATTCTAATATCACTCTCTGCTCAGCTTGTCGTCATCTTTTACTTTTTGTGTATGAGGTAATTATACCTCTGGAGTAGGCTTTAGATGTCTCCCACAGTAATGATGGGTCATCTGTGGAAGCTGCATTGATTGAAAAGAACAGTTTGAATTCCTCTATAAAGTGTGTTGTAAATTTTTTATCATATAGTATAGAGGATTCAAAGTGCCACCTTCTAGGGTGGTTGGCCATTCTCCCAGTGCTACATTGAATAAAGACCACTGCGTGATCCGATATGACTATGCTACCTTAGAACTGGATATGACTGATGGTAAGATAACTTTTGGAACAAAGAAATAGTCAATTTGCATATGACATGAATGTACTTTGGAGAAAAAAGTAAACTCTTTGTCCATCAAATGTTGTGCTCTCCACACATCTACATGTGCTAATTCTTCACAAAGTGATGTAATGATCCTGGCCTGAGGTAATAGATGTTTACCTGCAGGAGATTTATCTATGAGTGGCTTTAAGTGACAGTTAAAATCGCCAATGACAATTGAATTTCGAATATTAAAATTAACTAATTTGGCAAAAGCAGCAATTAAGCAATCTCTTATCTGACCAGGGGGACAGTACACACTCATAAATGCAATTTCCTCTCCATATAAAACACCTCTCACAATCACATAGCGCCCCCCTGCATCCTGAATGCAGTCTACAAATTTGAAGGGCAGATTCTTCCTGATTAAGATAGCCACGCCCCTGCTCCAAGACGAGAAAGAAGAGGAGAAGACATAGCTGAAGACACCCTGTTGCAATTAAGCATGTTCTTTGACATGTAAGTGTGTCTCCGTAACAATGCTATGTGCACCTGTTCCCTCTAAAGATAACTCAAGACTTTCTCCTAATCGGTGTATGAATGCCATTTACATTCCAAGTACAGATTTTAAGTGTGGACATGGTATTATGTTATGTTATGTTATATTCTGAGTATGTTCCACGTGTGTATTAAAAAATTATTCACATACAGGAAGACACATTGCAAACAATCGAAAGAACAATGAAAAACGAAAACTGCCGAACATTGGCGAGAGAACAAGATACACTAACCTCCTCCAAACCTGTAGGAGTACAAGTGACCTGACAGCAAAAGTAGATTTTAAAAAAAAAACAAACCAAAAGGGAGTGTCAGCGCCAGAAATATGACCCACTGGTGATTAACAAATATCTCTGCATTAAAGTTATTTTAATCACTTTAAGTTGAACATAAATACCTGTGCAGCAGACAACTACTCACGGCATGGAGATGATGAAAAGTCCACTGGCACATAGGGCAGGTTTTAGTCCGGCGATCCTGAGGTATCAGCAGCAGTTTGATTCAATGTTTCCAAATATTTATCCACATTGCCCGGATCCAAGTACACCGTAGTAGTCCCGCGGTGGGTGACTTTGAGCAGGGCTGGGTATAGCATCCTGTACATGGTGCCCGCAGACTTCAGACGCTTCTTTACCTCATCAAAGCATTTATGCTTACGAATAACTGCTGCTGAGTAATCTTGAAATATCGTGACCGTTACATCGCCGTGTTTCAGTTGCTGGTTTTTCTTGCTTTTGTTCCATGAGGCGTTCATAATCCTTTGCTTGTCTTGATAGTTGTGAAGCCTCGCCACAACGGGACGCGGTCTCTGGTCACGGGCTGAGGGCTGTCCGATGCGGTGTGCTATCTCCACTTTGATGTGGCCAGTCTTGGTCTCAATGTTCAGAAGTCTGGGGAGCCAACTCTCCAAAAATGACGTCGGGTCATTGCCCTCCGCCTGCTCTGGAAGATTAAGAATGCGGATGTTTTTGCGTCTCCCTCTATTTTCTAATTCGTCAGTGCGTTCTGCAAGCTCCGCCACCTTTTTCTCCAAGGACTTGAGCTTGATGCCCATGGGCTCTGAGGCGTCCTCTATGGCCAAGATCCGCGTCTCGGCCTCTGTGATGCACATCTCATGGTTCTGCAGCTGTTCTTGTTGTGACTGCAGGAACTCGGAAATTGGCTCCAGCTTGTCCTCAAAGACACTACTGAGGTTTGCAGTAACAGCACGAATCACCTCCTGTAGTGCTGGATTCATTGCTGTGCCGTCACTAGCTAAAAGGCTAATAGCTTCGGGAGCTTCGCTATTGGAGTCATCTATGGCGTCAGATACGGGGCTTATGTTGCGTTGTCTGTTATCAGATGGCCTCAAAAAGTACGTGTTGATACTCATCGTGAACTAAGCAATAAAAATTGGCAATCTTGCTGCGTCTCAGTGGGGTTTTTTATGTGCAAAAATCACAAACTCTGCGCTGACACTCCCAGGCCCACCTTACTTCACGCAACCATCTTGAAAAGCCAATCTGGACTCCAACTCTTGACCGCTGCGGGCAACCTGTGCCTACATGGTAACGTCCTAACTATAAGGCAGCCCATACTTAATATATTTAAATTAACTTTCTTAAGTAGCACATTGCAACAACATTGTTTTGAACCGATCACTATTATATAGTATAATGTGATAATTACGATGTTTTTGCCAGCGTTTATCTGTTTGTCTGTTAGCAAGGTAACTTGAAAAGTTATGAACGGATTTTAATGAAATGTTCAGGATATGTTGATAATTGGACAAGGAACAGATGATTACATTTTGGTGATGTTCTGGATTACCATCTGGATCCAGGAAGTTTTTGAAGGATTTTGGAAATAAACTGCTTGGCGGAGATCTGCGCTCTCCGAGTGCTTTTCTAGTTATTCAAAGTATTTGTTTAATGTGACTGAACAGAACACTGTGAACAATGTCATAGGTTTTATTCAGAAAATATACTATTTTGCTATGTGATTCATTAAAATGTCCTGCATTATAGCAGAGTGAAAAGCTCCACCGTGAACAGACATTTGGCAAATGTCAGTAAAGGGGGAGCTGTTGTGTTAATAAAACCTCTTTCATACTTCACTTTTGAGTATAAAATTATTGTGTTACTTCTTCTTTTGCAGTATGTTAATAGTTGATATTAATAGTTTAATGAAGAAAACAGTTGAAGTACTTCTACAACTAACACTAACATTCATTTAGACAAAGACTAAAAAAGAAGTGAGACCGTTTGTCTGCAGACCCCAAATCACTAAGTCCTGCTGCTCTGTGCTCTGGAAGTGAAACTGATATTCTGAATGACAGTTCAGATGATGCTCTGAATTTCAGACTGACTTTATGAACACAGCCACAGATATACAAAAGGCTTGACAATACTTGGCAGGTAAAAAACTGACAAAGCAGGGCTTCAACTAAAGAACAACTTGCAAAAGACTCGGCTACGTCCACCTTACCTTCCCTTCTCTCACACAGAGAAGGGAAGGTAAGGGACGACCTGCACTGTAAGGGACGACCTGCACTGTCTCACGAGACAGTGCAGGTCGTCTTACATTGTAGTGGCACATCGTAAATGGAACAGTGGAATTCTTAATGAAATGTTTAGGGTTAACAGGAGTTGTGAGTTAAATCGGGTCCAGGCGCTTGATCATCATTTGTTTTTGCGGGTTGGGTGGTGCGGATTGGCTCTCATAGTAGATGGTTGCAGGTAAGCATGGTGGTGCAACGGTTAGCACTGGCTCACAGCAAGAAAGTTCTGGGTTTGAAGTTGCTGGTCAGCTAGGGCCATTCTGTGTGGTGTTTTTATGTTCTCTCTGTGCCTATGAGGGTTTTCTCTACATGCTCTTAAACATATGGAGTGGTGACTCAAAATTGGCCGTAGTTGAGTGTGAGCGTGACAGGTTTTCAGGCTTTCTATTTCAGCCCTGCAAAATGGACTGGTAACCTAACCAGGGTGTACATCCCCCCCTTGCCACATGTCAGCTGAGATAGGCTCCAGGTTTCACCCCCATGGCCCTCTACATGATAAAGCAGGTACAGTTGATAGATGAGGGATGGACTGCAGGTACAGAGGGTCCTCGGTTTCGACGGTCTTGTGTTACAACGTTTCGTTGTTATGAACAACTCCCATAAATTACTTAATACTATTTCAACATAAACGGTTTGGTTCGTAAATAATACGATATTTACGTGAGTGTGCAGCACCAAACACAGTCACCTTGGGAACACCAAGTCATGTGGAGTAGCAACGAAAAAGAAAGCGTCACTGAGTTTGTATAATTTAGTTATAAAATCATAGGAGCACAGGAATGGATCTCGTTCTTAAATCTGGGACCACCTGTATTAAAGTCTATTAATTAGTGTTGGCTCCCAACTTCAACCCAGTATACTATCCCCAATCTGGCACAACCCAGACTTTGTAAACAATAAAATACCTCTCTATCTCAGCTCATGGGCAGAGAAAGGGATCACCCACCTCCATCACCTTCTCCAAGATAATATACTTATGACATGGTTGAGATGGGTGTTGGGTGGCGGGTGGGCCCTCATGGGCTTGTCCTGGTGCCCTGGGGGTGTCGGTTGTCGTGCTTGTCTGTGGTCGGGTGGTCTTCTGGGTGATGCCTCATGGGTGCTCCCCTGGCCCAGGGTGTGGGGGCACTTGGCCAGCCTGGCCCTACTGACTCGTGGTAGTCGCTCTGGGCTTCGGTGTCCCTCACACATGCATGTTTGTTCAGGGCTTACCAACTCCTGTCGAGTCCCCTTGCTGAGAGCTGATGGGACCCGCCTGATTGTGCTGAGTCACTCTTCAGACTGCACTAAACTCACGCTCACTATATATTTTTCCCTCACTCCTGTCCTCTGGCGTCCTAACTCTGTATACTGTCAGGACTTCTGGTCTCCAATTCGTTTCTGTGTTGATTATTTGTTTCCAATTTTTAGATGTGGGATCGGTTGTTGGGAATAACACAGCATTTCACAGCACTCTTATAGGATTCAAGTAGCACTGCCTGTCTGTACCCTCCCTGTTCGTCTTGTCTTGCCCTGTCCTTCATTTGTTTCCCCCTCAATTCACTGAGGTGCAGCACTGCCTCCTTTGGCTCATGATAGGAAAATTCAATAAAGAATGACAGCTTAGCCTCCAGGGGTAGCCGGTGATGGTCATGCACACGCACTAAATATTAATATATTTGCTGCAAGACTAAAATATGCATTAATCTCATTAAAGTTGACTCCATTCTGTGGTGTTAAACGATGAGTATAAATGCAGACAAAAAAAACCCACCCCTTGCATCAGTAAACAAAGCATAAAGCTTGTTATCTGGCTTGTCAAGACTAAACCCAAAATAGTCCCAACAGGAGCACAATCATTTTTATTTTTCTTGTAATGTATCCAGCATTGTACCCGCTATCTTTTTCAGCTCAGCTTGCTGTTCTACCAGTAGAGACTGACCTGTGGTGTCGTGTGCTTTGCACTGTAACACATTGCCTAAATACAGCATCAGTTTTATCGAAAGAGGAACATCTAAGTTGAACATTGTGCCTTTGGGATTTTAAATACACTGAATACAGTAATACCTTGTAACTGCCCAAGCCTAATTTGAGGTTATTTATTTTTCAGAAACATTTTTCAAAATAACAGTAAACCATTGCCAAGGTCTGAATCCTGTGTAGGCTTTTTCGTCCTACACACTGTTAACTTCCACCACATGGGCTTTGCGTACATGTTTACACAAATGCGCCACCATGGACGACGTCATTTTGCAGTTGAATGGAAATTAGCTGGATTATGGGCACATACGGCTTGCATATGTACACACAAACACACATGTGGCAGCTTGTAAACATGTATATAAAGACTGTTTGCCAATTTTCCATGATGCTAACCACATCAGGGAGTGGATTTCAACTCCATCTTCATGAAACAAGTTCCTTTAGTAAACAGGAGGGGGGATATTGTCAAAAACATGTCCAAAATGTCCAAACATCTTTGACTGGTTCATTAAACTGTTTCCTTCTGAAGGGCATACACGTGTCAGCTCCGCATTCATGTGGTACGTTAACTGATGTACACAACCAAAAGCACTTTTTATCAGTTCAATGTTGGTGATTAAGAGCTGGGAACCTTGACTTTCAACTTAGCAGGTTACTGAAGTCAAGACAAGGCTAAAACTGGATTCATAGTCGAAGCAAAGGGTCAGTGGACTTACGAAGGTATTGTAGGTTTCGATTTATAGCCGAGCATGAGATTTCACCCACTAATATTGTGCCTACAACATTTAACACAAAGAATAAATTCAGCTTAATTTTAACGATACTACAAATGCACAGTGGCTTTCACTGTGTAACTATTTTGTGTTGACAGGGATTGAGAAGTAGAGAAGGTGCGGTGGTGTCATGTGAGAAAGTGATGTCAATATTCACCCCTCATCCTATGTCGAGCCTAGAAGTGGGAATAGCGCATGTGCTTTGTGAAGTGCTGAGCTTAGCAGTGTTCTGTGAGTGGAGAGTCGATCTGTCGTGTAGTGCAAAGTGCTGCAGGCAACAGGAAATGTGAACATGAAGGTCATCACTGTTGTGTTTCTTAAAGGGAACAAAATCCCAGTCATCTGAGAACACAGAGGAAATATCACAAAAACTTGACCTTGGTAATCAACTTCAACTGCATTTCACGGTTTTCATAGACTTTTCTAAGGTTTTCCAGATTTGTAGCCAATGTATTTCATTTGGATTTATGTGCATTAAATGCACATCACTGAAACTACTGACACTTTGCAAATAATGCAACTAAAGGTCTGCATTACCAATACTATGTATAACTCAATACGAAAAATCTTTCCAGTTGTTTTTATGTTTTTATTACACTGTTGTATTACTACAAGCAACCAAACTGTGACATGAATGGAATTAGCAAATACTAATTATACAGACTGATGTGACAAATTGCATGCAATTAATGGTCATCATTACATTAAAGAAAACTTTTTAAAAGTCTATTGTTATCAGTGATACTAAATAAATACAATTATAATTAATATTATTATAATTAATTAGATGGAGCAATAGTTTACTCACCAGCTCGATCAGGTTAGCTATCCATAGAAAAAAATGGCACAACTGTAACCAACCTAACTAATCTCCAATACTACTTTCACATTTTTAAATCCAGATTCCTGTATGTCCTTCTCAGTGAATGCCGCAATTTCAGTGAGAGGGCTGTAAAATTGATTGCTTAGCGTCAGGAGCTAGGTGTCAGGTGGCAGAAATGACAATGCAAAGGCTAAAAATGGAAGCTAAATAGGTTCGCTTAAGTTAATTTAGTTTATATTCATTTTTCAGCACTGGTCCAATTAGGACAGTAAGAGTGCTTTTTACAGGTCAACCATTACTATTCAAGCCTGACATGTCTAGTTTAGTCAATATGGCCAGTGTTTGCACACTGCAGTACATCTGACAGGAGCTGATCAGTTGTCATTTGTTCCATTTATAGCATTGATGTCATTCAAAACTACATTGAGAGACTTGAAAAGTGCATATTGGCTAAGCCAGCCTTTCAGACCATCACTGACCTCTGTACTCACCATTACTGGCCCACACAGTGCTGGGCATACTGGGTGAACAGGACACCAGTCCCTTTAGGCTATAGTGGTTCTCACATTGAAGCCAGCAACAAAACTCTGTACACTATTTCTCAAATGTTCATGTCTTTGGCAGCGTGATAGGTTGGGTGATATGTTAAAATTTCCAACCAGCAGCTATCAAACCAACATCTGACAAATGCTAATATATTTGCAAAGGTGTGCGGTGTGTGTGCAGGAAGAGGGAGTCCCCACTCCTCACACTAAACAGCTGCCTGACACCCTTTGAAAAAGAATGCAATGTTATCAGATGAAGGATGCCTTCAGTGGCAGCTTGTAAATAAGTGGTCTTCACCATTTTTCCATGGAGAGCCGCACTATAGCACAAATCATCAAACGCCACCCCAACCATCAAGTGCATGTGCCTACTGATTTGTCATAACATCCAGTACGTAATGTAGCCAACACAATCCTGATTAAAAACAGGCTTACCTTAATAGTAGCACCATTTCCTTGCCTTTCTTCATACTATACTTGTTGTTCAGTCCTCGGTGAATAAATCATTAAATTTTGAAGGCATGGTTTCAATATGGCACTGCAAGTTACTTCATTTGAAGCCAGAATGGAGTTCTGCACTTTATACATCAAACGCAAAGGGTATACAAAATGGTTGGCAGTTTGATCCTGGCCCCTTCCCTTGACGAAGTCTTCTAATAGTAGGCAAGCACTTTGAAAGGCACCTCTGCAGGGCCTGCCCCTTCTGGTAGGTAGATCTGGTTTCTAAGACCAACAAATGGAATGTGTTACTTGTTTTGAGAGATTGTTTTATTATATTTGAACTGAAGTTACACATTTGTATAGATACAACATTCCTGCTGGAATAATTCTGCTTGCTTTACACTGACTGTATAGCTTCCACTTGTACCCCTGTTTCTGTACTCAGTTTAATTACTGTACATGTAACGGTCTCAGGAGGAGGGCAAGGTTGCTGTGCTATTTCTGACATCAGGCTCTGTATGACGCACTTGGATGTGGGAATAAGAAGGAAGCCAGGTCCTAGACATCACAAGCACACATACACACACACGCACACACACACACACACACACACACACACACACACACACACACACACACTGTTGCCCAACAGCTTGTGTGTGTTACAACAGCTGTAAAGCCATCAGCCATGGACGATGCTGAGACAAAAGGATTCCCTTCTCCTGTCAAAGGCCACACCAGAAGCCCAGGGCGTCCTTCGCTTCCTGTTTCTATGTACAATCTGTGCAGTCAACACAGAAAAGTGGAGACAGAGTAGAAGCACAGGGGGAGGGGGAGATTTGCTCAAAAAAATTAACACTCAAACAGAGGTGCCATTGTGTAAGAGCTAACTTCTCGTCTCCTGTAACAAACTTTGCAACAACTATACCTCACTGCTGGTCAACAACATTTACTCACAGCAAACTCCTTTCACCTTGGTTTCCTAATTGTTGAGTATTTTAAGGGTGTGCACCGATTTCATGAGTAATTATCAGATTTGATCACTATTCTAAACAAACAAGCCTCTGACAACCATAGTTTTAAGTCCAGCAACCACCAACTTCAACTTATGTAGCTGAGTATGTCCTGAATAGACTCTGTTGTAGTGGACTGACCCACCTCCTATCTCTCTGTGATTTTAGGACTCTGTGTATTTAACAGGAAGTTACACTAAAGCTGTTACGTTTTATCAGCTTTTCATGTACATACTTTGTACCAGCTGCAGGGCTGGAGCTCAATGCTAGAGTAAAAAAGATGCAAGAGTTTTAGTACAAAGAACCTGAAGGTCTCTAAAATTGTTTTTTATCACTAAACAAAAGAAATACCTCTCTAGACATTCAACACCATCTCAACACTCAAAACACGAAAACAGCAGGAATCATCTAAAGAACATGGTAAACGTGAGCTTATTTGGAAGTGCAGGTAAAGGCTCATTAGGACTACCACCAATAAACTCTCTAAAGTAGCTGTAGTTGACCCTCACAATTTCTCCACTTGAAAACATTGCTGCCTAGGTCTGCTGTAAAAACTAGGCACACATTAAAACACACTTGCTAGCTTCCTGTCAGTATCCATGGAGACTGGTGGCTGGGAGGGGTTACCATTGCTCAACAAAGCCACCAGAGATGACAACAGCAAAGCTTTAGAGATGCTGTTAACAGCAGCTCTTATTGCCTAAACCACCAGAGACATTACACAAACTATAAAACACAGGCAACATTATGATATAAGCCTAACAGCTAATGGCTGTTAGTCTTATACCCAAGTCTAAATCTAAGTCTCAGTGTAAAATCAAAACAAAGCTTTATCAGACCAAATGGCTTGTTTAGATTATCAATGACCGTCAACTTTGATTCCTACTGTTACCATAACTTGCCATAAAATCAAGCAGAAAAATGAAGCATCTCATCAATATACAAGCAAACACCGCCAGCATAACAGGCTAAATATTTTGGTTTGAAAGTATTACGTATTCATATTCTTTCTAAGGGTCATTTCATGCTTTCTACGACCGTGTGCACAAACCGAACAATGGCCATGCATGTGACTCTGTTCATACTACATGAGTAGGTGTTCCACAATCGGTGGGTGTTCCACAGCCATCAGACATGGTTAGAGCTAGGATTAATGGTTGTGAAACATCCACTCAAGTTCTACAGAGACACCTTCAGCCTTGACTATACCATCAGCGCGGATGTACAAACAGACAGCTGCCCACTCCCACGGATGTGGAGTTGCTGTCATTATTACAGATCGACTGAATATCGACCTGGTCTACTATCAAGGCCCAATATTATGCATTATTTCTGATTGTTGGTATTGTAATTTTCATTAAGCAATTAGCTACTTTGGCTCTGATTCAGCTAGGTCTCAAGCAGTGTTCTACCCACAGCACTATCTCATTGGTTGTTACATGTCATGAGCAACAGCCAATCAACACTGAAAGCAGTTTACAAACAGGGAGAGACGAGCGCATTTGTTGAGCCGAGCAGCTCCGAGAGCAGCGCTTTCGGAAAGTAAGGTAGCAGATGCGGTTGAATTTGTAAGAAACACAGCAGTTTTACACAAGCATGTCCAGTTTCTCTGTTACAATGACAATGCCAGAACCAATCACCCATTAGTGTCAGTGCAGCCAGTACTTATTTTGCTGATGCAGCTAGTCTGAGGGTATCACTACAAGTTTTGTTATGCCTTTTAGCCTGTGGTAACACTACCCAGAAAATAGTCACAACCTTCTTAAGTAAAATTTACTTTAGCAAGCTGTTCTAACTGGCAGACGTATCTGCACATCTGCCACAAATCAGTAATCTAGTTACTTTAACAGTGGCTGAGGCTACGCTAACAGCTAGTAGCTAAAAAAGGAAGCAGTCACAGAATACCCCAAAACAGCTGCTGGAAAACAGTAATAAATACTGCTTTTATATATTGGCATTAGTGGGCAAAAAAGTGATAGAAAGAGAAAGGTTAACAAGACAAAGAAGAGCGGCAGATGTAACTGCAGGACAAGGGAAGGCTAAGTGTTCAATCTCAATCAGTCACATTCACAGTAAACAGAGGAGAGCGTCATAGCATCATGTGACGATCTGGCGTCATCATCCCTATGTCTATAGTACATATTCAGTATTAATAATCCTTATTACTGAAGTAACCTAGTTATGAATGACATGTTCGTTGCCATCACATGCTGCTAAAATATAATGTTGAATGTATATTGGTTCAAAATATTGGTTATCAGCACATCTTGATTAACAATAATCTTTATCTGTAAGAATTGAAATCACATGGTCCATTGAAGATGTGGGAAACATAGCACCAGCCTTACTGTAGCTGACACCTTTTGCAGCGCCACCATCTATCTTAGCTTTAAAGTCAACAACTTATAAATAGTGTGCGTATGGATGATTCCAGTGTTTTCTCAGTGTTTGGAGAAAGACACAAAGACAGCTCTACTAAGGGCAGTTTTACAGCTCAAACTGTACTACCAGCATTTTTTAACATAATTTTTGGTTTTGTCTGCTGTTCCGTAAATGATCCGGGACACCAAAACCAAGGTTCATATCAAACCACGAATTTTGTGTACTATCACACTATTTTTGTTTTTCTGTTTCCTATTGCAAATAGAATATAGTTGGGTTTTCAAATATGTAAATAAATATAGTATAACGTTACCAGATGTGACTTAGGTTCCTTGAGGTTTTCAGACTTTAGGTTAATAATTTCTAAAATAAATCATAGTAATAATCATAATCATTAGTTAGCACTTTATACAACTTTGGCTTTTATCATGAGCCTGTAATTATGTCTTGCGGACAGTTTCGGCTTAACAGTACAATTGTAATAAGTGGCACAATAATTGCACCATGTGTGCTTGGGCAATAAGAGGACATCAAACAAACGGTTCTTATTTTATCTTCAGTATAATCGCGAAGTAAAAACAATGTTTGCATCTGGTCATCCTAAACTACAATTTTAACTACTCGAAAAGTAGAGTGCACCAAATTATTATGCACAACATCAAAGTCTTTTTACACACAGTGGAGCTGCCACACTATAGCAACAGTGAGGGTGACATCAATATTTAAGCACAGTGCGTTTCTGCTTGGCCGCTCTGGACTGAATAAATCTGCCCTGTCACTGTTTCCCTTGTCGCTCGTTAATATGGACCTACAGCACACTGCTATTGTGGCTACCATTGTCTGATCAAGGGCCCAATATAGCAGAAAAGTGAGACTTCTCTGCCTGTCTCTGCTGGTGATGTCCCATCCCACCAAATTTACTACAAGTAGAGCTCACCATCACTACCTTTATCAGTTATCTGAAGAGTTTGCTGTGCTGTTGTTCTGCCTCTTTACCTGCTCTAACAGTACACTCAATGACATTGATTTTCAGTGAAAACATCCATGAGCAACAGTCAATCTTTAAAGTGGAATTTCCATTCCCGTTTTCGATCTGGGTTGTGTCATACACAACAGAGGAAGCTGCTTAACTGTTCACTGTTCACTGACATGATACAGTGGAAACATCAGGGTCACCCTGACCTTCAATCCACCACAAACCCCATGAATTTCAAAGCTATTTCCCAGCTACTGAGGCAAGCAGTGAAGCCTCTATGAATGTCAGCCAACCACAGCAGCTAATTAAATCCTATTGTCTATCAGTTGATCATGCATGTCTGCTAGCAGCAGTAATTTTGTGGTGATGAAACAGACTTGCTTCCTGATACTGTACGAGATATTTGCCACTAAGACTCAATATATTCTGACTGAGGAACACAAAGGGAGCCCTCTTTTAGCTACACAACCTTCAAAAAACACAAGACCAGCTTTTCATCACAAACTACTTGATGGCTGAATATGGGAACAGCTCATCAGTTGCTTTGCAGAACAGGGAAGGAAGATTGCTTTTCACTGAGTTTCATTAAGTATACAACCGACTGGAGACAGTGATCTTGGACAAGGACATCCTGTTCATGTTGAAGGACATTTTGGACAGCCTAGTCAAGCATCAATAAAGAATAGGGAACCAATAGTTTATTACTAAGTCAATGACAAAATTCAAAAAATGTCACAGTCCCAGTTTTTCTACGTTATTAAAGGTACAGCAGACTGAAAATACTGGACAACAAAACATAATGAGGAATAGTGGTGGCAAGTGCAGGTCCAGCAACAGGGACCCTGTTATCACGTTAATTTGATTGAGTTATTACTGTTGGGGTCAAATTTGGTAATAACATTTGTGGAATTTCAATGGTATTAGTAGGAGACAGATTGGCCAGTGTGGTTGAGGCAGATGGCCGCCCTCCCTGAGCTTTGCCCAGCTGGAGGTTTCCTCCTGTTAAACCTGAGTTTTTCTTGCCACTATCACTAAGTGCTGCTCAAAGGGAGTTGTTGGATTCATTAGGTTTCACTCTATAAGACAATATTACGTGGTCTTAACCTTCCGGTGTGAAGTACCCTGAGATTACTTATGCTGTAAAATGGCACTCAATGAATAAAAGTGAATTAAATTTTTGTAACTTTCCTTATTCTGAATACTGTTAAGGTTTTCCAAATCCAGCTCTTTCATATATCTTCGAAAGTAACTCCAAAGCTTTACAAACTGATCTGAACTGACCAAAAGCCTATCTGCTTTGGTCAGATTTGGTTGGGTTCAGGGCATCTTGTTGCACAAAACTTCAGGGTCATGTAATTTCTATTTTGTGCTCATCGTCTTCACCTATATGTGTCATGAGTTGCAAGCAACATAGATAAGCAAAGTCCAATGGACAAAGAGGCTTGGTGAAGGAGATGGGTCTCTGATTTTCACTCTCCCACTCAGGCTCAGTGGGGTCCGCTTCACCAGGCTTGCAACCATATCCTTTGTAACCTTCAGCATGCACTAACCCCAGAGCTGACCAACTACAACCCTGTCTCTTGCAGTCTACAGTGTGGAACTAATGACATTATATTTGACTTTCTTTTATCATATAACAGAAGATGACATGCAGAATGCTGAAATGTATGTGAGTCAGATGTTGACACCACTGAATGGTCCTAAAAACCCAGAACACATTTTCTGTTCCTGACACCTGGATGAAGTTTCTTTAAACAGTCCCAGGACAGAACCAGCTTACTCAATTGTGCTGGCTGAGTTCTGGTACTCTCTGTACAACAACAGCATACATAATCGATTGGGTGTTGTTTTACTTCCTGTTTATTAGTATAAATGGCCATAGCATTTTCAGTCTTAACATTGAATGATTTTCTAGAGTGCAAGTCAGCGTGTCCACCACCATTTAGACCAACTGGTCCATTAGTGGTTTCTGAACTTGAGAAGTAGCAATACACAAGTTTTTTTGTTATAATGTATCATTTTGATGTAAATGCTGACTGCACAATGTAATGTCCTAAAATGATTTGCTAAAAGCCTCACTTTCACTCTGACAGTGGGCCCGAAATCTCTTACAAAAATGAACACTGGATTTATGGTTAAAAGAACAACTGGAATAACTGTGTAAGCTCTACCTGACAAAAGACAAAGAGCTCTGTTGTCGAAGAATTTAAAGAAGGCAAAGAGGGAGAGTGACAGAAACCAAGGGAAAACAAGACGGTCTGCCTGAATCTCAGACAGACTCTCTAAAAGGAGCTCCAGAAACTAAGAGGGCTAAACACCAACACTTACTCAGAATTATTTAAACTAGATCAGCAAGTAAAAAAAATCTGTCTACTTATTAAAAGAACTGGGTGATTCACAGTGCCTTAATCATAGCACTAAGATCAGGTTCTGTTTCTGACTTGCTTTTTACCGTACACGTTATCAACAAGGATTGGCTGAATGCTGTTATTTATGAATAAAATATGGACTGATTCATACCATTTCAATGCTAAATAAGTAACTCAATGAATTCTAGAGGGGTAATTTGGATAAAACCCTCACAGCATAAAAAAATCTAGACTTTGTAGAAAAAAAGAAACACAGAAGAACAGTAATGCCAAGCATATGGTCAAAAAAGACCGACAGGACAGATTACATACTGCATTTAACAAATGTCCTGCAGTCATAGCTTTTAAAAGTACAGGCTTTGGAACAGCTGTCTATTCCAGGGTGAGAACTCAGAACAAATTCACCTGGCGTTTGACGTATTAGCCAGGCTACTGCTGCCAACAGTTGCTTTAAAGTTTATCAAAATATAACCTTGATAATTAAAGGCTACTCAGTGTCAGACAAACAAGCTACAGTTCACTGTGCTGCACACAAATCACTCTTTAAAATTCGAGATCAGGCCATGTGTGATCAATGTGAAATTAATTTTCAAGACCTTTGCTAAGTCACTGACACTGTACTCTTGGTGAGAGCTGAGTGGAAACTTTGGTCCCAATTTTGAAATTATTTGTTCTTTTTAATGTTTGTCTGAAGTCCTTTGGTGGACAAAATCCCATAGCCAGTGATGTAATGTACCACATACCGGTACTTTTGTGTGCTGGCGACACAGGCCCATTTTTCCCGAGCCGTATTAGTTACAAATAAGCAAAATTTGAATGCTAAATCATGCAATGATATTTAGACTACATAATAGTATTATTCTGACTTTGGGGCAAAAGTTTAGAAAGACTTCAGTTTTAACTTGACAATGCCCTCAAAGCCTGCTCCATAAAAAAAATGATTTGACCTGTACAAGCTCTGACCCATCCAACACCTTTGAGATGAACTAGAACACCAAATGTGAGCCAGATCTTATCACCCAGCACCAGTGTTGGACTTCACTAATGTTCTTGTGTCCTAGTGGGAGCAGCTAGGCTGTTCATCTGGTTGATGAAACCCTTCTGAGATGAGCTGGGGTTTTTTAAACAACACATGAATGCCAGTGACATTGGAATCACACATTCGCCTCCTTCTGGCTACTTAGCATGCCAGTGAATGCCGTTAATCATAATGAACATGAGAAAAAAATGAAAAGTTTTCAATACACAAAACAAAGCAGCAACTTGTGACACAAACGACTTCCGGTCTGTGTTCTGTTGTATTTATTGCGCATAGTGTAAACATCAGCCGAGCACCAAACAAACATCAGATTCCAGCCAAGTTCCCGACGTTCCGATAAGACAGTAACCTCCAAGTCTATCAATGCTACAAAAAACTAGTCAGTCCGGCAAGGCTGCTATGACCTGGAGGGAGCATTCAAAGGAAAGCACATGCCGTTGATGTGTGTCGAGAATGTCAGTATCTACGCACAACACATGACCTGGAGTGACATGAGAGGGTCTACAGCAGCTGAGGATGGAAGCTCATGATGTGGTAGTCCTCTGGAACTAATGATGTCCGCTCCTTCTTGTTAACACGAAGCTATCAGCTAATTTCAGCACAATGACAAGCCATGTTATGCATATCTCTATGTGTTCTCGCAGCAATGTGGGGGCCTTACCTTGTCCAGTTCGTCATGCAGCTCCGACAGGGTGGGTCTGATGAGTTTCTCCCCCAGCGGCGCTGCTGTCTGCCGGTAGAAATCGATGTTGGGCACGGCATCGATGGTGTTGTGACCAAAAGTCCTCAGGTAATAGGTGTTGGTGTGGGTGTCATAGTGATAGTGATGCTGGCCCCCTGTGGATGAATGCAGACTGGTCTCGCTCATCACCGTGTCTCCGTTCTGCAATCCCTCAGCCGGCGCTGCCTCAGGAGAGGTAGCACTCCCAGCTCCGCTCGGATCGGCAAAGTTCACCACTCGAAACCGGCCTTTGGCTTCCTCGCTGCCGACCCCTGGATCAGTACCCGGACCCTCCGGAACAGTGGCAGAAGCGTCGGAGCTCGGGGATTTATCATCGGTGGCGCCCGCAGCCTCAGCTACAAGGTCCACCTGGAACCGGCTCTGACTGGGCGTCGGACCGGGTGGCTTCTGCCCCGCATCTGGGACTAGAAAATCATGTTCCGACGCGGCGTTCTCTGCCGGGGCGGAAGGCGCGGAGGATGGTGCTGACATGGCACAAAAACACTAATGAACCGATGAACCGTGTAGAAATAACCAGTTTCCTGGCCCACACAAATCGAACTGGACAAAGGGTGGAAGCTCGGGAGTCGCCCGATAAAAAACTGTCTTCTTGTTTAAAGGGAGAACACGCTGCTCCGCCTGGTCAGAGGAGGCGCAGAGCAGCCGTGCGGAGAGCGGCAGTAGTGGAGGATAGCTTGTTAGCTTCCTCAGAACATGCGGCTACTGGCTGGAAACTTTAAAGCACTTTCCTCCGTCTTCTACTGCGGCAGTAAGTCCAGAATTCTTCTTTTACGTTCTGTAGAACGGAACCACAGCAGTAAATGCCGTCCGCCTCTGGTTGTTACTGTTGTCAGAGCAGGATGCTGTTGTCGACCTTGCCGCAGCTCCTCCTAGACTCCGACAGCTTCCCTCGCTGCAATTATACACACTGCAGACGACCTCACTGAAGGGTGGGTTCCAGCTGGGGGGGGGGAACCCTCGCGAGATGTTATGGATCGCGTTTCTTTTTTTTCAAAGGTGAGGAAATGTCGCGAGACGACATGACAATACCCAAACAGAAGGCGTGACGTGTTCAGGCTATAGGAGGAAGAGACGGGGACCGAGAGGGGAGGGGGTGAGACTGCACCAACAGGGTTTTATTTGCCCTCATTCAGATTAGGAAAGAAATAGTGCGCACCAAAACACTGCCCTTTACCTGATGCTCTGTTTTTGACTTTTTGACTTAATATAACCTACTGTGAGTGTCTGCTATGGCTATGTAGTGCTTATGTGCTCTCCACTTTCTCCTTTTATAACATGGTGTTGCCAGAACGGCTTTAAAATATTAGATGTTTTCATGTCTGTGACATATTTAGAATTATTCCTAATACTGAAATTATGGTGAAAGGTGTAAGCTGTATAATATTGCTGGTGTGGTTGTCAATGTAACTATTACAGATTCTTTTACTGTTGCCTGAGAGCTGCAGGCACACCAAAACTCTACATGCTGCAGTGAGGCTCATGTTGCTCCTCAAACAGATGTCACGAGCAAGCTATGTTGCTGTTCTAACCTTACAGTCTTACACCAATCAGAAGATTCAGCCAACCAATGCACAATACCTTGCCATGTAACTGCTATGACTAAATCATGTGCATATGTGATAGATGTACTTTAGCAAGTAGTAGCAAATGCCACATCAACACATTACACCTTAGTTTGGTAGTTATCTCAGCATGTGTATGGGTACACGTTGCAATGGTCATGTTTAGTGCGCTGCAGCAAATGTCTATTTTAATTACATATACAGGTAATCTCATGAAATGTCACATCTAAATGAAGCGATGCCACAAGTGCAACACCTACATCATGTCTAACACATGTGTTTCCAATGTCTGTTGTCTGTAGTCATTATCAGAAACCGGATAGGTTACACTGGGACTTCAGCAGTCTGTTACAGTGATGGCATTCCATCATTGAGCCACCAGTCACTTTTTCAAACAGTTAAAAAAAAAAAACTAATTGCATTATTTTTTATGATTTCCTAAATACTGAATATTTTGTCCATGTGTGATGATAATCTAACAGCTATTTTAAAAACAGTAAAAATAGAAAATATCCCAAGAGTCTTAATGAAACTCAGGTAGACGTTTGTACAACTCTTGCTTTTGACACACACACACATGGATTCTGTTTGATGCTGCAAGAATTTAATAACTCAGAGGAATGACTTTTACTAACAACTATAGAGACATCAATATACACTTCAGCTCCTGTTAATGTTTTCTCAGAACCCAGATTACATTCTGTATTTGTTAGTTTTATGGAGTAAAGAGAAGGAGGGAATTGGTAATATACATGAGAGGTGTTTTGTACCTTTTGGTACACAAACAATGGTTTATGGGCTCTGCGGGATGTTTTTGGATTCAGTTTTATTACATAAATGTGGAAAAAGCCTGGAAGTATGTTGCTTTTGCTTGCCTATCCATTAATGTCACGGCATGCAGTTCAGATTTGTGATACAGAAATGTTACAAGGTCCAGTCTTACTCATCATAAGCAGGTTTTGAGTGAGGCATTTGACATTAGTTACCTGAATGTTTAGACACTTCATAGTGTTAAGTGTAGGTCAGAAAGGAGAACCCAAATACAGAACACAGTACATCCAGACAGGCTAAATAAACAAAAGGTGACCTTTATTAAAATTTATAGATGTAATAAATGCTAGTAAAGAGCAACTTCAGCTGAAAACAGCTGGAGAGTCCAGGTGAAAGCAAGTAAAGTCTGACATGGTGAAGTCCCACAAAAATAGAGTAAAACAAACAGAAATATGCAAGGACATACAAACAAAAACAGACAATCTGACAACTGAAAGAGGCAAATCTCACACACTGCATATACCAGGACCAAACATCCAGGGGCAGAAAAGTCCCAAGTACTCCGGTGGATGACCTGATGGCAGGGAAACGGGAGACAGGAAGTCACAGGTGGAATGCCCAGGCTTCAGGGGCAGGGGAACCAAGGGCCTAAGGTGGATGGCCAGGTGCTGGACAACTGGAAGGCAGGAAACTCCAGGTGACAGTCCAGAGACAGGAAAGTAAAGTGGAGCCGCTCAGGTGGACAGTTTAAAGGCAGGGCAAACTGGTGGGACTCCTCCAAGGATGACCTGAAGGAAGACAAACTGCAAGAATGGAACACCTCCGGACCTCTGTGTTGGATATTGGAATTCATGGCTGCAAAAGCAGAATACTGGAAACAGTGCAGACAGATGCAGTCAGTGCCTCAGTTGGTCATTGTCATCCTCTGACTCAGGATAAGGCTAGGGGTTATGCCATGAGGAGCAGCTGGAGGTCAGCTTAAGGAGCCGACTCAGGGTGCACTTGTCTATTCAATTCACTTTCAATTCAATTTTATTTATATAGCGCCAATTCACAACACATGTCATATCATAGCACTTCACATAGTAAGATGAAGAGCTTACGAATTTTGAACAGAGAACCCAACAATCCAAAGTTCCTTTCAGATTTCCTGTGAGCAAGCAGTGAGAGACAGAACAAACACAAACTACGGAGAAGACACAAAGTTAGTGACATATAATGGTGATATATAATTGTATGGGAAAAAGAGAGAGAGGAGAGTAGAGGAGAGGAGCCCAGTGCATTATCGGAGTCCACCAGCAGTCTAAACCTATGGCAGCATTACTAAGGGACAGCTCAGGTGATCCTGAGCAGCCCTATCAACTTTATCAAATAGAAAAGTTTTCATCCTAATCTTAAAAGAAAAGAGGATGTTTGCCTCCCAAACCCAAACTGGGAGCTGATTCCACAACAGAAGAGCCTGATAACTGAAGGCTCTGCCTCCCATTCTACTTCTGGAAACTCTGGGAACCACAAGTAAACCTGCAGTCTGAGAGTGCAGGACTCTTCTCACAGCAATGTGGGGGCCTTACCTTGTCCAGCTCATCATGCAGCTCCGACTGGGCAAGTCTGTTGAGTTTCTCCCCCAGCGGCGCTGCTGTCTGCCAGTAGAAATCGATGTTGGGCACGGCATCGATGGTGTTGTGACCAAAAGTCCTCAGGTAATAGGTGTTGGTGTGGGTGTCATAATGATAGTGATGCTGGCCCCCTGTGGATGAATGCAGACTGGTCTCGCTCATCACCGTGTCTCCGTTCCACAATCCCTCAGCGCTTCAGATTCTATCCTGGATTTTACAGGGAGCCAATGAAGAGAAGCTAATATGGGAGACATGTGATCTCTGTTACTGGTTCCTGTCAGAACTCTGGCTGCAGCATTTTGGATCAGCTGAAAGTTTTTAAGAGAGTTAATGGAGTCGAGCCTAGAAGTTACAAATGCATGGACTAGTTTTTCAGCATCACTCTAAGACAAGATGTTCCTGATTTTGACAATATTACGCAGGGAAAAGACGGCTGTCCAACAGATGTGTTTTATGTGTGAGATAAATCCTTATCAAAAATAACTCAAAAGTTCTTCACTGTAGAAGAAGCTAAGGCAATGCTGTCCAGAGTAAGTATCTGGTTAGATAGTGTGATTCTGAAGTGTTTAGGGCTAAATACAATAAGTTGTTAGAGTTTGACCAACTAATTAATTTCATATGGCTTTATAGATAAATAGAACTGAGTGTCATCTGCATAACAGTGGAAATTTATGCAGTGCTTCCTAATAGTTTCTCCAAGGGGAAGCATAATATTGGTGCTAGGACCAATATTATGTACAAAGGAAATAATACTGGTCCTGGCACAGAATCCTGTGGAACTCTGTAACTAACTCTAGTGCGGGTGGAAGAATCATCATTAGCTTAAACAAACTAGAATCTGTCTGATAAATATGATTTAAACCAGTTAAGTGCTGTTCCTTTAATTCCAATGAGATGTTCCAGTCTCTGTAATAAGATGCTGTGATCAACTGTATCAAATGCAGCACTAAGATCCAAAAGAACAAGTATAGAAACTAGTCCACTATCTGAGGCTATAAGAACATCATTAGTGACCTACACTAGTGCTATCTCTTTACTATGATGGATTTTAAATCCTGACTGAAACTCTTCAGACAAACCATTTCTATGTAGATAATCACATAACTGGCAGCAACAACTTTTTCAAGAGTTATAGAAATAATGGGAGGTTGGATATGGGCCTATAGTTGGCTAAAACACCTGCATCCAGAGTAGGCTCTTTAAGAAGTGGTTGAACAGTCTGGATGGGATGGGGTCTAACAGACCAAATCCAAATGGGATCTCCGCAATGCTAGAGGTGAGGCTAGGATGCTGAAAAGTTGTGAGGTTGGGGTGCTGGGCAGCAGCGAGGATGAGGAGCTAGGGAGGTGAGAGGCAAAATGTCAGCGAAACCCATGCTTCCCTCTGGATGGCTTACCAGAAGATAACACCTGGGCCATTCAGGGGTAGAACCTGACAGATTTCAGTGCCTGTTGACTGGACAACTGACTGGACGCTAGCAAGCTTGAAAGATGAATGGAGGTTAGCAGGTTGGAGGCTAGCCCATTGTATCACTAAGAAAATGGCGACCATGCAAGTGGGATTTCAATTTTGAGGAGGCTTCATGACCAGTGTTCCCTTGGAGCTGTTAGCATGCTGACCTGTTGATCACATACATACACATAACTTTAATATTTCCTTGTGAGACATTATTGCACCACTTTGTCCTCAGTGTAATGAGGTGGTTTTTTTAATGGAAAATCAAATTAGACCAGGGATAGCTTCGGGACTTCATACATAGGAAACAACTTGATACTGTAACAAAGACCACAAATATATATTGCATTTTTTTACAGCTTTTGTACAAACAAAGTGGCTGAATCCTGTTACATCTCTATCATTATACAGCATATTTCAGGTAAGACAGGTACCGGGAAAAACTGTCTGAAAGCAGCTGTAGGAGAGTAATGTATTTTCTGGGCCAAAGGCCAACTTTTAGAACAAGTTCAAGCTTACAAGTTCATTCCAAATCAACAAAGTTTACTGAAGGTTGAGTTTTGCTTTCATGAAACAAAACATGTTGTCAGTAGAATAACTGCTGAGGACATGTTGTAAGTTCTTATCTGTGATCTTTGTTTTTAAGATGGGTTTTTTTGCTCTTGAAACAATGCTGATTTCAGAGTTTATGCAGCTGTTCATGCCTAGTGCACATTTGTGGCTCACTACTGATGTATCGGCATATAAGTTATTATGGTATACACATTCATGGTTATTGCCGCCATTGACTCAGGACCGAAGGATTGTCTGATATCAAGTATTTAAAGATGGATAGAAAAATATTGGGGTTACACTCAAACAGTTAGCAGTATGATAAGTGTCACAGTAACGACGCAATCAAATGCAGACTAAACCACCCAGCTATCTTTTGCTGAAGAAGGAAACACTAATTATTAAAAAGGAGCTTCCAAACAACAAGAACTTCAACCTGAAAACAGAATGTTTTCATTTCCATGCTTCATTATGGGGAAAGTGTTCTTGTCATAGGCCTTTCTCTTCTCATACATACATACTGCCGATCCTTCGGTCCACATGATTCCACTTCAGAGGCTGCTGGGTTATTTTTTCTTTCCTATTCAAGTCAACTTTTGAGACAGGGCCTTTATCTTTGCCATGTGTGCTACTTAGTTTGAACACCTACATAAGCCAGATTTTTATCTGTTTGTATACAGCCTAAGCAAATTAAGTATCCCAAAGGTTTTATTCCATTTTGTAATGATTAGGCAGCCTTATGTGCTAGTAAGGGACTAAAAGCAATAATACTACATAGGGGTTTAATAATTATGGCATAGCTCTATTGCAAAACCTCCTCCTGCAAACCTTCCAAAAATCTTAGATGATCAGAAAACATTTAACATACAAACCTTGTAAATCATGTAAATATTCTCAGTAGGCTTAAATGATTGTGATAGGAACTATAAATGAAAACAGATCAACAACAAATGTGTAACTCTAATTTTAGTACTCCTTTAACTCATTTCAAATACACAAACATGTCTAGAGTTGTCCTTGCATTTATATAGAACTTGGCCATTTAAAAGCATTTGCTTTTTTCTGCCCTGTAATCTAAGACCTCAATGATAGAACAATTAGCTGATATAATGTTCTCTTTGAACTTCAGAAGCAATCATTTATTTGAGATGTCTGAATGGGATTCCTTTAACCTTCTTTGTTCACAGTGGCAAAATTAAAGGGAAATGTAGCCACTAAAATTCAGTCCACATTGGCTGTGTTTCCATCCAAACTCATCATACATTTTACTGAATTGTCACAAAATCTGCAGCATGAGGGTAAGTTGTGTGAATTTCCATCCACTACTGCTACATGCATTAAGACCTGATCATCAATAAGCAGTATTGCACTATTTCTCCAGTCACTTGCACAAGAAGAGGGTACAACAAGCAAGATGTAATTTAAAAAGCACAATCAAAACTCACGATTATAACATTTTTTGCAGTTTCCACTCAGCTGTATATGCATATAAATGCCCATTGTCAAGTAAAAATACAAGGCTTCCAGTACTTTAGTCCTTTTTACAGTTTACAGTCAACAGTTTGAGGGCTCCTATGATGAGGGGCCTCAGGGCACTTGTCTGCTTGGACTTGAGAACTCAGCCCTGTTACCACTTAACACTTACTGATTGCATTTACAGCAGTCATTTACCATAATCAGTCTTAATGTTTATTTTTGCACTAGACTTTGCTGTCAGAGATGATAGTACTGTGAAGTAATGAAACTGTACTCTACCGTTTGAACACACTACAAACTTCCCCCACCGCTTGACGTCACAGTGAGAACAAACAGTGATATTTAGTGTGTAAATAATTCTTAAACAGGATTGTTTGTGTACTGACATGCATTTTTTTCTGTTTAAGTATTCATTGTTTCTGTTGCTGAAAGGACTGGAGATCAACTTTGCCAGCAGCCATTCAAAGTGGGAACTCCTGAATAATGTTATTATTACAAACTTACAAACAGCCTGGAGCATTTGACGGGTGCAGACACATGAAAACAACTTCTGTTGAAACTGTGAGTGTATTTCATGTCATAACTGCCTCAGACAAACAGAAATCAAAGGAATTTTTGAATACACTATATTGCAAATTAGCTTGTATTTTTTCTTGTATAGGAGAAACAGAAAATTAGATTCATTGCATGGTGCACATGCAAAGTTGAAACAAAGCGATATTGACCTGAGGATGAATTTCTTATCAAATAAGAGCTGAAAACTGGGTTAAGTATTACCTTGCAAACTGAGCTATGATGATACTGTTACTAGCTTGTGCTGACTACTTAAGCTTAAAAGTGTTAGCTGCTGTTCACATCCGACTCACCTGGCTGTCCACTCAGCTACTCTGCTCCTGCTCTCTGCTGTCTGCATTGATACTGCCATCAGTCAGGCTGTATGCATTAACTAGTTACTTTGACGCATTTAGTTGTTTCCATTTGAACTCAGGGCATTCATGGCCATGATACGTCAACAAAGTAGGTAAAGTAAGTAGATAATAATCAACTTCTCTATATTGGCCCCCTATAAAATCCAGAATAGAATTTAAAATTCCACTCCTTGTAAAGAAATCCCTTAATGACCAAGTTCCATTATATCTCATAGACCCTTTTACATCATATGACTCCAGCAGAGCACTTCGCTCTCAGAGTGTAATCTTACTTGTTTCCTAAAGCAAATTAGCCTTCAGCTATCAGGCTTCTCTCCTCTGAAACGAGGAGGTCTTGACTTTAATATGTAAAGTGTCTTGAGATGACATATGTTGTGAAGTAGGCCTGTATACATAATACTGAAATTAACTGGGCTTTACTTACATTTGACTGCGTGCATGGGGAATAAAAAATATCATCAATGGACCTCTGATACTATGATTCACCATGGCAGCAGGTAACTAAAGAGGAATAAGAATGCATGCATCCCAGTACAGATTCACACATTTATCGCTAAAAACAGGACTTAAGTCAACACTGTTTAATTTAATTCAGTGTCTTCCACTCGCTTATCATTTACTCCACTAACCTGGAATGCAGAAGATAGCAGATGAAGATGAAAATATGGTTCAAACTTAAACAGCTAGTTTACCGATAGTCCTATAGACCTTCATCTGAAAGCGGTGCTTGGTCTCGCTTAGACAGACCATTTTGTATTACAGAATGGTCTAGGTACACCTCAGATCATCACCATTTTGCAACATGGTAGAGAACATGCTGGCTTGTTTGTATTTCTTTAGATCAATAACAGTCCTATTGGGTGGAGCTAAGCAAAGGGTACGGCTTCAGTGTTCCCTCAAAGCAGTAACTGGGAATTGTTTTGGTGGAACCTTTGTGCACCGGGAGGCAAGAACTGTGAATTAAATGGTTAATTCACCAAAACAAATGGCAGCAGTTACTGCACGATTCCTAATCCCCTGCAAAACTTACCGTTTTTAATGTGTAGGTTGCTGCTTTCAGGTGGTTGATGTTGTTTTTTCCTGTAAATAAGGGTTTTTTAAATGGTAACATGGCAGCAGAAAGCCATGTAAAATGTATGGCCAATGACAGGCTCATATCTGCAATCTACATTTGGTATGTTAGGCTCACTATTTCAAAGGTGCTCATGATTGGAGATACACTACTGGGGCTTTAGGTACCTTTTAGCTTTTGACTCTACAGGTTGCATATTGTTGCTCTTGTAGACCTACCATTAGCTAGGTGTTACTCTTTTTGAACTCAAAAAGAGTAACGCTTTTGGTGAGGAGACTTACCAAAAGCGAGCGTTTTAATACAACAGTCCTGCAGTGAATCCTTCCTTCATGAACGTTCAGTTTGTGATGAAGCTGCTCTGGAGAACTGTTGCTCTAACAGCGGATTTTGGAATACAGACTTTGCTGTGTTTCTATTCCTTTTTTCGCTCTGGAACAGAAATGCTTCTCTATATAATGTAGTAAAGATCAACAACACTACAAACTGCACCCACTAAAAAAGACCGTGAAGTTTAATCAACAGCTCTTAAGGCCCTTTTTTAATATCCTACACAACAAAGACCAAATATTGACTGTGGAAGCCAGATCATGACTGTGACTGTTGATCTGCTTGTGTAGCACCAGAAGCACATCAGCTGAAGAAAGGTTCAAACACAAATGCATCAAGTACTGTCATAAAGTGTGCATAGCCTTTGTGGGATATGTATGTCATCTGTGAATGAAACATATTCAGTAATATGGTGAGAAAATAAGAAAATGTTTGAAATTGTTTTATCTCTCTCTGTGTGCTTGGTATCAGAACAGGATCCAGGAACATCTTTCTTTGAATGCTCTGATTCTTTTGATGTCTTTCTTTAGACAATCTCCTCTGTGGACCCAAGCGGCCACATTCACTTTTCAGTCTTCACTAAGTGAAAGTGCCAGGATCAGATACATAAAGAACTTTTTTTGGTGGTGAGATCTCAAACAAACGAACAAACAAACAAAAAACCCCACAACAGAGAATTACATGATAAAATGCCTAGTACGGAAGCCCTGACTGGCCATGATCCAATTTAATTTTTATGCTCGGTTTTCTCGAGAAAGCGAGATAATTCTCCTCTGTTTTCTCATTATAACGACATAATTTTGTCATTATAATGAGAAAACAAAATCCGTTATGTCGGGATAACAACAAAAATATCTTGTTTTCTCAAGAAAACAAACTCGTTTTCTCGTTATAACGACTTAATTTTCTGGTGAGGTGAAAGCAAAACCAACCCGCCAGACCAGAAGGTGCTCTGCTGCCGCTGCACACTACTGAGAGTTTGTTAAAGTTGGAAAGATATTCACAGATTCGGACTTCCGGCGTCAATAACTAATTAGTGACGCTTTGTCAGAACATAAACGATGCTTCTTTCCCATCGTTGTAATGTAGACAATGTGCTATTAGCCCAGTTTTAGCAAAAGTAGCTGTCTTTCAAGCTGCACAAATAACACTGGTGTCTATGAGCAGCCAGCTGTGCGACGAGTGTCCAGGGACCGTCTGCAAATTTCAAAACCGCTGCAACAGAAGAGAAACACGACACAAATATTCAATAACTTCACTCTTCTGTACTGTAGTGTCACCAGAATCACTGCAGCCATCAGCTGGCTCCTGCTGGTCATACTAGACTCCAACCTGACTAATTGATTCATTAATTGATTCATTTAAACCATAATGTTAGACTACTTATGATATTTTCCAAGTTAAGGCCTGTACAGACAATACTTGGACATAAAACCTGAAGGTATGATCAGCAGGACCCTTTTGAGGGTGAGACAGAGTTTAATTTTTCTACAGTGTATAAGTTATTAAATATTATTACAAATAAAAAATCCTTGAAATTATCAAAAAATATTTACTATCAAACCAAGTGTTGTAGTATGGCTGCAGTGAAAACGGAAGAGAATTATCTTGTTTTCTCGAGAAAACCAAGCAAAAGAAATTATGTTGGACCATGGCCACTTAGGGCTTTTGTAGCCTAGAGACACTATCAAAGAACTGGTATACAGTATTCAGACTGTCAGCTTGGAGACTGCCAGGGTCCTTCCTAGACAGTGTCATGTGAGTGTACCAGTGTCCTGCAGTTGTTCGTGATGTTTTTTGTTCCAGGTTGAAAAACAAATATGTGATGTTTGTTTGTCTAACTCATTTAGAAACCTCCAGCTGATCCAAAATGCTGCAGCCAGAGTTCTGACAGGAACCAGTAACAGAGATCAGATTTCTCCTGTATTAGCTTCTCTTCATTGGCTGCCTGTAAAATCCAGGATAGAATTTAAAATCCTGCTCTTAACCTATAAAATTGCTAATGACCAGCTTCATCTTATCTTAAAGACCTTGTTGTACCTTATCATCCTAACAGAGCCCTTCATCTGAGACTGCAGGTTTACTTGTGGTTCCCAGAGTTTCCAGAAGTAGAATGGGAGGCAGAGCCTTCAGTTATCAGCTCCTCTCTTGTGGAATCAGCTCCCAGTTTGGGTTTGGGAGGCAGACACCCTCTGTACTTTTAAGATTAGGCTTAAAACTTTCCTGTTTGACAAGTCTTATAGTTAGGGCTGCTCAGGATCACCTGAGCTGTCCCTTAGTTAAGCTGCCATAGGTTTAGACTGCTGTGGGACTCACATGATGCACTGGGCTCCTCTTCTCTCTGTACTGTCATATATCACCATTACATATGACTAACCTATGTTTCCCCCGAGGTTCTGTGTCCTGCTTGTTCTTTCCGTGGATGTCTCTGGATCTGGAGCTGAACGTCCCTGATCTGCAGCTGCTGGCCTCACCACCTCCCATCCCCACCCCAACCTCTCCTGCTATCCCTCCCTCCCTCCTCTTCCCTACTCCTAACCCAA
This sequence comes from Dascyllus trimaculatus, assembly GCA_024666655.1. NCBI lineage: Eukaryota > Metazoa > Chordata > Actinopteri > Pomacentridae > Dascyllus > Dascyllus trimaculatus. Next base: position 1,407,706 of record CM045460.1, read on the forward strand.
CCGGTCGAGGCAGATGGCCGCCCTCCCTGAGCCTGGTTCTGTTGGAGGTTTTTTTTCCCCCTTCCCTTCTGTAGGGGGTTTTTGGTTCCTTCCCACCATCACTGATTGCTTGCTCATAGGGAATCCAAAAGCAACTTTGGATTGTTGGGTTTTCTGTTTCCTGTTTTTCTGTTTCCTGTTCTTTCTTACAATGTTTAGCGCTATGTGACAACTTACACTATATTACCGAAAGTATTTGCTCACCCATCCAAATGATCAGAATCAGGTGTCCTAATCACTTGGCCTGGCCACAGGTGTATAAAATCAAGCACCTAGGCATGCAGACTGTTTTGACAAACATTTGTAAAAGAATGGGTCGCTCTCAGGAGCTCAGTGAATTCCAGCGTGGAACTGTCATAGGATGCCACCTGTGCAACAAATCCAGTCGTGAAATTTCCTCGCTCCTAAATATTCCACAGTCAACTGTCAGCTTTATTATAAGAAAATGGAAGAATTTGGGAATAACAGCAACTCAGCCACCAAGTGGTAGGCCACGTAAACTGATGGAGAGGGGTCAGCGGATGCTGAGGCGCATAGTGCAAAGAGGTCGCCCACTTCCTGCACAGTCAATTGCTGCAGAGCTCCAAACTTCATGTGGCCTTCAGATTAGCCCAAGTACAGTACGCAGAGAGCTTCATGGAATGGGTTTCCATGGCAGAGCAGCTGCATCCAAGCCGTACATCACCAAGTGCAATGCGAAGCGCCGGATGCAGTGGTGTAAAGCACGCCACCACTGGACTATAGAGCAGTGGAGACGCGTTCTCTGGAGTGATGAATCACACTTTTCCATCTGGCAATCTGATGGACGAGTCTGGGTTTGGAGGTTGCCAGGAGAAGGGTACATTTGGGACTGCATTATGCCAAGTGTGAAATTTGGTGGAGGAGGAATTATGGTGTGGGGTTGTTTTTCAGGAGTTGGGCTTGGCCCCTTAGTTCCAGTGAAAGGAACTTTTAATGCTTCAGGATACCAAAACATTTTGGACAATTCTATGCTCCCGACCTTGTGGGAACAGTTTGGAGCGGGCCCCTTCCTCTTCCAACATGACTGTGCACCAGTGCACAAAGCAAGGTCCATACAGACATGGATGACAGAGTCTGGTGTGGATGAACTTGACTGGCCTGCACAGAGTCCTGACCTGAACCCGATAGAACACCTTTGGGATGAATTAGAGCGGAGACTGAGAGCCAGGCCTTCTCCACCAACATCAGTGTGTGACCTCACCAATGCGCTTCTGGAAGAATGGTCAAATATTCCCATGAACACACTCCTCAACCTTGTGGACAGCCTTCCCAGAAGAGTTGAAGCTGTAATAGCTGCAAAAGGTGGACCGACATCATATTGAACCCTATGGGTTAGGAATGGGATGGCACTTAAGTTCATATGTGAGTCAAGGCAGGTGAGCAAATACTTTTGGTAATATAGTGTATGTTGTAAATATGCGCTATATAAATAAAATTGAACTGAATTGAAAAATTGAATGTTTGTAGCTATTGTTGGTATTTATGTTTATTTCAAATTCAGTTCTTGTAAAAGAAATAGTGCATAGAAACCCTGGTGATTTTGAACCAATTTTCCAACCAAAGAAATCCCTAATTTTTTAAAGAAACTAAATTAACATTAATTGGATTTTAATTGAAAATGCTTCAATAATTGTATTAAAACACACTTTAAATGAAAGGGATGGATGCACATTTAATCTGTATTCATTTGTAAACAAATTTACCATCGAAGTAATGTTATTTATCAATGCACTTGTTTTACATGTGCTTCACCACTGCTACACTAACAATGTCTTGAACAGATATCTTGGAAGTGTGACAAATGTACATTTGTTTAGAGTAGGCTATTAAATGCCCTTTATATTCATATATATAAAAAAAACATCAAAATGTATAATGTTGTGACGAACTGATGGATGGCTTGCAGGTTCCCTAAGAGAGAAAAGTACTGGACAGATGGTTAGACAGACTGATCAAACATCCTCAAATACACAGTGATAAAAGTAGTGTGAGAGAGTAAACTAAATAGGAAACATTTATCATTGCTCATATTGTACATGGGTAGGATATGAGAACACAGATATAAGAGCTCTTACTTCTCCACGACATCCTCCATTCGATCTAAAGTTTCCTAGCCTGTCCTGGCTGAATGCCTGTACTGCAGCAGAGTGTCATGCTGACAATCACACTGTGACAGGCTCTTCAATATCTTCTCACAGCAGTGTGAAAGGTCAGACACCCCAGAGAGCTTTCTCTGCTCATTAGCCAGGGGGACTGCTCATCCAGTTAATGTTGCTCTCTACTATGACACTCACTCAGTCCTCTATATCTGCGTCAACGCTGCAACATGTGAGAGTGCATTCCTGTTTTGAACAATTACTCTGATTTTCACTTATGTTTACAATCTCTCTGATTTTACTTGGAATTCCATGCATCCAAGATGTAGTATCACAAGCTGTGAAACAAGAAGAGCTCATTATCCACACACTGCTTATCACATCTTCAATATCATCATCATCATCAGAACTATATTTACACTGTAAATATAGAAGAGTAGAGAATGGACTCCTTCATTTAAGGAGAAGCAGAACATGACTTCTGAGAACTGAATACAAAGAGTTATTGTTGCCCTGAATGTCTCCCTGCAAGTAAGCGAGTTATCTGTCTCTGTCAAATGTCATCATGAGGTCAGTCTCATGATTTACTAATTAACGGCGTTGAAGCCAGAGAAACAACAGTCATGGAACAGTAATTATATCCCATGAAATAGTTTGGCTTTTGTTGGAGTGCCTACACATAAAGCTGATATACTTGAACATAATCACAAGAAAAATGTTTTTTTCCATAATGTACGGACAAAAATAGCAATAGGTGGAATATTCTTCTGTGGAAATATGACCTCACATCATCAGGAACAAATGTATTGGTAGAATTCAAATCAGGTGTTCTGCAAGAACGACTGCCTGGCTTATAATTAATGGAAGTCTGTGATATTGTTTGGAAGTCTAAAAGCAATCCGAGATATTTGAGGCATGGAGAAGGCAATGCATTTCAGATTATTAAAGGTTTTTTTATATTTAAATCAGTGTTCTAGATTCCTTTTATGAATTAATCATAACTGGGTGGTTGTTATTTTTTATATGGTCTACTTGATCATTCTGGTTTTTACTTTTTTTGTTTCAAAAATGTTTCCCAGGAGTTTGAATGCTTTACACAAAATTTTTTTCAATAATAAGTAAATAAATGGATGACCAGAGTGCCACATTGAAACAGTATGATTACTACACAGGTACATGTCTTGTACAATCACACTGAGCTTAAGATGCAAAATCATATTACTGCTCAAGCTAGTTTATAAGAAACCGTATCTACAATAACGTGCAAACTTAATGTGCAGTTCGCTTTAATGTCATTATTCCTTAAGATTTAAAACTAATTACAAAATTGAAATTGAATTGTGGTGAGTTAAATATTTTATTTTACACAATTTAGATCCCCATAAGTCCATAACTGCTGACATTGAGCAGGTCAAGATTGGTTGTGGTTCCTCATTTTTTAATATCGGGCATATGGTTCAAATGTTATGTGCATAAATGCACCTTCAGCTTGCTGGTCATCTGCAGTTCTCAAGGTGCAGACAGTAAACTTGGTGATGAGAATCAAGGGGCCGTCCCCGATCTGTGTGCTAGGTGCATAGACTCCAGTAGCAGAAGAAGGGGGAAAAAGCAGAAGGAACTTGATCAGAAGGGGAGAAACACTATGGATTCCCATACAGCACTTGGCTCTCAGTAACATCGTGTGCCAAACAGAAACACTGTAATACGAGAGGTCTACAAGCAGACCCTCAACTTCAGAGTTAAACATAACACTGAATTCGTCCACCTGCCAGTGTCACTTGAACTGTCCAACACGCACTCACCAAATCACTACAGTATGCAGCAAGGTACTTCTTTAGTGTGTGAAACTAATTGCAGACATGTAAACTTATGAAGAGAGAGATATTTCAGAGAGATTCAGTCCTTTACTGTTTTTCTCTCTTCCTGGATCCAGCATTAGGGAAATGCTCAAATACATGGCAGCATTTAGAAAAAGCTGCATCGGGGACTTTCAAGTCACAGCTTGTCTTCTGTTTTTCTCATTATCCCTAATACTGAAGTAACTTAATCAGGAAGCTCTATCCTTGGAAAGGGGTCACATGGATTGGAATACTTCTAATATGGAAGCTTCCTAGTCCAGACCAGGAAAACTACAGAAGTACAGTGTAAAACTACATTTATTAGAATATTTTTGACATAGATTTGGAATATCCCAGAGAGCTATCACATTTATAAATTAAATAAATGTACTGTCTTTCGCCTGGTGTCTCAGACAAACAAATTAATTACTGCTGACATGAGAGAATTATGACACTGGTGTTATTGCATTTCTTTTTCAAATTTAAATATAAACATGAAAATTTGTCCTGCCAGTATTTTCAGATTTCCCTTCCCTGTAGCTGTCCTCCTGTGAGGATGAATATACATATATATATATATATATATACACATACTTATATATAAACATAAATATTTAGTGCCACAATTTTTTAAAAGTCCAAGTACGCTCCTGAAACAGATGTTGTTGTTTTTTTTTAAACAAACTTTACTCAAACAGGAAGAAGAGGAACAACTTTCAGCTATGGAGTAATCTCTGCTGTAGTGAGTATTTGGGACAGATTGAAGGTGTGTGGGGGGGACTCAGTCAAAATAAATTACAATGTGTGTGTTCAGGGTTAAAAGCAACAAGTCACCCAATGCAACAGTGTCGCTCACTGATGTGATTTTAAAAGTTTCTCTATGATCAGAGTTTTGTATACCAACAATAGCTGTTATTCAGAGACATTTACTGCTGGTTTGGCTCTGTGTACGAGGGTAAACTATGACGAAGGGTCATGAATAATTTGTATAGTGTAAAATGTTTTAAAAACAACATAGAGATAAATGTAGATTGTCACTTCAAGGTACCCTACATGTTTCCACTTGACCATCGCTTTTTCATGTTTCTAGGACGAAAAGCACCTGTTATTGCAGACACATGTGCAAGACTCTGGTCAAAACAGAAAGACTGGTTCTAAGTTCCCAAAAACGGCTCATGAAAAGGAACATCAAGTGGGAAAGACTAAATAGTGGGCAAAAGAAATAAGAGGAGCCCCAGGACATTTCCCCAAGGTACACCACAGCTAATCCATAGCTGACTGGTTCTCACTTCTGCAGTTCGGCTGCTTAATCTTGTTGTTTGTCTTTAACCAGAGAAGCAGGATTCGAAGCATGTAAGAACGTTCTTACATAGTGTAAATGACTGAAATAAACAGTCATGGTCAATGATGTCAAAGGTCCTCTAAGTTGTGAGAACTGTTTTCATTTTGCCCTCATAAGGCCTGCTGCATGGCTGTCAGTTCAGTTCGTTTCTGATGACGGATTCACTGGTTGGTCTCAACACACCAGCAAAGAGGTAGCAATTGTATTTGTAATGAAAATGAAAAGGAAAAAGCAAACAGAAACAATATGTGTGCTGTACAATGAATAATGTAGCATCCCTGTCACCCTCCTGTTAGCTTTAAAAAGAATGAATGACATGGGTTCTTGGTGAAAATGGGCATACATTCTTTGGTATTTATTTCAATGGACTCGCAGCTGAATTACCATTCTACTGCTGCATTATAGAGTCATCCCATTGTCAAATGTCCTGTTTCTGCACAACTTTATGCACATTTTTGTTGCTTGTCCTAATTTTCCCCATTTATCTGTAAGAGGCTTTCTATAAAGTTTTCATTGCAGTTTCACAAATATAATCAATCATTATTTATTTTCATCTCAAAACACACAGTCTATCTTGTTGTGTTTGCTTTTTTATGTTCATGTGTATTTCTGCACCCACGAATTTCAAAAATGAAACTGATCAGTGCAGTATAGTGGTAGTGTCAAAAAAGACAACCATCACAAGCGCATACATGTAGCCTTACAATCAATTTCTGAACATTAGTGAAAAAGACAATTTATCAGCTATTTCTGCCAGCAAGCTCCCATGTCTCTGGTCAGATAACTCCGCTCCCTTCCTCATTCAGCTCTCTGACTGCTCCATCCTCTCACAGTTAACTGTAAGATGAGAAGTGTACCACAGGTTTTGCCCCCAGAGTTATTTCTGTTGTGTAACTCAACAGGTCTGCAGTTGGACCCCTGCAGCGTCATCTATACCAGTCAGAAGGTATTAACCTTTATGACCTTCAGTGTCAGTCAGCAGAGATGTGTTAAATAGTCACCTACCCTGAGAATGTCAGTGTGTTTCAAGCAAAGTTTGAGCAAATAGAACAGTCACTGGGTATTTCTTAAGATGAAAACATGGATGGTGCCAATAAGCTTTAGTGTTAATTGATATTTTGGTAATAAAAGACAATTCAAGGAAAAGAAAGCAATCAAAGGAAGAGTGCATACGGTGGGAAATGCGATGGATGGCTGATTTAATTGGTTAATTTAACGTTACTGTGGATATTAAACAGCAGCTGTGCTGACATGACTGCACATTTTGCACTGCCACATTCACACACACACACACACACATCACTAAATTGATTAATTAATATTTTTAAGGCTATTTTGTAATTTGATATTAATGAAGTACTTCTACCACTACTCAGTCTAATGAAACCTGACAGGTACTGAGGATCCAGACTCACAGACTCAGTACAAAACAGTGACTCTGGCTTTGCGGTCATTGTAGATCTTAATGGTTCTCTTTGTAGTACTTTTGGTTCTCTGTGTGGCCATTTTGCAACTCTTTTGGATCATAGTATGTCTCTTTGTTGTCCCTTAGCATCTGTTTGCTATTGTTCCTTGTGAAAATCATTTACATTCTCTTTTTAATCATTTTGTATATCTTTACTGCCATGTGTCTATTTGCGTCTTGTTGTGATGAGTTGTTTTATAGTAGTTTTGTGTCTGCAGTAATATTGGGTCACAGGGTCTGTGATGAAATATTGAGTGACAGACAGTAGATACTATTCATTTCAGCTCTGTGGGTGTATGAATGTAAATTATTCTACCTTCCTTGCAGAGTGCTGTGTTGCATGGCTGCATTGGTGTGGCACAGTTTATGTATCATCAGTGGTTTGTTTGTTTTGACCATATTAGTGGCCTTTCAGTTAACAGGGTACTGTGACTTTCACTGAGGACGACTGCACTCTACTCGCTTCCAACATCTGAACTGAGCTCATTATCCACAAGGTGACTGTTAAGCTGTGGTGAGACACAGGAGTGCTTGGAATATGGAAAAGATTGTGAAATGCTTCACAAAAATAGGTGAAAGTTATTTTTACTCCCGTTCTGTGAGGGGAAATAAGTTTCAGAAATATAGACGAGTTTTGAGACCAACCAATCCATGTTAATGTTAGGTTCTGCAGAAAAACTGGAACATCTCACTGATCAAGCCTATTTGTGGATTCAGTATGAACAAAAATCATTTCCAAAGCAAAGGTTTAGCTAAATTTACTCAAAGCTGCAGACATATCGATATGTGAAATCAAAAGTCGAGCTGAGCTTTATCTCTGTGTAGATCCTCAGTCATCCAGGTCATGGTAATCCTAGAAGCTTCAGTAGAAAGCCACCGTACTTCTGTTTTAGTTTTTAGAAGACATTTCACTTGTCATCCAAGAGGCTTCTTCAGGTCTAACTGGCTGATAAGCAGTTTCAAATGTTTATAGCCACTCCAGCTCCAGCAGACCTTATCACAGCCACAGAAGCAGCCATCGAAATAACAATCTGTGAGAAGCAGAACAGGTCAGGCTGAAGGTATCAGCAGCACTCTCCAATGCTAAAGTACCTCCTTCTAAACTCACATTCCAGGAAAGGAAAGCAGTAGTGTCTCTAAGCAAAAATAAGAACATCCTTCTAGCCGACAAAGGTAAAATAACAACATTACTCATTGGCAGTACTACCAATGATCAATGCATCAACACAAACAAAGGTCATAGACTGCCCAGAACAGTTGAGAAAAGAAAAACCTATTGACCGTCCATCTTACTATCAGCTTTGTCCTGGAGACGACACTTCATGCATGTATGGTCTACCAAAAACATTCAAGGAAGGAGCACCACAGAGACCCATCAGCAGCAGCATCAACTCCATCACTTACAACACTACAAAATGACTCCTGCAAGACAGCTCTCTACGGGACAGAACCAACCTTACCCCCAACCAGATATGTGCCCTCTCTTTGTGGTTATCCCAAGCAGGCCATCAAATCAACAAAAGGATCAGGAAAACCCAGGTGGTGGTGGCGCAATAGTTATGTCTCTGGACTACTGATCAGAAGGCTGGCATTGTTGGGGCCTTGAGCAAGGCCCCTTCACCCAGGGGCACCGTACCATGGCTGACCCCAAGTGGGACATGTGAAAACAACATTTCACAATGCTGTAAAAATGTATGTGACAAATAAAGGTTCTTTTCTTCTTTCTTTCACCACAGCGAACAGAGACGAAAGGATGAAAGTGAGGAACACCATCATCATTCCATATGTAGCTGGTGTGTCTCAGAAGGATTTTCTTCAGACATAATATCAGTGCACTTCAGACCCAGTAACACTCAGTGACAAATACTGGTTCACCCCAAGGACAAAACACCAGCACACAATCAGACCAATGTTGTATATGCAGTTTAAAGCAGCAAGGAGTGCACAGACTTGGACATAGGGAGACTAAGCAACAGCTCCACAAGTTAACAGCTCAACACAGCAGAGCAGCTCATCAGGACAAGACTCAGCAGTTCACCTGCATCTGAAGGATAAAGGAGATTCTTTGAGGACAGTAATGTACACACATTGGACAGTGGACAGAGGGAACAGATGGTTTGAGAGAAGAGTGAAGGAAGGCATCTATGTAAAACTGGAACAGCTCTTCTCTCAAACTCTTAATATAGTACATTCATATCCTTTGTTGTGTAAACTGGCAGCTCCATGACCATTATTACTGTTGCTGCTGTTGGACCAGTTGGTTTCACAACAATTCTCACCCTGAGGCATGTGAATCCTGGTCATTAATGAGCCATTAGCCATGTGAGCTGGAGTGACTATAAACATCTGAAACTGCTTATCAGTGATTTAGAACTGAAGAAGCCTCACTGATGAAGGTGAAACATCTTCAAGACCCTAGAAGAGAAGCCCGGTTAATTTCTACTTGAGCTTCTAGGAACTGAGGATAAGTTAAAAACAGCTTTTAAGAAATTAATTTTAAGAGCTTTTGTTTGTTTGATTTTAAACTGCGGAGGGTGGCCCAGTGTTTAATGTGCCATTGGAAAGAGTTCCAGAGGAAAATATACGGCATGCACACATACATACTGACAGTGCAATCACTGGTCATCATTTAGCCATTTAGTTTACATAATAGCACAAGCTACTGAACATCACATCCTCATCCAAACTGTTGACAGTGTAGCCTAAACCATAAAATCTGTTCATACTTTTGACATTAAAAAAGACTTGCACTGACATTAAACTGACACCTAATGCAATGAACAATAAAATGAAACAAAGAAGTATGAGAGAAAGTTCAATATTTTGAGTGATTTTCTGTGTCAGAGTGGAGGGAGAGAAAAATGGCCTCAAGGGTCACTCTGACCTCACAGAACAGTGTAAGACTATTAGCACATAGTTGACCTATGCAGGGAGGCAGCTCGCATTCCCAGCAAAAGGCCAAGCTCAGGTCCTTGGCTTGTGGAATAAAAGAAATAACTGATGCAGTTCCAAGAGAACTGAAGAAAGCAAACTAGAATTTAAACCTGTTTTGATCAAGGTGTGGATGATTTGATGAGAACAGACTAAATGTGAGTGAAAGCTGGTTTGGTTGGAAAAATGTTTCATGGTAAATCCAGGCTTTGGGCATCATTATTTACTCAGCATGTTATAATTTGGGTTTTCCACTGAACCCACTCTTTGTTTATTTCATTGTTCATTCTCTTTGTTTGCGTCATTTTAACGCGCCGGCGCATTAAACGACCTGTAAGGGTTAAGTGTTCCATATCACAAAACTCTCACCTGCTCATGGGAACATTCATATTTAAAGGAACTGATCATGGGCATATTTGATGCCACTAAATTGTAATATAAGGCAACAAGTTCTCATCCATTTGTGACAAGCTTCATTCACAAAAAAGTTTTTAAAAGTAAAAAAAAATCACAAATAAATAAAGTAGAATTAAAGTGGCAGTTCAGTACATGAAACATTCAAATACTAATTAGCTATTAATCAGAACAACACAGTGTGTCAGGAATAATGAGGGAATGATTTGACTTATTAGATGGTAAAAATGTCAGCACAGTGGTACTGTGGCACTATTGCCTCACAGCTAAAACATCTTTCAAACCTTTGTGTCAGCTAGGATCTTTCTGCGTGGAGTTTGTATTCTCTCCCTGTGCAGCGGATTCTCCCTGGGTTCTCCAGCTTCCTCCCACAGTCCAAAGACATGCTGAGGTTAACTGGTGATTCTAAATTGTCCATAGGTGTGACTGTGAGTGTGTCTGGTTGTCTGTCCCTCTGCGTTAGGCTTGTGATGACTGACAGCCTGTCCAGAGTGATCCCTGCCTTCACCCTGAGTCAGCTGGGATAGACTGCAGCCCTTCCATGACAAACCACATTTAAAAAATGGATAGATTGTTTCTGTGGCGGGTGGTCATGTTGATGTGACATTTGACATGAAACAGAGATTCTTGTTTTATAGTTGGTGTTATACTGTCAGGATTGACAGAGGTTGATTCTGGAACAGAAACATGAAAGTATAGTAATCTAAGGCCAAAAAGTCACTTAACTGCCACAATGACAATAATGTCAAAGAGAGTACATACTAATTTAAGATTGTTTGTTTTTTCCTGTTTTCGTTTAAATGATTTTGGTATCATTTTCAAAGTGATTCACATCAAGGCTTTACACTTTCTGGAGTCAGGTGGTTTTATCCTGTGGATTAGGCAGAATGAGTGTCTGAACACTTGATGTGATTTTTGTTTATGCCTGTGTCAACATTGTAAGTAAAAGGTCATTGGTTATTGTAATACCTTCACTTCACAAAATACTCCTCGACAACAGAGTGTTTAGAGTGCATACCACATGAACAATTGTTGTGTGTATGTTTTTTTAGAAATGCACAATAGTCAGAGATTGTAAAAAACATTGGTGACATTTAGCTACAATAATTATTTCCCAACCTTAGCCGCATGTTCTGGCTTAGCCAGGTTTATTCACCTTAAAGGTAATGAGGTAAAAGCAATATTTCTGAGTCTCCTTGGACAAATAAAGCCAAGCTATCTGCATGAGGAGACACCTCATGAGGGAGTGCTTTTATTTTAATTTGGGTGAGCTGACCCTTTAACTTTCAGCATGCAGTACTCAGTGTTCTTGACATAGATACAAGCTTTATTGGCATTAGCTTCACATGAAACAGAGCAGAATGAGGGGAAGGAATAAAGAAACTTTCACTTTCAGCACACAGTGTTCAGACTAACTGTGGTTTACTGAAAAACAGAACCAACAAAACAACCAATAAATGAGCCCAAACAGAGTCATTGCCACTGTGACTGCAGGCAGGCAGAGTGGAAAGTTTTCTCTGGATACACTTGGCTGCTTGTTGTGAGCTTACACACACGACAGCACAACCAGCATTTATCCTTCCAGCTGGAGCATGGAGTGTTGAGATCAATGGCTGAACTTCAAATCACAGTAAACATTATGGATGTAAATATTGACAGTGCTCTATAGATGTGAAAATGTCAAGAAAGGCTCCTGGAGGTATTTTCAGTCCCAGCAGATGTTAGTGGGCATTCAATCTTCAGAGAAGGTGCAGGACGTCCTGAGACACACACTGCACTCAGATCAGTCTAATGCCCTTGGACAGTTTGATAAACTGCAAAGACTCATTCATTTTAAGCTAATTTTGTCTCAATGCTGTCTGTGAATTAAAAAATGTGTATCCGTATTATCAACATCTACCCAGCCACCACAGCACCACAGGAAATGGTTGTGTGTATGTTTTCTTTAAAATTACATCTACTTTTTTTATATTAGTTAGAGAAGTTACTGTTCCACTTGGTTGTTTATCCATTTGTTTAATTTTGGGTGCTGGGGCAACCCAAAGTGAAGAAAAGAATTCAAACTTTCACTTTATCAAACAAAATACTGAATACTTTAAACTGATTGAAAAATAATTTTGGTGTCCCAAGCTTCATGAACTGTGCACAGCCAGTACTAATGGTAACGATGCCACCAGTGGGTGCCATTTTGTCTACAATCCAACGCTTCAGTTGGTCACCTATAGCCAATCACACAATCTCATGAACAGAACATGTATTTAAGATGAGGAATTTACTCTGTGTTTTTAAAATATTTGGCTCCTAAAAGCCCTTCTTACAAGGACATTTTAAACTTCATGCAGTTGCAATGCAATGTCTTACAAAATCAGGCTGAGGGATGCCAGCCATCTGCCTCGACTGGTTGGGATAAGGGTAAAGAAAAGCAGATAGAAAGACAGACGAACAATGCGAAAGAGAACAGTAGGCACTGGGGAGACTGGTGAGGCCAGCAACTTTAGATCAGAAACATGTAGCTCCACAGCCAGAGATACCTGCAGAAAGGACTGAACACACTGCAAGACAGTGAAGACACAACATAGTGACATGCACTATTGGCACATAAGGGCAAAGACAGTGAAAGATACCAGAGTAAAGGAGAGGTGCTCAGTGCATCAAGGGAAGTTCCACAACACTCAAGGCCTAACACAGCATTAGTGGCATGGTTCAGGGGTACCTGAGCCAGCCCTAACTACAAGCCGTTTAAAAAATAAAGTTTTAAGCCTGTTCTAAAAAGCAGAAAGGGTGTCTGCCTCCCTGATTCTACAGAAGAATTTAATGATAGCTGAAGGCTCTGCCTCCCATTTTACTTTTGGAAACTATTTAGAAGTAAACCTGCATTCTGACAGGACAGTGTTCCATATGGTACAATAAGGTCTTTAAGATATGATGGAGCTTGGTAATTAAGACTAGAAATATCAAATGCATGGACTAATTTTTCAGCACCTCTTTAAGACAAGATGTAACTCACGCTTGTTACAGCACAAAGATCCAGTAGGACAAGTATAGCGACAAGTCCATTATCTGAGGCTTTCAGAAGATTGTGAGTGACTTCCCTCAGTACAGCTTCTGTGCTACGATGTACTATAAATCCTGACTTCAAGTCTTCAGACAAACTATCTCTGTGCAAGTAGTCATAATTTCCAACTGCACTTTCAAGGATATTAATAATAAATAGTGAGTAGGATTATAGGTATGTAGCTGTTTAAAACACTTGGTTTAAGAGTAGGATTTTTAAGTCAAGGTTTAATTACAGCTTTAAACTTTAAAAGTTTGTACTACATGGACATTTGTGTTATATCATTAAAATGTTCCATGACACACAAAACTGCCACATACTAAAAAACCTCCAGCATCTTGTCAATATAATTTCCTTAAAATAAATAAATCCTGACTTGAAGATGAAATAAAATGTTTTACAAAGAACAATAAACTGCTAGTCAACTCATATTACTGACATACAGACGGGTATCCACCTCTACTTTTTATGTTTGTGGTGTTTATCACAAGGTTCATTTGGCAGATGATTTAACGGATCCATTACATTGATGCATGCATTTCAGTTACAGATCTGTTTATGAAACTCAGGACAGGAAAAACATTGTAATTACACGTTGCAGTGGAAGGAGCAGCAGTTCTGCATGATTTTCAGTTTAGCTCAGCATTAACAGGAAGGACCTTTTCTGTTTGGATAAATGTTTCGAGTCACTTTACAGGCACCTGAGGCCATTTTTTCCCCAGTTTCTAGCCCTGAAGATTTTCACCATAACTTGATCCCTGACTGAAATATGAAAGGTCTCAGACTTATTGACAAAAGACACGTAGCTGCTCTCATCAGGAGATGGAGTTACCTTGGATCACAAACTTTTAGATATTATGAAACACAGAACAGGATCCAGGTGCAGGACTCAAACCAGATGAGGAATAAAAGGTTGAAAGGTTTAGTGTACAAACTGTAGACTGTGCAGGGGACAGAGGACCAGAAGAAACAGGTTTAAGCTGGGAAACATGGGTTGTAGGGTGATCTGTCATGGTAACTTCAGCCTCAGCAAATAAGTTAATGATTCTTTAATAGTGAAAGGTCCAGTATAAAGAGGTGATGGTTTCTCTGAGTCAGTCTTTTAAATGAACAGGTTTAGTTGAGGGTCAAACTGTCTATGGCCTACGGCGTTCTTTAGAGCAAGACAGAGGTTGTGGTCAGAGGAATGGAGAACGGTTGGGGTGTGCTTCCAGATCCTGCAGCAGTGCCGAATGTATATCTGTACCAACAACCCAACAATGTTATGGTGGTTGGTATCCACAGAACCCTAAAACAGACATATATTATTGTTGTACAGGTTAAAGAGTTGTATGCATATTATATTCATGCCAGATGGGTGCTCCAGGAGTAGAGATTGGTAGCTATTGCACACCTCAGTACTGCCTACAGGTCCTGGTTTGATCACCAAGTCTGGCTGTTGGTTGGGGGATGGAAGAGTAACTGTTGCCCCCAACACCTGAGACATTAAATTGGGACCTCAGACAGACACAATGTCAACAGGGATGCCATGTGTACAAAACATGAGTTGTGAAGTCAGTCTCTAAAGCTGAAGGGAGTTTGGGAAGGCTACAACATCACAACAGCCTTCAAAATCTGGTCCACTAATGTAACAGAGGCGAACCTGTCAAAGTCAAACACAAGTAACTAAAAAGTGTCAGACCAGGGATGGCCAGGCACAGGCAGGTTATGCAGGAGTCCGCTAGCAGCTTATGAGAAGATTTCCCCTGGGCACAGACTTAGCAAGCAGATACATACTTGTTTGGCATCCTGGATCTGGTTGGGAATGCTGGGCCTGGGAGTTCTAAGAAAGAACCACACCCACACGGATGTCAGAGGCATCCAAAACTTACTTGGATGCCTCTGACATGTACTACAAGCTTTGCCTAAGGTAGGCAAAGGAACAAAGAAAATACAGTTGGAAGATCCAGGTGTAAACCAGTGAACAGTGAATCCAAAAGGAGATATCCAGGGGGGAAAAACATCATAGAAAAGTGAGAAACACCAGGGCACAAGAAGAGACACAGGATACACAGAGTTACCAACAGGCAGTTAAACAGAAACACAAGGTTAAATACAACGTGGTAGTTAGGAACAGGTGCAAACAATCGGGGCATTACAAGAACAGGAACAAGACAAAAACATAAGAAAAAATGAATTAAGACATACACGAAAAGTAACTTCAAAATAAAATCGAAAGTGAAAACAAGAGTGGAAAACAAGGGGTGACAGACAGGGATGCACAGAAGATGCAGGGGAAAGAGAAACATGCAAGAAACAGAAGAAAAACAAGAGAAGAAGGTTACATCAGCTTGGCAGACAGTGGCTCTAATCTGCATCTTGTTAGAAAATAAGACTTTAAAATTTGCCTGCCTCACCAATATCCCCACAGCTATTCGTCAGCCCAATCGTTTGGTAGCACGGGGCACTTTTATAGTGTTACAACTGTCTCACAGGGTGCAACAAAGGAAGGAGATTCATAAAAAGCTTCACTGAAACTCACTGAAATTTGTTAAAGTGCAACAAGTCACAATTAGGTGTGGTAGTCAGTCAGTGGTGTTTGAGAGCATGATGGCAAGGCAAGGCAAACCAATACAAAGCACGAGTACACAGGACTGGGAAATGAGCCAAACCAATGGAGAAAAACTGTAAGTCATGACAGTGAACCTCTACGCGACAATAGCAGGATCTCTCCCAATACACTTGTACCTTTCCTGCTGTGACACATCAAAAGTTCTGCTGTGAAAAAGCTGGCTCTTTGTCACACTGTGATCACTTTGATGATTTTCTAAGTCAAAATGTGTGCTGTGCAAAAGGCCTATAGAATGTACTTAAGCATACTCGAGCAACATATCACAGAAAGTGAGTCATCATTGAGTCATCAGTCAAAATAGAACACAGCTTGGAGATCCAAATCATGGAAAAACAGATCAGAGGCATAACCCAAAACATGACATTTAAAGTGATTTTCAATTAGATGTTTGTGAAAGCATAGGTTAGATGTAGTTTTATAGAACACTTATCAGCAAGTGATTTAAATGATTCTCACTAAATTCCATTAAGCTTAGCCTCATTAGTACTCAAATTTATATCCCTCTTCCGCCTTCTGTGTAACAGTTCAAAGCATTTTGGTGCCATCTGCTGGTTAAAGGCAGTGTTACATCTGTAATCAAATGGCTATAGTGCTGTGGAAAATCTTACTTTATAGGTTAGCTACAAATGGAGCTCTTCACTATAAAGACACACTTTGTTTTAAGGCCCCAACTTCAAAATGGTGCTACCCAATGAGTACAAACCATATATTTTTAAAAGGTTATGCATATATTGATCGACTATATACATTTATGGTAAATAGCTAGAACTACTACTGATAAATTACTTAAGTATTCATTGACTCAAGTACTGTAATTATTAGCTAAAATCTGAAGTAATGTTTTCATCATGTGCTATTTGCAATTTAGGAATGCTGTACTTTTTCTGCACTGTACTTACTGTACTTACTGTACTTTTAAGATTCTAAAAAAACTATGACACTGACATTGCTAATTATGATTTCATACATTAAGTTCAATGCACTTTCCTTGAGGTTCAAAGACACTTTGACTTGTTACTTAGATAAAGTAAAAGGATAACTGTGACTCCTAGTCATGTTTAGGAGCCACAAGTTTAGAGTGTTTAAAGACACTCTAAACTTCTCGAATAGTTTCATCCATACAACTGTTCATATTGTACAATAAAACCCAAAGATTAGAGAAATCTCTAACAGCTGAAAACTGTCTTGTGCATCAGAACTTCTGTTCTTCTTTTATCTCTCATTAGCATTGTTGCTCTGATTGGTTGTAAACCCTTACGCATGAACTAAACTGTGTGCAAACATGCACATGTAGAAAGCACTTACGACTACCTCTATGTTCTGCCTCTACTTCTTTCACCACTGCGTGTGAATTTATCAGCAATAGCAACTGAATGGAGCTTATTTACATTGTGGCATTGCTCCTTTCTAATCATAGGAGCTCCAGAAAAAGCCACTGGACTTCTCTTTTAGGTTCCTGAAGAGGTTTTACCTCTCATTCATGAGGCTTCTTCAGTTCTGACTGATGAGGAGTTTCAGATGTATAAAGTCACTCCAGCTCACATGGCTAATAATTAATAAGGGGGGATGTTTGTGATATCAGCTGGTCCAAAAGCAAGGACAGTAATAATAGTCATGGAGCTGCCAGTTCACACAACAAAGGATATGAATCTGCCATGTGTGGAGTGACTCAAAATGTTAATGATGGTGAAACTTCCTGTGGAGAGACCTAATCACTGTGTCTGATAAGTGTCATAGACTCCTCTGTTTAGAGATGGCTGTTTCAACTGTCTTCTCTGGACTTGATGTTTGTGATGCTAAGATCCTTTCAGTTGAAAAGGCTACAGATGATTAATTAGAACAACTCTTACCTCTCACTATATGAGCTCACATTGTCTGACAACCCTAAGTAACATCATCAGGAGATTCAGAGAGACCTATTGGAGCACTGTTCTCTGTGGCCGTTTCTGACTGGGGGCCATGTGGCTTCATGAAGTTAAGCATTGCCGATAAATACTGACAGATAATATTACATGGTATTGTTGCTATAATATCATAACCATACAGACATGGTCATCAACTTGCCTCTTCTCTCATCAACACTGTGGTGGCTGCACCAGGGCTTACTCAAACTCAAACTGAAATAGGAAAAGTCTTTTTATTGTAGAAATAGCACCCTATATAATGATATTTTATGAAACTCTGTTGCTTTGCAGTCAACAACTTTATCTTAATTGATAGAGTTGCTAAAGTTGGAAAAATTTCAGATCCTACACAGAAAAACACCAGGTGTAAAATGAGAGCAACGGAGCGGATGTTTTAAATGCAGCAGTATTTATTTGTTGCAGTTAACCCCTGTCCTTTTGGTCAGTCAGGGTGTAAATTCCAACATTGTTGACTGTTAGAGACTGTATATGACAGCAGAAGACAACAGACCATGTTACAGCAGTTTGTATGAACAAAACAAAGTGCATCAAAGCCCTCATTCAAGGTGTAATGCTGTTTAGCAGAGGGAATTACCTAGGAACAATAAGCACTGTAAAATAAGTACATTGTTAACAATCGTGTAGAAAGCTGACACACTCAAAAACAACTAAAAGAAACTGGCTGACATTTGCCTGAACACATTTTACTATCCATATAAATTTACTGTATACCTTTCTGTTACTTTCTGTTGCTATTTCTGCACAAAGCAGTGTTCTGAGAAAAATCTGGGAATTAAAAAAAATCTCATGTCTATACATCTTGGGAAGACAGAAAAAATAGAGATCACATTATTTCTTACCATCGCATAACAGAATTTTGATATGTATTTATTATTGTTATGTACTCAAATCAAAGTGATGTGTGTGATTAGATCATTGAAATCAAGACCAAAGCACCTGAGCTGCACTTCAGATATAAGCATCAAGATATATTAAGAAACTGTGAAATTCAAAATGGCTTTGTCATGACAGAGATATGACAGTAAACACTGGAGAGAACTGACAGTTCTGCTTCCAACAGGACGACAGAACCTCAGCAGGTTGTCTGATGTTAGTCTGGGCTGCTTTGCTCATATGTGATGGGCTACAGCCAGAAAAGTCAGATGAAGATTAGGTTTGTTCTCAAGCCAAGCTCTGCTGTGTTTGCAATAATTGCATTAAACCTGTTTTATCAGATCAGATCCAGATGAGAAACATCATGCATCTTGAGCTGTAGCTTGTGACTGGGTTACGAGAGTAGTTCAGTTAAATCAGGAGGGGGAGGGTTTTTTTCTTCAAATTCTCTTTCCATGAATTCAATCTTAAGAGGTCACTGCATTGTCTGTACTTAATGGTGCATGGTTTGGTTGTATCTATGTGAAATAAGCATAGACTATATATAAAGATGAACATAGCCTCTGGGTCTGAGAAAGTGTAGCCGTTGCATAAGTGCCTAAAACCCACATTCTTTTTGGCAGCCAGCAGGAGGCGACTCCTCTGGCTACAAAAAGAGTTTGATATTATAGAAGCCTTTGATAAAATGACTGCTTTTTTCTTGATCAATTACTTCAGTAAACATTTTCCTAATAAGCTTATTAGCAAGTTTCAGGTGTCCTTCAACACAGCATGGTGTACATACTGTGCATACAGTTGTACAATTATGGTCCCATTTACAGGAAATCACACGATAAAGCAGGGTCAATTTTAGAGCAGGGCTACCTTGTGATTGATCGTACTGGTGTGTGTGCTGTCCTCGGGTTCAGGTTGTTCTCTTCCTCAATAAGTAGAGTTTTAAAAAAGGAAGATGGCGAGGACCAAATGCTAAACTAAAGGCTTCAAAATGGTAGTCTACAAACCAATGGGTAACATTACAGTGGCTACATCCATCTTTAACCCTTTACCAGCCTAAGTTAAATGGTTGTACAGTATACAACAAAAATGAGCTAGTTCTGATAAACAAAGGGGCAAGTACACACTTGGCACAGGGGTTCTAAAGGGAAATCAGAGTTTCTTTGACAGCTCAGACAGTGTATGCATAACATCAACCTCTTCAGCACAATACTGCATGATGAAACTTTTCTAAAGAACACAAACAGAAGCCTGATGAATACTGGGAGTACATTCTTTGGACAGATGAGACCATGATAAATTTGTTCAACTCAGAGGGTCAGGGGTCCAGCATGTTTGGCATGAACCTGGTCAGGACTTCCACAGTGAATGCATATAGTCCTGACAGTAAAGCACTGAGGTGTGTGTGATGATAAAGGACTGCATGAGTGCAAAAGATGTTGGGAAGATGACAATCATAGA
Organism: Dascyllus trimaculatus; assembly: GCA_024666655.1. NCBI lineage: Eukaryota > Metazoa > Chordata > Actinopteri > Pomacentridae > Dascyllus > Dascyllus trimaculatus. Next base: position 1,427,771 of record CM045460.1, read on the forward strand.
TGGCACCACAATTGTCAGGCTGACAAGATGGCATCTGCAGAAGATCCAAAGCACACTGCCAAAAATCGTACAAGAGTTTCTGAAGAAAAAAAGTGAAAACTTTGGCCTGGGTAAGTATGTTGCTTGTGTTGAATCCAATAGAACCCCTTCAGGGTATTTTGAAGAGGAAGGTAGAGCAACACAAGCCATTCAGAGAGCAGCTGAAAGAAGTCTCTGAATAATGGCCAAACATCTCCCTGGAAATCTGGTATCTTTCATGACAAGAAGGATTGAGTGTGTCATCAAAAGTAAAGATGAACATTAGAAGTATTGAAAAAATAAAAGATTGGCATCTGAGTATTTCACTGAGATTCTGCTACGGGGCTTCTATGTTGAAAACATGTTGAATTTAAACTGTTGTGTTTTTACCACAGGAGCAGATACACTACTGTTCAACATACAGCAGTTACAAAGAGGTGATACAATTTAGAATCATTTGACACTGAAGTGACATTTGCTGGAGGTGTACTCACTTCTTCTGTATACTTTCAGTCTAACAATTTCTGTGAAAGTTAGAAAGAAAAGTGTTTAAGTCATAGAAAAGACTGTAAAATCAGCCATCTCTACTGTCATGTTCTTCTCTTGTTGACATATTAACCCAGGAGTTACACAGCTTTAGCTTCATGCTGGGCTGGGTAATGGCTCATAGAGTATCTGTTACACACAAACATGTGAGGACTTAAAATGCAACTGTGAGGTGGTCAGACCTGCTGGTTTGTTTCCAACGGGTCTGACCATCTGACTGCTTGTGCTTCTTGAGCCATCTTTTTTTCTGTTATATTATTATCACCGATAAAAACTCATAGCTGAATGTAAAAGATAAGACCCAGGTTTTAGTGAACCCCAAACATCCTGTCACATGTATTTAGTACTTGAATACTTGAGCATCTTCATATCCCACTGAAAAATGGAAGCGTATTAAGCCTCCTGAATATCATTGTTTACAACTTGTTTATACCACAAAAACAACAGTAAACAGAGATCAGAGTTTACATCTCTCTCTATCTGTCTCCCTCTGTCTCGTGAACATTGATCATAGACTGGAATCATAGGCCAGTGTATTGTTTTTAGTGTTGTTGTTCAGATTAAACAGAGTATCACTCTTCAAATACTGACCCCGTGTGTGTGTGTGTGTAAACGCATGAGCAGCAGATGCTTTGAGGTTGGTGGAGAAGGTAAGCTTATTATGGTTGATGGTTCAAATCCCAGTTCTGCCCTTGGAAGGTACAAGCAAGGTCTTTAGTGCTAATAAATTTCTTACCCAACAGTAAAAACATGTTAATTTGACCTGAGACTGTTCCCACACCTGAACTTTAGCAGCACCTATAAAACCTGGATTAAAAAAACAACTAATGAAATAAATTAATAAATCATGGAATCAGAACTTCACAGCATTAAAAACAAGAAATGGAGAAAATATTGGTATGACTCAATACCAAAAAAAACCAGGCACTGTTGGGCTTTCACAGTGGAAATCTCTCACAGACTAGACAATAATTAATTGCTGATTCATAAATAACTGAGTTAAACACACATACAGTGCCTATCAGTCAGTGTAGTGTGGGAATTTTCAAAATGATGCAATAAAATCTGGCAGAATGGGTGGACTAAAATCTGATTGTCTTGTTGAATAAATATTTTTTAACTCACTCATCCATAGTAGTGTAATTCAGGCACTTTAATGAGATTTTAATGGAACTACTGACAATCATATAACATGAAATACATTTCTTAAATTATACCTTCAAAGAGTCTTCATTTATCAGTAAGATCAGATCACTTTCAGGGTCTTTCACTTCATATATAATAATTCAATAATTTCTTTGTTGACTGACCCTGAATGTGAAGCAAATTCCATTGTATTTTCAGTGAAAAACTGAAGCTTGTTAATTTCAAGAGGACTTTTGATATTTGCTCAGCTTCAGTGTGTTTTTTAACCCCTTAAAAGCAGATGACTTATGGCAGCTGATTACCAATAGTTATCATTTTCAGTTGTTCTTACCCTATGAAACCCTTTGTAGAAAAACAATTAAATACTACTTCTGTATATATCCCAACCCACGTACCCATTCAAATCGTATGAATTTGCTTATTAAGAGCTTCAAAGTTGTATTATGGTGTTGTGTGTTTCATCTCGACAAATGAAAGCATTACCTAAAGAAATGCCTGCTTTCAGATGTTACTAAGATGTGTTTCAAGGGATAAATTAAGGTTAAATCAGTAGGTTGCTGGTTCATAGTGATATATTCAGATTCATATTATTTATCAGAAACTTTTTTGTTTTGTATTGTTTTGTTTTTTATCAAAAATAACTCATTAGACATTACTGTTTCTGTGTACAGTTAGTTTATCATGACCCTCTTCTTTACTGACTAGACGATGGCTTTTCACTCAGACCTCAGTAAATCCTGACCAAGACTACTGGCTCACTGGTTTCTATTAAATGTAAAATATTGAAATAAGCAGAGCTCATTTCTATCCCTCTTGTGCACTGTTTTCCAGTTGCATCATTACACTCATACTTGTGAGTTCTACAACTTGCATTCTCCAGTGATGATGCTCTGGTAAGTCAGGTCTGTTAGAGGAATGTAGCTCTTCTGCTGGTAGTCCAACACAAAGAGAGGATCAGAGATTGCTGAGGGGTTAAAGCCACTCTGCACCAGCTGAAACTTCTGCTGCTTGAAGGTGCTTGTCATTTCCATGACCTCCTATAAAGGGAGAAAAAAACAGTCAGTGTAATTTCAGTGTATCAGCATGTTTCAGAATGAAATGAGTGTGACATCAAATATTGCTGAAATATAGATCTGGACGTTTAGTTGGGAACATAAATGATACAATATACAGTAGATTCTTTTAGTCACTTTTCATTGCTTGCTTGTTTACAACTCTGAATGCCAACAGGCTCAACTGCTATATCCACATTGACTGCAATAAGATAGTTGATCAGCAAAATATTAATCACCAACAATTCAGATTTTTGATTGCCTAACTGTTTAAAAGTGTTTTTCAAGGAGCAGTGTCAAACATATGCTGCATGTTGTCTAATACAGTGTGTCAAAAAGTACACACTGACATAAAGTATTGAAAAAGATTAAATATTTGGATCTCAGTACTGACTTCGTTGCATTAAATTTCTACTGCGGGGCCTGAACTTTTAATATAGTAAATCTAAACGGATAGTTTCTTGCTTTACATACCCTACTGCTCACCTTAGAAATGATGCAATTACTGTTAGGTGATACAATTTTGAACCATTTGACATTTAAGTAATATTGTGCATAGGTAAACTCACTTCTGTACCACACACATACAGTACTCTACGTATCAATAAGGCCACAACTGTGCAGTTCCACCTTGTAGTACTGTCCACTGGATTCATTTGGTTTCACTCATGCCAGTTTTCAGAGCACAAAGGTCAGTCATTGGCATCAAATGGACACTAGATGGTGGAATACTCACATTGACTGAGCAATGTCTCCTTTAGAATGCATGATCCTCCTCTCTGGTCTGTTCAGACTAGTAGGACCAGTAGCTGATATTATCCGTGCACCATGGAATCATCCAAACACATGTACAAATATCCTCTTTACTTTCAGTTCTGAAATGCCTTTTGATTTCACTCTCAGACCACAAACATATGAGAGTTAAAGTTAAGAATGACACATTCCTTATTTTCTGGAGTTTCAGCTAATAAAGGAGCTACTTCTACCTTGAAGATGTTTTCTGAATACTGCCCCTGACCCACAGTCACACACATTGTGGAAGTGATTTGCTCGTAAGAAAAAGTTTACCTAAATGTAATTTTACCATTTCCATTAGCTGCACAGCTTTTTTGCCCATTAAAATGCAGGCAGTCTTTAATCTGCTATCTAGTGAATTTTAAACTGCGAAGAACAAAACATTTTACAAAAGCCTCTGACCTACACTCACTCTGGATCACTGTATTCCTCTGGACATTTGACATCTGGCTAGAAAGAGCATCATCCTTCAGATTACAGGAAGACCCACTTACCTGAGCCTAACTGGATTTCTTTACTTAAGACAAGGGCTAAATACAGCAAATGTCTTACATGTCATTTTCCCCGCAGTTTTCATGAAGAGTGAAACAGGGTTCATGTGTTATTTCATTCTGCAGTTCCTTCATTTCTATTTTGATCTAGATGAATAAATTCAGGTTCTAATTCGGTTCTGTAAACTTGCCTTCAACAGTGTTCACGGCACAACTCAACCTGATTCTGCAAGTTCAACAAGTCAAATGTAGGACTTTTCAAGACCTATACCCATTTCATGTGTCATGGCCATGCTAGACTAACAATTAGAGCTTGATGGTAAACCAGCTGGGTTGACATGGGCCAGAATTATTCATCATATTAATGCCATATTTTATAACACTGCACAGCAATATATAACAATGCAGTTCCATTCAAGTGTGTGGGCGTTTAAGATACAGACAGCCTGCAGACAGATATAGAAAACATGTTATAACTAACAATACTGCCTGCAAAAGATAATACTTAGGACTATTCTAAACTAAACTCCATCCATCCATCCATTATCTATACACCGCTTAATCCTCTGTAGAGTCACAGGGGGGCTGGAGTCTATCCCAGCCGATTCAGCGTGAAGGCAGGGGACAACTGGACAGGTCGGCAGTCTATCACAGGGCTACATATAGAGACAGGCAACCAAGCACACTCACATTCACACCTATAGACAATTTAGAAACATCAGTTAACCTCAGCATGTTTTTGGACTGTGGGAGGAAGCCGGAGTACCCGGTGAAAACCCACACTGCACAGGGAGAACATGCAAACTCCACACAGAAAGATCCCAGGCGTCCTAAAAGGGGCCGGGAACCGGGGATCTTCTAGCTGTGAGGCGACGCTGAGCCACCGTGCAGCCCTAAACTAAAGTCAGGACTTTGAATAGCCTTTTTCAAGAAACAATTCTTTTTTTTTTATACCTTTTCAAGGGCTGCAGTTACCCTCAGTCTGAATGAACATAATATAGAACAGTCATCAGATATAGACTCAGTGTGTCAGCATGTCTTTGCTTGTTACCTGAAGCCTTATGAAGAGTGGACGAGCATACGCCGGTAGGTCCCTCATTGCATGCTCAAATAGTTTCTTCCCATCGAACTTGAGGCCTGGTCTTATAATCATAGCCGCCATTCCTGCTCTGCCCTCATGCCCTGTGAACAGCATTATTCATTGTAATCTCTGTCACCACTCTTCAGCACAGCATTATTAATTGATCACGAAAAGCAGTAAAAAAAAACCAAAAACAACGTAGGGCCCCAGCTTGGTCTTAAATACCTGCAAATGACTGAATTGATAAGGTTGATATATGTGGCAAATAGGAAGTGCCGTCCAAAAACATATACGGTATGCTGTCAGTTTTCACAGGCTGTGCTATTTTGGTGCTAACTGAGATAAGCAGTATGTGGTTAGCAGAGACAGATGCAATACCTGGTATTTCCACTCCATACACATTGACTTCTTGGATAAAATCCACTAGTCCTAGAGTCTCCGTCACCTCTGTCGTTGCTACATTTTCCCCCTTCCACCTGAAATTGGGAGAAATTAGACTGTAATCAAAAGTGCAAGTATGGTAAGGTCTGCAGAACACTCAGGACATGGCAGACAGTCAGAGTAGCCTCTAACCTGCTGTGGTAATACAGAACCTACATTAACACATTAACACACTAATCATGACTCCTTTTTCTTTAAACATCATCAGTGGCAACATTTACAAAACATCCTGAGGGTAAAAGTAGATCCTATTGTTATTTATGTTCTCTTTGTTTCTACTTGTAAAACCCTCTGAGAGGAAACTTACATATATTATAGTATATATATTATTAATATAACTATCAATTATGGAGGGTTCAAGATAGTAAGATAAGGTTGGCCCCAGGTCTGTATTTTTCTTTGCTTTGTTCTCAGTTATAATCCTTAGAATTCCAGTCCTGATGGATTTGGCAACTATGAAAACAGGCAACAACACTGTCTAAGACACTAATAGTGAACTCATGATTGAATGAATGACAAAGACTAGGCAGTGGCTTCTGTACTTTCCCATCCAATCCATGTACATTTGTGATGCATCAAATTCTTTGTGAGCAGGTACAGAATCTGAACTGACTGAACGGACTCACTCCAGTGAAAATCAAGTTTTTTTCATGTTGCTAACATGTCCAAAAAGTGTTGTTTCTAAACTACACACACGTCATGAATTAAAAAGGCAGTCAACACCATGGCTGAGCATTTCCAACTTGAAACTGAAGTGAACCAATGACTTGTCTCACAAGCATGGATTCAGACTTCCAGAGTTTCATACAGACAAACCTAAGGAACCAGTCCTGTCAGCTTTCAGTGTAGGAGTTTCTGTGCCATTCTTCTTCAAAACTGGCTTCTGATTCGACAATGTAGCCTTTGGCTGTACTACTCCAATATAACGATAAGAGCTGAAGGTGAGCTGCTGTGCTAAAGTTGCAGTAAAGGGTACTAATGACACTGCATGGACTATTCCTTTCAAACATGTCTGCCTTAAAGAAGCCGTTTGTTGGATTTAGGAGCATCTAGGAGTGAGGTTGCACATTGCAACCAACTAAATATCGCCTGCCTCACCCTCCTCTTCAAAGCATTTAGAATAAGCTACAGTGGACACAAAAAATGAAATGTGAATACAGATTGATTTGTTGTTTTCAAGCCCAGTTGAGTGAAACATCATCACTGGGATAGATGCTTTAAGGTTCTGGTGAAGAATATGGTTCAGAACTGCAGTGACAATGTTATCCAACTATACCTGAAAGTGTCTCCCACTCTGTCTCTGAAGCAGATGAAGCCCTCCTGGTCTTCAGTCATGAGGTCGCCTGTATTAAAGTAGGCGTCACCCTTCACAAACACATTTCTCATCAGCTTCTTCTCTGTTAGCTGCTTGCTTCCAGCATAGCCAAAGAATGGGCTAATGACGTTCACCTTAGACAGTAAAAGCCCTGTCTCACCTGAAAAGAACAATGTGACACACAGTCTAAAAACAATACTAATACATTTCTGGTGAAGTCAAATTTTAAAGAAAAAAAGAGTGAATTCAAAAAAACGTTCCGGAGTTTCAGTCTTACCCTTTTTCACTGGTTGACAGAAACCATACTGATCTTTCACTGGTTCATCTTTCACCATGTCATACTTCACCAGATCATACTTAAACAGCAGCTACACAAAATGTCAAAAGAAAATACTGTTACAATGGTACAGAAATCCAAACTAATCTATGGAACAATCTCCCACAAATCAACGTCAGGTATCAGCTTTAGGGCTGCTGTTATTAGTATGCATCATCAATCTAGAGAAAAATGGGTTTGTAACTTTCATTATTGTGTGCTACATCCATAATCTAACTGTGATACTGTGTCCGTGGCTGGCTGGAGACTCCTCATCTAAGAATAACTTTTAACTTCATGTTACAGAACTCACAATCCTGTTAATTCAAATTGGATATGTGTCCTGAAATCATTTTGTTTTGTAACGTCACTTTTATAACTATCTTTTATAACGCTTTGTGGGCCAGAAGGAAAGGCAGTTGGACAGACCTAAGAATAGCAGAGATTAGAGCTAAATACGTGTAGGCACTCTTTTGTAACTCTCCTGATTGACAGCTGCTCCACAGACAAGTATTAGTGTGGCTAATACCTACGACAGCCCCAGGGAAGCCAATTCACTGGTTCTCCTTCCTGACTGCCGGCCTAGATTTTTAGCTGCATAACAATATTATTATAACATTCTAAAATCAGAAGGTTTTCCTCTATTATGTAAAATTATCACAAACACCTTATAATTTACTGTAATCAAAAAATAATAATTCTATGACACATTATTATACTAACAAATGGTATTATATAAAATAATACAGTATCACACTATTTTCAAAGAAGTTTGTGTTGTGTAGAAATTATTGTAATATATTGCTCTGCATTACATTACATTGAGTTCAAATTGTATGTTATATTGCATTATATGATAATGCTGATCTCCAAGAGGACAAAATGAAAACCAGTGCTGTACTACATTATATTGAATCTAAATATATTTTTAGTACATTCGATTGTAAAATGTTTGTATTGGTACTACTACTGTGTTATGAGTGACACTTGTTATATTGGGCTGCCTTATATTTTATGGCTGTTCATGATATTGCAACCACCTGATGTGGACACTTGCCACATTAGGATACTACGTGATCTGACAGATCACCTCCAGGCTGCTGACTCCTCCCCTCACCACGCACTACAGCTTACTCAGCTACCCATGTTCACTTAGTCTTACATACTGCTTCTACCACAGGTAAAGTTGTATAGTTGCATTTGCATATACACCAAGCCAGCACATAGTTAGAATTTGTTCAGCATGCCACTACAACCTGAATAATTTCTACTGGACTGAAGTGAACAAGACATTAATCAAGCACTCACCCTGTAGAAGAAGTTGGAGCGACCCACAACTCCAATCTTGCCAATGTGGTTCATGAAACACAGGTTTCCCTCAGTGGAACCGTATACCTCACACATTTTAATGTTCCCAAAGCGACTTTGGAACTCCCGCCAAACGTCCTGTCGTAGCCCATTACCAACTCCCATCCGCACCTTATGGACTTTATCCAGCTCTTTCTGACAGAAGGAGAAGGATGTGATTACATCAGCAGAATTCAATTCAATTCAATTCAATTCAGTTTTATTTATATAGTGCATATTTACAACACAAGTCATCACATAGCGCTAAACATTGTAAGAAAGAACAGGAAACAGAAAACCCAACAATCCAAGGTTGCTTTTGGATTCCCTATGAGCAAGCAGTCAGCGACGGTGGGAAGGAACCAAAAACCCCCTATGGTAGGGAAGGGGGAAAAAAGAATAGATCTAACAGGGGAAACCTGTTAATTTGTCAGTGTGTAAATGCTTTCAATTCACACCCAGCTGCTTCTATATACTGAGTGCCAATGAAGACGCAGCATGCAAATGTCACTTCATTTTCTTGTACGAAAAATACAGTTTTGTTTTATTTATGTACATTAACATTTTTAGACAATAAATGGCAGATGTTAACAAAAACAGGGCTATAATTTATAGGGCATCCGACCCTGGGTTGGAACTATATCTGATGTAAAGAAAACTGAGAACTGCAACAAGTTCAGTAGGGTATACTGTATGTCCTCCATTAGAGCTGAGGCAAGCGATGATCCATCTGTGCAAGGATCACATAGGCAGATTCTGGTGACACTGTGCTGTCAGGGTATTACCTTGACATGGTCTTTGTGAATGGAGGTCATGAACCCTGAGGTGCCTCCTTACAGTTCTGGCACCTATGCATGCCTGGTGTCCGTAGGTGTGAATGTGAGTGTGTTTGGTTGTCTGTCTCTATGTGTAGCCCTGTGACAGACTGGTGATCTGTCTAAAGTGAACCCTGCCTTCACCCTAAGTCAGCTGGGATAGACTCCCCAGCTGACTTAGACTCCCTCTGTAGCACTTTGTCCTACAGAGGACAAAGTGCTGTATAGATAATGGAAGGATGGATGTTTAATTTTTTGTGTGAAAAGAACATCAAGAAAAATAATGGAAGCACAGTTGCTCTCTGCATATGTGTAGTGAAGCATGAAAGCAACTCAATATGACAGTATTTCAGCAGACGAGATGTCTGCAGTTATTACTCAACTGTGGGATATGCTGACAAAAGCTGCAACTGTAAAATCTGTAAATTAAAAGTGCTGCGTCTACATTACCACTGAGTGTAGATGCATCGGTATGATAATACAGTTACAGGCAAATGCCATCTTAGTTGATTTTGAAAGTGAAACGAAATAAATACAATCCCTGCAACAAACACATATTGAAAAGTAAAATTTAAAAAAGCAAATGTGTGTGGTTATTTTTAAGAAATTATACTACGCCAGAAACTTCCAACCCCAACCCAGTTTTTGTAGACACATTTTTGTCTGAGCTTTACTGGAGAAGTTTTTAGTCACTCTTCTTGGCAGATCATTTCAGCTTCTGAGATATCACTGACTGTGGCTTCGGTGACATGTGAAGTCCTAAAACATATACACTCAGAAAACCTAAGTACACTCTCAACAGTTTATTCCTGGTGACGGCATTCCTGATTAAAACCACATTTAGACACACCTAAACCTAGTTGTTTAAAACTAATTCATTCATTCAGACTGAATCAAATTGTTTTTAAAAAGGATCAAATAATCCAAAATATAAAATGTAAAATATGAGATTACAAAAGTATTCACCCCCTTTAAAGTGACCAATTCAACACAGGTGCAGCCAGTTGGTGCTAGAAGTCACACAATCAATGCAGTTGAGATCATCTGAGTGCAGTAAATGTGTCTCAGTGATAGTAGTAAAAAAAACACCTGTATCTGGAAGGTCCAGTCTCTGGTGGATCAGTACTCCTGGATAGAACCACACCAAAAGAACATTCCAAGCGACTCCATAAAGAGCTTATTGAGGCATAAGCATAAGCATAAGCATGAAGCATAAGATAGGGTGTAGATATAAGAACATTTCCAAGTCACTGAATATCCCTTAGAGTAAAGTTAAATTAATTATTTTTTGTTTATTAAGAAGTGGAAGAAATACATATATATACATATATATATACATACACATACAGTACCAGTCAAAAGTTTGGACACACCCTCTCATTCAGTGGTTTTTATTTATTTTGATTATTTTCTACATTGTGCATTAATACTGAAGACATCAAAACTATGAAAGAACATATCACTACTTTAAGACAAGAAGGTGAGTCGATCCGGAAAATTTCAAGAACTTTGAATGTATCCTCAGGTGCAGTCGCAAAAACCATCAAACGCTATGATGAAACTGGCTCTCATAAGAACTGCCCCAGGAAAGGAAGACCAAGAGTTACCTCTGCTGCAGACGATAAGTCACTAGAGTTATCAGCCTCAGAAACCACAAATGAACAGCACCTCAGATTAGAGCCCACATAAATTCAAGTAGCAGACAAATCTCAACATCAGCTGTTCAGAGGAGACTGTGTGAATCAGGCTGCAAAGAAGCCACTACTGAGGATGAACAACAAGAAGAAGAGAACTGTTTGGACCAAGAAACACAAGGAATGGACATCAGACCAGTGGAAATCTGTACGTTGGTCTGATGAGTCCAAATTTGAGGTCTTTGGTTCCAACCCCAGTGTCTTTGTGAGGCCAGAGAAGGTGAACGGATGGTCACTGCATGTGTGGTTCCCACCGTGAAGCATGGAGGAGGAGGTGTGAGGTGTGGGGGTGCTTTGCTGGTGACACCATTGGCGATGTATTCAAAATTCAAGGCACGCTTACCAGCATAGTTACCACAGCAATCTGTAGCACCATGCCATCCCATCTGGTTTTACTGGGACTATCATTTGTTTTTCAACAAGACAGTGAGCCCCGACACACCTCCAGGCTATGTAAGGGCTGTTTGACCAAGAAGGAAAGTGATGGAGTGCTGCACCAGATGACCTGGCCTCCACAATCACCTGACCTAAACCCAGCTGAGATGGTTTGGGATGAGTTGGACCACAGAGAGAAGGAAAAACAGCCAACAAGTGCTCAGCACCTCTGGGAAGTCCTTCAAGACTGTTGAAAAACCACTCCAGGAGATTACGTCATGAAGCTGACTGAGAGAATGCCAAGAGTGTGCAAAGCTGTTATCAAAGCAAAAGAATCTAAAATATAAAACACATTCTGGTTTGTTTAACACTTTTCACCAGTCAAGGTTTTTTTGGGAGGGTGGCAACAAGAAAGCCACTGTCGAATAAAGCTTATATTAAATCTAGATTAGAGTTCACCAGAAGTCATACGGGAGACTGAAGTCAACTGGAAGAAGATTTTTTGGTCTGATAAAACCAAAATTGAACTTTTTGACCATCAGACTAGACGGTATGTTTCTTGAACACCAAGCGTCACACAAACACACCATCTCCGCCATGAAGCATGGTGATGTGGGGATGCTTCTCGGCAGCAAGCTGGATGGCTCAACTGGATGGACTTGATGGACTTGAAAAGGGATATTCACTCGTGATCTCCATGCAACTTGACAGAGCTTGAGCAGTTTTGCGAAGAACAATAAGGTAAAATTGCAGAGCTCAGATGTTCAAGGTTGATTCAGACCTTTCCACACAGGCTCAATGCTGGCCAAAGGTACATCTACTAAATACTAGCTTGGAGAGGGTGGATACTTATGTAAGCTCTTATTTTATGTTTTATATTTTTAATTTATCGACATTAATTTGTAAAAATCTGTTTTCACTTTGAAATGAAAGAATTCTGATCATGATTGAATTTTGTAAAGCTTTAAAAGGGAAAAGCATCCAAAGAGGACAAATACTTGCACTGTAGCACTGTAAACTGTGACTGCATGCTTGCTGCTCTACCTGTTGTTTTTTGTATAGTTAGTATCTTACATTGTGATATGTAGTCCTGTTCAAAGGACTGGTAATCCAAATAAAGTAATCATAAAACGCTTGTTCATGATGACTCAATTTTGCTTTAAAAATAAGTAAGCTTCATTACCTGATCCTGGACAGAAAAACTTTGGATCTAAATCTAGACCACTCTGATCCAAATTAAACTTTTTGAACAACTGGTGTGTGCTTATGTCCTCAGTGATGACTTCTATGATATTTTTCCTGTCTTCACAATGATCATTTTGCACAATGACAGCATCTATGCAGTAATTACTATTCGCACTTGTGTGCACACAATGAGATGCTAATGTGATGTACGCGGTCACATCTTTAATCCGCCAATCAGTGGTCAGGACAGTCATGGTCAGCATTCCGCCCACACAGTCAAATAACAGAGGGAGTATGGACAAAGAGGACTTTGAGTACAGCCTCAAGAAGCGACGAGCTCAGACCTCACACTCTGTGTACGTGCATGTTCATGTATCCACCATTGGAGGACACAGCCACTAAAACAAAGCCACTGCTTGTTTTTCTGCCATAGTTGTGAACAATGTTACTTGAGTGATTCATAAGCAGCAGTGACTATGAAGCGCTCTCTATGAAGGAAAAAGTCTGCCTACTGCTCTAACTCTAGCTCACTTGCTGTGTCATTCATAAAGTAGCAATGTATGTTGATTATCTGGATTCTTTTGTTGTGTTACATCTCAGTAATAAGACATCAGCTCATGCTGAGATATTACCAGTTAGCAATGGAATAGAATAAAAGAAGCAAATTAGAACAGAATACAAAGTAAAGGGTAGAAAAAAATATATACTTTTTTTAACTGCACACAAAGAAATAATTTACTAACAACATATGCTAAAAGAATGTGGAAGAGATACTAATGCTTCGGATTTGTTTTATAGTGAAACAGAAAGTACTTCAAAGGGTGCAGCACAAGTCTAGAATTTTTTTTTGAGATCATTTTATAAACATTTTAATGCTACCAACCGTCTATTCAGAGATAGGTCTGATAATGTAGTTATTACTATTACACACATATGATTACCTTCGGCTGGTTGCAGAGGTATCTGCAGAGTTCACCGATATACTGGAAAACAGTCACATCATATGTTCTGCAATCATTCCAGAACTGGGAAGCTGAGAACTTCTTCTTTAAGATGCAGGTCGCACCTGCAAACAGAAAAAAATCATTAAATTCACAGCTACAGGACAAAAATATCACTACGTATATTCACTCCATAAGTTTATGAATATAAATATAGACTTTAAATCAGACCTTGTAACGGACATTTATTTCCATGTACAAATTACTGTACGTTTTTGTTAATTTGTGATAACAGTGGCAACCAGTGTACTTTAGTAAGTAGTGCTGTAGAGAATTATGTTAGTTTGCTGGTACATACAATTTTATGTACATATCATAACAAATTTTGGATTTATAAAAAATATCTATTTGACAAGTAGGCTTCCTCTGAATGGAAATGATATAAACAAGTGACAAAAGACACTTAGACCTTGTATTGGTGATTTAAGTGTTTTTTTGTTTGTTTGTTTTTTTTTACCATTTCTGTTTTTTGATATATATTTTAATGAAAACTATTACATCCAAATTATTTAAAAATGTTGCACATCTTTTAGAAAATGCAGCTTCCATAGCATTACAAATGTTCCTGGTAATTTCTACCATGTTCAATAGCTTTCTAGTACACTATACACCAAGAGCAGTTGATGCAGCAGTTTTCTACTAAGTTACTAGTCAAAATGCAAGACATGGCTAAAACCAAAGAGCTTAGTCAACACCTCCTGTTGCACATTGTGGCTGCTCACAAGACAAGGAAAAGCTATAAAACAATATAATAACATTAAAAATAAAGCTTCAAGCAGTGTTGACGGGTCCTCACTTCTCACTGGTTAGGACTGATGCATACCATCAGGCCCGGACTTTGATCACGTATGTGAAGTTTGAGGCCAATCGGAGCACATACAGCCTAGTTAGACAGCACTTCCTGTTTCATGGTGTGCTCGCAACTGAGAAAGGAAACAGCCCTATGCATCTCATCAGGGTGGGACTTTAATGGTTTAATGGAATTGCAAGAGAGCAACAAGAATCCAATGATCCAAACCAATAACATTCTGATGAGTCTGAGCAGTTCTGGTACCAACATCACAAGGCAGACACTCCAGATCCTTGTTTTCAGCCCTAGGGATTTGTACCTAACAAAAAGACAGCACCTGGGTTGGGACAAATGTTCTGACCTCTCTGAATGGGTGCACTCACTCCACAAATAGAGGTGGAAACATTAGTGTGTTTACTCATGTACTTGAAGTTGAACACACTGTGCCTCACTGATGTCTTTCAAAACCTGAGGGACAAAGTGTCCAAGTGTGGTATCCTCTTTGGCCTACTAAACTAATCTATTGCAAGTAGCAAGAACACAGCCTTTGCCAATGTTATTTTACGGTAAAAGTTCAAGGACAGCCTAATGGACTTTGTTTGCCTTCAATCTAGAGTTGGGGTGATAGGCTAGAAATATTCAGACAGCATTTTTTAATACTGATTAATTTCATAAACCTTAACAATACGCATTTGATATGATTACAGAGGAACAAAATACACGTAATATGTCTGATAGAGCTCAATGATATACACTATGTGCTTTGACGAGTTTGAATATAAGCATAACGCTTGTTTATGAGAAGGTTCCTCTGTGGTGTCTTTCCATGGACGTCATGCACATTCAATGATTTGGATATGACAGACTCATTAACAGCTCACTGATTAACCAACCCTAATGATTCCTTTGAGCATCCAGCTGTTACACTAAATCACTTTAGCTCAGTGGGAGTTAAATCCTTACATTTTATAGATCTTTTTTTAAATTGTCCGCTGCTCGATGTTTAAACTCATTTAGATACATTTGCAGTTCCTTCCAGCTTTGGGCAAATCAACAATTCTAATTTTGTGATAGCCCTTTTCTTTCCCTACAGATGGCAGAGGCAGTTGTGAACCTCGTCTAACAAATACCACTAACCCCGTGTATTGATTCTAAAGGCTAGATCTAAAAAACATGTGTCCAAGGTTCAATATATTTCAACATCTACAACTATAAGGACATCGGCCTCACCAAGGCTGGTTTGCACAACTTCTCTGGATGTTGGTCTCTACCAGTGAAGGACACTGAACTGTGAACTTCGGAAAAAGTTGAACTAGATGTACAAACTAATCAGTCCTCAATAAGATCACAGATTAAAATTGTTGCTATTTGAAATCCTTTTTACATTTGTACCATTACTGTTATGCTAAAGTGGCTACTAAAACCCTCCAACATACTAAATTGCTATCCAGACCTAAATGTGAAGGCTCTCATAGGGGATCTTTCTATGATGAGAGAACACAACAACAATGACCTGAAAACAGTATTAATGTTCTTCATAATCCTGACTGTCAACTTCCTGGTGTCAGGCCTCTAATTAATCTGCTTGTTGAAGTGAAACAGCAGGTCCTCAAATGGGTCACATAGTTTGGCAGTTACACTGTGTGTAACCTTGAACAAATTTTGCCAATAGAACTGCTTCTCTGTACCCAACACAGAACTCCAATCGTGTAATGAATAAAAGCATGTTGATGGGCTGCATTCGTGTAATGAGGACACACGCCTCCAGACCACCACATCATTGTCCATCAATGTCCTTTTTGTTGTTTTTTACATTATTATAATAGATCTTTTAAAATTCAATCAGTATCTATTGGGACTGACTTAATTTGTTTTATTAACTTACTTTTCCTTTCTCCCTCTGGCCTCTACACCATTTTTTTAACTTACAGTTTTAATTTCACATTTTTAAAAGACAAATAATAAAAGACCTTTGTTGTGCAAGAACTTATCTTTACCGCCACCAAGCAGGTTATGTTTTTGCTGGCATTTA
Source organism: Dascyllus trimaculatus (assembly GCA_024666655.1). Taxonomy (NCBI): domain Eukaryota; kingdom Metazoa; phylum Chordata; class Actinopteri; family Pomacentridae; genus Dascyllus; species Dascyllus trimaculatus. The sequence continues at coordinate 1,444,211 of CM045460.1, forward strand.
TCTGTTTGTTTGTCTGTCTGTCTGTCTGTCTGTCTGTTTGTCTGTTAGCAAGTTTAAGCAAAAAGTTCTGAGCGAATTGTGATGAAATGTTCAGGAAAGGTAAATAATTAGACAAGGAACAGGTGACTAGATTTTGGTGGTGATCCGGACCACTGTCTGGATCCAGGATTTTTTCAGGATTCTTTAGCATTAGGAGATAGGGCAATGTGCATGCATATGCATTGAACTCCACAAAAAATGGCCAGACTGCTTGGCAAAAAATACAGGATCAGTTCCTGCTAATTTCTACAACATGTCAACATTTGATCTGGATCCGGGCAAAATTCCGGATACTAGGATCCAAAAGAGGAAAATCTAGAGGGCCTGTGGAATGGTCATCACTGTAAGGTAACAGATGAAGATACAGACATGCAGCCAACACCAGAATGCAGGCATGTTTTCTTGATCAATGAATCTGATGATGTAGATAAAACATTCCTGGGACTATTATTTCTGGGTGTAAATCCCAATATGGAGTGAAATGAGCTGCTTGGTGGAGGTCTGAGCTCTCCCAGTGCTTTTCTAGTTATACATATATTCTATTCTTACATTCCATTATAGTTACAGAGTACCCATATAAAAGACAGTGTCTCTGCTATCACCAGACCATCCTGTATGAATAAAGGCACAAAGAACGAATTACATGAAGCCTACTGTAGTTGGCCTCACCAGTCTGTTTCTCACTGCTCTCACAAGCTGCACTATTCTGAAACATCTCAGCAGCTACTGAAAAGATTGCCAGTAAATACTGTATTGACATTAATGGCTCCTAGATAATAAATCCTACTGACTTCGGCGGTCCTCTGATTTTCCATGTTGTGTTTTCCATTACGTTGACATTTCTGTTTCAGATTGAAATGTTTCAACTACTTGATGGCCATAGAATCTGGAACAGACATTTATGTTCCCCCCAGGATGAAGTGTTATGACTCTGGTAGTCCTCTGACTTTTCCTACAGGGCTGTCCATCATCATGTGAAACTTGTCCAACACTGTGGTAGAAGATCAGACATTTCCAGCCTCAGCTTTGTGTTTAGACCTGCGTGGCAAATTTTAGCATTCTAACCCGCATGGCACAATCTAACTGCTAAATATTAATTATATGTTTACACTCAATAATTAAAAAAAACTGACAAACAGAAAAGAATCCAACAAACTGCAACATCAGCAGGTCTGTAGATGTTTTGGTAAATCATAGATTACATTCATTTGCATGTGAACATTCTTGGTAAGACTATCTTACCAAGATAGAGTCTTACCAAGACTCTATCCCATTACAGACTCTGCATTTATATGCAACAAACAAAACACAACTGAAATGTATTTTTTGGTGGTGGTGATGGTGGGGGTATGTATTTTAGTTTAGTGTGTCAAAAGCCCATATAGTGACAAGAGTTTCATGCTCTGCATTGGAACTGTGTTAAACTTCATCATCGTTGTCAAATAAAGTAAATTTGAATTCAAATACCTAAGTGTACGGTTCCTCCTATACCAACCAGGGATGCTGCACTGTGGTAGAGAGGCAGTGGAATGTAAATGACATCATCTTTAGTCGCCCCAAATGCCCAAAAACCTGATGCTCCCTTCAAGCTCTGGAGGTGAGTGATCACTGCAGCCTTAGGCAGCCCTGTGAATAAAAAACATGACACAACAGAAAAATGTCACACTCTCTGTCAATTCAGGTGCAGTGCTACACTAGGCATCCACTACCTCTACGATAATGTAACACAATGACATTATCATAGAGGTAGTGCATGCCTCTATGATAATGAGGCATGCACTCATGCCTCATTATCATAATGAAACACTGTATTTCAGTTGTAATCATATTAATAATATGACAGTGTTGTGGTTGCTCTTAAAAAAAAACCCTAATAGGCCAATGTCTTAAATTTTGAATAATAATAATTAGACCTTACATTTACAAAATGGCAAAATATTTATTTTTTAGTTACTTTGTTTTAGTCCTTGTTCAGTGTTTGACTTCAAAAAGACGCTTTGGGTTGTACAAATAATTACCAGAACCATACAAGAAAATTAGAAAACAGTGTTTCGGGAATTTAAATGTTATAATGAAATGTCAAATCAAGAAAGATATACAATGTTCTCAATGCAAAACAAATGTATGAAATGCTGCACCAATAAATTTTTAACAACACCACCAACAAATTGGATTTCTTCCACAGTGTTAGATTTCTTCCCATATTAGACATTCTTTGTGTTCAATGCTAATTTCTTCAGAATGAAGCCGAAAACAAGCAATTGTGCTTCATTCAAATATTTTAAAAACAGATTCACAAAAACAGTTATTTTAATCTGAGTTAAATTTCAGTCTAATGTATTCCTTTGATTGATATATGGTCTATAAGTATAGCCCAGGTCTTTCCAAGCTCTCACTGTTGCCCCAAGAGGACTTTACTATGAAGCCAGTTTGACATATGCAGGCTTTCTTTGTGTAAGTCAGCTTGACAAAAACTAAAACCTCTGTCAGAGATAACGGGTACCATGAAGGTGGTTATCAACTCTCTTTGTTAACTCAGGCTTTTTGCTTCAGACTCTGTGCTCGTTAACATAAAAGAAGGTGGTTAATGTGTCATGTGACCTTTCTTCTGCACAAAATAAAATGACTGTGTGCAGCTGCTTCAGTCAGCAGGTTGTTTTACGGAGAGTAATAAGGAATATAAAAATGGATAACGGTATAGAGCGCTGCTACTGCAAAAGATGCTAAAGAAAACTCTTAGATGTGCGTGATGCATTTTTTTTATTGATCAACGCAGCTGCTTATTTCTAACAGCTGCACCATATTAAACTTCTTATATTTAAACATTATATTGTATTGAAGTGCACTTAGGTCTGACACTGTTTAATAATGCAAGACATCCCTTTAATGTATGGCCAAACCAAAGTGAAATTAATGTTCCTTATTGAATATTCTCTGTAATAAGTAACAGTAAAATAATCAGTGTTCTAATATGTGCTCTATCAGCTGCAAGACCAGCAGTGTAATGGACTACACATAAAAACATACATATAATATTTTTGCATCACTGACCAATGCATGTCGGGTTCCCACGGCAACGCAATGCATACAATGTGCGATATTGTAACTACACATAACTACACAACTTCAGTCAGTGGTTTTAGTAATGTACAGCTCAACAGGTTTACAGATTAAACATTTTCCTTCAGGTCATGAATAACAATCAGGAAACGATTTGTTGAAAGGGAGACGCTTCTTACAGCCGATTTAAATCTAAACTCTAAACATAACCTGGCCCGACCAGGTTAGCTCCACAGCATATGTTACCATGGAGATCTAGCAGGTAAAAAGAGAGATACCTTCATAATACTAAACTCTGACTTTCAGCTCAACATACTTCACTAACCCACTAATCTCACCTCGTAGCACAGTCCTGAGCTGTAGTCAATCATAATCACTCAGGGGAAGTTAGGAAATCATGCCACCAAGAAAATTGGACTAATACAGCTTTCTACTTCACCAACACTGATAGCTGAAGTTGCTGTATGTATATTTTCGACACAAGAACTGTTGACATATTTACAGAACACATATAGTAAATGTCTGAAAGAACCAAGTGACAATTGTTTTATGTGTGACAAGGACGCCTGGGTTTTAATGATTCAATTACACACATAGAGACAAACAACCAAGCACACTTTCAGTCACACCTACGGACAATTTAGAATCAGCACATCTTTGGACTGTGGGAGGAAGTCGGAGTAGCCAGTGAAAACCCACACAGGCACAGGGAGGGCACGCAAACTCCACATAGAAAGACCTCAGTTCCTGATTTTAACCCAGGACCTTCTACCTGTGAGGGGACAGTGCTAACCTGCCCTGGCTTCGACCAATCCACAGAAACTATTCCAGTGTGTTCCATGCGCATTTGGAGCTAAACAGGGAATTGGTAGTTAAACACAGCCACACAAAGTCTATCCTGCTGTTTTCCGGATTTAATCTGTGACCCTCTGATTGCAAGTTTGCATCTCTGACTTCAGGCCACTACTAATCAATCAAGCAGTTATCCCTATATTACAAGAAAGCTGTGGTCATCAGTAATATTGCACATTATACACTGCACACACCTTTTACATGATATAACATTATCTATTCATTCTTTGTCTAAAAACTCAGCACAGTTTCTATGGCTGAAGAAAAACACAGACTCACCAGTTGTTCCAGAAGTGAAAATGTACAGGGTGGGAGATTTCAGGGAAGTGGTGGCACGCAATGCTGCTGGCACAGGCTGGTCAGATGCAGCATCGAGCTTATCCAACAAGGTGTGTATCTGTGTGTGCTCACTCCGGCTCTTCATGGTCCACACCTTAATGTGGTCCTCCAACAGGCTGGTTAGGATACCATCCAGACATTCCACTAAATCTGGGAGACAGAGACAGCCAAGCTGTATTTAATGATAGTCATACTTGGAGTAATAGTTTTACTTCCCCTTTTAAGCCAGCTGCTGTGATCTCTAATCAATGAATCTAAATTGTACAACAGTTGAATAAACAAATGTGAATTTTGAGCCTGATGTAGAGACATCAGAGCAAAAACGATGCTGATGATGTTTGATGTTGCAAAAAAACAAAAAAAACACAAACTTTTAAGAGAAATTTGCAACTGATGGTGACCCTGTGTGGAATTTTCATGAACATGGATATTTTGAGGACCGTTAGTGTAAATTGCTTTTAACCTCACTATTAATCAGATAATGTGAATGAAACTTATAAAATCTGACACTGTGATTGAAATTCTATACCTCTATATCTTGGTACTGAAATCGATATACCTCTGTGCCTTATTAGCATTTAATGATATTATGCTGAAAACACTGATTGACAAAATGTGTAATCCTGTGATCACTTATATTAACCATCTCAGAACACTAGTTAGATCTCTCTTAATTTTGCATGTAGTGAACTTTTGGTAACTTGTAAACTGAAAATATTGGAATTCTCTTAACCACATACTTGGAGCGCCACATACTGTCAGGGGACACTGACACTGAGGAGAACACCAAGCAGCCTCTACATACACATATGTTTTAAGTACTGAATGTCTGTTTGCTCCTAGTTTGGATAACAACCTGCTCATACTCAAAACATGAGCACCAAATCTCTGGGGACTCATTCTCCTAGGTCACAGTGTACCTTATAGCTCTGGAACAGATAACTACAACTAGGACTTGAGGCACCAGAGCTATCTTCTAAGAGTCCCCCTTACATGACATCACAGGGATTAAGAAATATACAGGGTGGGGGATGTTAGAAGAATTGGGCTTATGTTAAGAATTATTCTTATTAGGTAATCATTGAGTGACTGTCAGGACTTTAAAGTCTACATGTCAGCAACCATGAATCACCATAAAACATTCCAAGCTGTATGTACTCACAGTAAAGAACACAGAGAACTGACCCATTAAGATTGTGTAAGTGACACTTATCTTATGTTGACTCTTGTACTGATTGTTTACCAAATAAAAGAGCCAAGCACAGAAGGACTGGCAGAGAGCTGGAATGTTGTAGCAATGTATACTGCAGAGCTGTAGTGTCCGTTCTCTCCTTGTGCGCAAGTAAAAGACCTGAGCTCATGAGTACTGTCTTCCTTCCTGTGCTGTGTGTATTTTCAGGTTTTAAACCTAACATTACTTAGTCCTTCGAGCCGGATGACAATACACCTGGGACCCTAAGGAGCAGCTCGAGGGAGACCGAAGTCTGTGCACAGCCCCTTGGAACTAGGTTCGGGGACGAAAGCCCTCCGTGGTTGAATTCCACGTCGGCCGGTTAGACCCTGTTCGGGCTCCGCGGGGTTCCAGGTTGACGGCATCTGAACAGACAACAGCATCAGGAACGACCGACAGGTACTGCACAAAACATTAACACTCAGAGAGTGAGTGTGGAAAGCACCTTAGGAGTAGTGAAGTCCTGAGCTAAGAAGCTGAAAACTTACAAAATTAGGAGTAGTGAAATCCTGAGCTAAGAGAAGATGAAAACTTACAAACAGTGTGAATGTGTTAAACTGTGAGTGTGAAAGGACTGGTCAGTGATTGAAGCAGCGGACGGCCTGAAACCTACCGGTGTGAACGTACGGCCGTTGTCAGTTGAAGTAAATCACTGAGTGCGAACAGTCATTAGGGTTTAGGAGAATTTTGTGAAAACTCTAAAACGACTTTCAGTCCTGGGATAGGACCCCAAGTGGAGAACCGGACTAGCTATTAGAGCTGGCCTAGAAGCTTGTTTTCCAAGGGCTGAATTTTGGCTCGTGAAGCATTGTTTTTCACAAACTCTCAATAAAACATCATTTGGACCAAATACAAAATCACACCAAAATAGGAAATAATCAAGGAACAATGTCTCTACAAGGTGATGCAAAATACATGGAACGAAAACATCCTGATTCAACACAGTTTGTGTTAAAATGGGAAAAAAGAAATATGAATTCAATGGCAAATTAACAGTAGAAGATTGTGGGGAGCTAGTAAAAAAAAACTAGCTGTAAAACAACGAACACGTAAAAAAAAACAAAGAAAAAACTGAAAAAGAGCTTCAATGTGCTAAAATATGGAAAAACAGCAACTAAAAAGAAAGCTGAAGCTTGTGCAGTCAGAGCAGAAGATAACGAGATAGTGTATAGAAAACACACAGAAAGGGCAGCACAACAACAAACTGGTGGAGACGGGGTTGTAGACGCCACAGCACCTCTCCCACCAGACAGCACTGATACCAAACCCCCTCCCCAAAACATCCCTCAAGGTCCACAAGTAGAATCAACAAATGACCTTGACTTCCTTCACACCCCTAAAGTACATCATACAAGACGAAAGGGATCTGTAGGAAATTGGAGTAGGACTCTTGGAGAAGTTTTTAGACCTAAACGCCTGAATTACACAAACTTTCGTCCAGAGGGCTGATTATGGTAAAACAGGTCAGACAAAACAAAAGGACGGAGAAACTGCTGAAGACTTTAAAATACGCCTGGAAGCCGTATTCCTTAGGAACAGCAGCCTGAAAGATAATTGCGATGAAGATGGCCCCTATCAGCAACATTTCAAAACTGTCTTTATAAACAACTTACAGCCAGGCCTGAAAGATTGGGTAACTAAACATAATGTAGATTTGCCCACTTGACACAGGCCATGAATTGGGTGACACATGCTGAGACAGTCATTACCAACAAAAACACAACAAAAACACAAAGCAGCTAGTGTTTTCTATCAAGGTGATGATAGTGATCAAAGCTGTGAGGTGTACTACAGGGAGCAGTACAGAAAATATAGGAGGCAGAGGAGGACACAGAGGTAGAGGAGGCAAACAACAAGTGAAAAGAGATGACGCCTGCTGGCGGTGTGGAAAGCAAGGTCATCTGGTAAGAGATTGCCCAAACAAAACAAAGACAGAATGACTAGATGATAACAGTAAAACTGAACACACAAAACAGGCTGATTCAAAAGACACATCAGACCTTGTTAAAGAGCAGCATGTTCATGAAAATGACTCTGTCCTACATGATCACCAACAACATGCTCCAAAACTAGGAAAAGATTTGTGGATAATTAAGGGAGCGATATTGGACAAAGACGATATCTATAAATGACCAGAGGGTAAACCGATCCTCCCCAAATCTATGTGTAAGTGGGCTGCTATTACGAGCCATGGGCCGTGCCATGTCTCAACAGGAGAGAAGGTGGGCCTAGTACATCAACACTATACAACATTTGGTTTTTAACAACTTTTCAAAACATTTTTGTGCAGCATGTGCTACCTGTGCCAAATACAACAACCAAGGAAAACATTACAGACCAGAGAAATAAAACATGCTAATGAAATGCCAGATGCACCTATCTCCCAACAGGAAGGTGATTCACCACTTCGAGTTGGAGACTGGGTGTTCGTGAAAACCATCAAGAAAAAACACTGGTCCTCACCAAGGTGGGAAGGGCCATACCAAGTGCTGCTGACAACACCAACTGCTATAAAGATAGCAGAAAGAGCGTCATGGATCCACCTGTCACACAACAAGAAACAGAGGTTCTTAGAGGAAAACTCCAGCGACGGTAAGGGGAAGTCTGACTACAAAGGGGGTTAAACCTTTTAGTGGTTAATCATCTCAATGTCAGTGAAACAACCAACAGATCCTTACTGTCTTTAGGGAGCAGAGTACTCTTAAGATCCTCAAACACACATCCACACACTCACTTGACAAGAACACTGTTAGCTGACAAAAGGAGGTGAAGTGCTGGTAACCTCTCCCTCCAGAAGATAGGTCATGACTCCACGTGTCAAGACTACGGCCCTGTTGGGCCTACCGCTGGCAACATTAACTGTGGTACTTTTGACATCAATTTCATGGCTGTCTATGAATAAAGAAATTCACAGAGGTAAACGACACTACGAATTTAATGATGATCACCATGATAATGTTTGGTTCCGGATAGCAAATTTGACAGCTAAAAGTTTCAATATGTCTGACTGCTATGTGTACTCATTCATACCTCGACATGCTTCGATCAATCCATGCTTAACAGCCAAACCAGTTCCACTACATGAAGTCATGTGTGTTATAGCTATGTTTACAGCACTAACTACAACCCCAGCCACTAACTTTATGGAATTCACTCAATATTTGCCAAACTGCACCACGGTCACTGATTACAACTTATTACACTGGAGAATACCTGACAAATTCAGTTCAAAGACTAATGTAACTAACTGACAGGGAATCACAATGGCACACTATCCAAACCCACCACCACTATGTTTTAGGAGAACCTGTGCTGAGGGAGATGTGGACCTAGGTGTGGCAAACTGTATGAGTTACTTTCCTGTGGAAGGTACTCGGAGTCATCCCCTTTGAAGCGGTTCCAAGTGTAAGGATAGGCCTGAGCTCTTGAGTACTGTCTTCCTTCCTGTGCTGTGTGTATGCTCAGGTTTTAAACCTAACAGGGGACAACTTTCTTCCACAGGTGATTGGTTTGGTGATCGGTCAGGAAAAGACTCCGAAGATGCAGACGAATCGGATGGGCTGTTTCAGGAAGGGTGGATGCCTTAAGCAACCTCCCTTTCCATCTTTACTATAAAAATCGTAATCACATTTCTATCATTGTCTTTTCTGCATGGGTTGTGCCATAAAGAAAATAACCTTGTACAAGCTTTTCTAAAAAGAGAGAAGTTGTTTGTCTTCAATCCCAAATAAACCAACACGCATCTCTGCACATATCAGTGAGATAAGAAAAACTTTCAGAAGTGAAGTCAACAATGCGGTACATTCCTGAAAAGAAGGACTGCAATGGAGAGCTTAGCAACACTAAAAGCTCTGGGAAAATTCTGGGTCATTCCATCTCACATCATCTCCTTTTAGAACATGTTCTGCTCAACCATCTTTGATTTGCCTCAGATTTTCATAGCATCAAAGATGGATATCTATAAAGGTATCTGTGAAATTTTAGCTTGACATATCAAACGCTTGAATTACTTAAATACAGATAATTGCTTATAAACTCAATTTTAGCACATTTTTTCCACATTCAAATTTGAGATTATATTTAAACAACAATATCTTCAGAACTATTAAATACAAAATGGCAATAAAGTTTCACATCTGAAATTTCTGATCATTCCATTGATTTCAAATCTGCAAATACACAGATCTGTTGTGATAGTGGGATTTCTCTAGTGGGAATTTTCATGCCTTGAAATATATTTAATGGTAATCGGATAAACTTCTGTGAGCAAGACATTTCTGATGAGGCTCCAAGACTCTAGGATTAGGCTACATACCAATACTTTTGTTTTGTCACACCTGCTCAATAAGTTCAACATAAATGTTTTTTCTTTTCATTCAGCTGTGTTGGTACACAACACAGCTGAAAAAGTTTGAGAATCACTGCAGTCAGTTGCCAGGGTGCTGTTTTTCTTGATTAAGGTGCCACTTTATCCTAGTTACTTTCACAAACTTGAAGAACGACTCAACAGAAAGTTCAATATTTTGCTTACTATGGAAGCAGTGCCTATATGTGGCACTGTATCTACTCTTATGACTCTGATGGCTGTTCCAACTATTCTATGAATCCTTCTTCTGTTGCACTGGAGTTGTATTTAGGACAGTGTCCCTGACCAACATCATGCTTGTTTGGTTGAGCAATGATCTGTCATCCTGTCACATGGCTGCAGCATGCTGAATCCTATTAACTGTACAAACAGGATTCTTCCAGTGAAACATGGGTGGAAGTTTAATATGGTACCACAAACACTTAGCTTTGAAAGATGCTACAGCATTGTTCTTGCAGCTTTTTAAAACATTAGCAAGCTCTGAACTTTTCAGAGTTGACTCCCACAGCAGACATTGAAGAAGCAACATTGGACTGAACCCAGCTCCCAGCTGAGCTTGAAAACAACAGTGACCTGGCAAGACATTTAGAGATTGTAGTATCCAGGGTATTGTAACAAAACCAAGGTGTGTGCATGTTATTTAATGATCCTATCAAATCTTTAGTTGGGGTTAAAAAAAAGTACACACTTTGCCTCTGTAATGTTTTGGAGAGTTCTGCAGTGTTGTACAGTGTGCTAATACTAGAAAGGTATCCCAAAACCTTGCTGTTAAAAGGCATAAAATTATCCCTATTTTATTTGTATTTGTACTTCAAGAATGACAGTGTTCTAATAGAAGTCATACTTCCTGTGAGTTACCTCAATATGCAGCAGTGAGGCAGTGAGTAGTGCTCTGCTTCGATTCACTGCTTTTCACTTATATATTCACAGCAACTGCTCTCATGACGTGACAAAACAAGAGGCCCACCTACAAACACTGTTGTGCACTGTCTGGCTGTCCACAGAATGTATATCAAATAGAGGCGCAGAGCAAACTATGGTGTTGTTTCACAAACAACCAACCGTCAGGTTGAGGCCACAGACACTACAAAGTATATCTTTTACTTATGCAGTCCAGGTAGCCAACACTTCAGACGACACACAGCATCTCACAGACAGACAAGACTTGTTAAAGGATTTAAAAAGCAGCGTGCTAGTAAATGTGATGGATAACATAATTATATGATGCCTTCAAATGCTGTATGTTCAAACAATTCATTTTATAACAAGCAAACGTTTTTAACCACCAGAGTTTGAAAAGGTGATTAAGGGCAATAATGACTGTTTAATTTAGCTGCTTTTTAGCTAAACAACCAATGTGACAGACATTTCTACATGATTACTGTCAGGCTTGCTGAACCTCAACATCACTAAATAGAACCTGTCTGGCATTGTGAAGTAGCTAAAGGGTCTCAAAAGGAAGCACATGATGCTACGTTCTAAAGAGATTCAAGAACAGATGAGAAACAAAGTCATTGACATTCATCAGTCTGGAGGGTTACAAAGACATTGCTGAGGCTCTGGGACTCCAGAGAACCACAGTGAGAGACATTATCCACAAATGGAGGAACATGGAACAGTGGTGGACCTTCCCAGGAGTGGACCAACGACCAACATTTCTCCAAGAGCACATCGATATCTAATCCAGGAGGTCAAAAAAGAACCCAGACCAACATCTGCAGACCTCAGTGGCCTCAGTTAAGGTCCATCTACATGATTCCACAATAGGGAAGACACTGGGTGAAAATGGCATCCATGGGAGAGTTATAAGGTTTAAACCACTCCTGGCAAAGAAAAGATAAAGAATTGTCTAGAATTTGCAAAAAAATAAAAATATCTAGATGAGCCTCAAGACTTTTGGGATAACATCCTGTGGACTGATGAGTCAAAGGAGGAACTTTTTGGAAGACATGGGTCCTGTTACATCTGGTATAAAGCTAATACTGCATTCCATAAGAAGAACATGATACCAACAGTGAACCATGGGGGTGGTAGTGTGATGGTTTGGGGCTACTTTGCTTCCACAGGACCTGAATGACTTGTCATAATTGATGGAGCCATGAATTCTGCTCTCTATCAGAAAATCCTCCTGGAGAATATCCACCATCAGTTCATGACCTAAAGCTCAAGCATAAATGGTTTATGCAGCAAGACAATGAGCCAAGGCACACAAGCAAGTCCACCTCTGAGTGGCTCAAAAAGAACGAAATGAAGGTTTTGTCAAAGTCTGGACTCTCAATCTGCAAGACCTTAAAAGACAGTTCAAGCTCATAAACCATCTAATGTGGCTGAATTAAAACTATTGTTTAGAGAAGAGTGGGCCAAAATTCCTCCTTGGTGATGTAAAAGACTGATCACAAGCTGGAACAAACATTTAACTGCAGCTGTTGCTGCCAAGGAACCAACCAGTTATTAGGTTCATGGGGGTAATTACTGTTCTACAGGGGTGATATTAGGTTTTAAACAAATATTTAATAAATCATCATTTATTTCTGTCCGATATTCAATAAATATTGGTTTGATGATATGCAACATTTAAGAGTGAGATATGCAAAAATAGAAGATTTTGGTACTTTAAGTTGAGGAATGACTTGAGAAACAGATAACAAGACTATTCCTAATTTTAGATATATATTATTAAAAATGACAAACACTTGCTGGATCTTGCTTCCTCATTATCAGGGCTTCCCAGTCTTCTCTGTTTTACTGTCTATTTACAGGGACTTGGATTGACAAAAATAAAATTTAGACTTAAAAGGTATTTGAACACATCTCACTGGAAGAGGTTTTCCTATTTTCTGACACATTATTGAGTAAATAACTACAATTAATCACAAAGACAGTATTTGGTTGTGGTGTTTACTGACTGAGACATTTATGGATAAGAGCCTCCTTACTACTTGGCTACACTTTTCTCCTTGTGCCTCCTGCACACACAGTGCAGCAACATCATCCAATGGCAGTATTTTTCACATCTATGGAAGATTTCAAAATGTCTAAATAAAGGCAAATCACCAACCCAATGAAGGACAGATATTCAACAACAGCAGCTCCTAACACTGGAAAAACTGACACAACAGACATGCTGGACCAGATGCTGTGCAGAGAGGAGTTTAAGTCCTGCTACAAGAACATTCTGCTTTAGTCCAAGAGCTTCCCGTGTGTCTTCTTCCAGAACAAATCAACGGTTGAGAACAGCGACTCACTACATGTACAGCCACGCAGGGATCATTCGATTGTTAAAGTAGTGACTGACTAACGGCATCCATCAACTTACTAACGACTGCAGCTCTGACTGATATGACGGTTGGAATAACCAGGTTTCTTAGCTTCTCATCCTGAACCAGCGTAAAGTAGCCTACTAAGAGCCTACTGCACCAATCATTCAGCATCTAATATTGTTATTAGAAAATTACATTTCATATGAAGAGTGGTTGCGAGATGTGAAACTAGAACACAGACAGCAATAAAATAAAGAGGTAAATGAGCCTGAAGCCTGGACACAGCAGAAGGAGGACAACGGGATGGGAACTCTACCTGAACCGACAATGACGGTTTTGGCTCCACAGCAGTTCAAGCAGTGCAAAAAGGACTTGGACTTGATGTTGGTGTTGATGAAAGCCACCGAGCAGCCGATCTTCGCCAGCCCAAACCAAACGCACAGAAAGTCAGGCTCGTTACTCATGAGCAAGGCGACACAGTCTCCTTTCCTCAAATTCACTTTCTCCAGGAAGACGTTGGCCAGCCTGTTGCTGCGCTGATCCACGTCCCGGTAGGTGTGGACCCTTCCATCGTAGATAACAAACGGCTTGTTGGGGATCCGCTGCGCATGCTGGATGAACCTGTCCAGGACCGTGCACACGCTGGATGTCATCTTGAACAGCTCCAGCCTCACGCCGTATCTGATCACCTTCAGCAGGAAGAAGAGGTCCCTCCAAAAGTATGGGAAGCACAGTTTCTGCAAAACATGAGCGGAAAAAACACCCGCGGCCAGAGCTGATAGCCATCCCAGAGACAAAGTCATGTCTGCGGCGGGAGACAGTCAGAAGACACAGCAGAAGACTGAGAGCAGCGCTCACTACACACAGCGCTGCTTCCTCCAGGTGATAACATCGGACTGGCTGAGTGACGTAAGCCAACGAGCAGCCCAACAGCATCAAGCCACACCCACCAGACTGACAAACAACAGATGCTACCTTCAGTCTAAGAGGGGCCAAATTAACGTTGGAAGTGGCTGATATTTAAAAACAAACAACAGCGCTTGAAAAATCTACACACCATGCAATGAAAGAAAGAAAGGATAACAAAAAAAGTCTGTCCCTCAGGCTGTCAAATGAACTCATCATATATGTTGCAAATACGCTGTCTTACATAATTATTTTTGATAATCCAGTGTAATAAATATAAAGAAAAAAGAGACATAATCATAAACGCAGCGATCTAGACCAGGGGTGCTCAATCCTGGTCCTCGAGAGCCCCTATCCAGCATGTTTTCGATGTTTCCTTCTTCCAGCACACCTGATTCAAATGATCAGCTCATCATCAAGCTCTGCAGAAGCCTGATAATGATCCTGATCATTTGAATCAGGTGTGTTGGAAGAGGGAGACATCTAAAACATGCTGGATAGGGGCTCTCGAGGACCAGGATTGAACACCCCTGATCTAGACAGTTTATGACAGGACAGAGGACAGTGTGTGTACTTTATTTTGAAGGCAAAGCCACTCACTTTCCTGTATGAAGGCTTTCTTGCGGCGGCTTGACACGTGACTCGGTAATGACAGTGACAGTTGTGGCGATGAGCTGCCCGAGAGGCTGTGTCCGGAGGGAACAATACCAAGTACACTAAGTACGCACTTGCGTACTTCGTAGTACGGACTTGTAATTATGGGCTCGGAACTACGTACTGCTGAGGACGGAAGGACGCATCTCAGTTAATGTGCAGTTGGAAGAGCAGCGACGCCTTCAGTTTCCATTAACACCATCAAGCTGGTCCAGATGCTGCTGAAGGTCCACAGATGGAGCTGCTGATGTTCTGTCCATGGAGTCTCCAGCAGTCAGTGAGGACCTGGGTTTATTGAGCTGTCCCTCTAATAGAATATGGCTTAAATGTTAATTTCTCACATACATATTGACAAAGCATCTGTATGCTTTGGCTCACTTCAAAAAAAAAATCTGAGTCCATACCCAGTAACAGAGCTTAGTGAGCCATTCTATTGTAGCCTGGGTTTAGTTTTCTTTCAAGTCTCAATTCCATAGCCCACAAAAACACTGGTATTTAAGAGGAGTCACCAGGATTCTGTGATATGATACACTTTCAAATTAAAAGCTCAGAGATCTGCCAGTTAAGTTTTGTTTCGCCTTTAACCTAGAGTTTGTCTGGCTTTCCATCGCTATCTTTGTCTGGTCTTGTGTTGTCTTTTGCATATTGCCAGCTGCTCTCCTAGCTGTGTCTTAGCTGGTTTTGGTCAGTTCCAGCTCTGCATTCTAGCCTAGCACTATGCATATGTGTGTTGCAGTATGCGCTTTGTATTATTCCCCTTGAGTTTTTTGTGTGTGTTTGTTTGCTTCCTTTGCCTTTCGTGTAGTTTGTTTGCTTAATCACTTCCCTGGTTGTTTGGTTTACCTGTTTTGACTCCCTGTATCGATTTGTGAACCGTAGTACTGTCACATACTGTTAATAAACACCTTCTTCGCTCAGTCTCTGGTTTCCTCGTCCTCACTAGTGTCTGTGCATGGGTTCTCCCTCACTAGGATAAGCTGTGACAAGGTGGCATCTGCCTCGACCGGTTGGGGTGAGAGTGGGGATGAAGGGAGTGGAGAGTGGTTGAGGTGGGGCTAGCAGACGGAGAACAGGCAAAGTAACTGTGAGCAGGTGAGCCAATCCCCTAAGAGAGAGAGAGAGAGGATGAGAAAGGCTAAGCAAGAGGGAGCCAGACAGGGGCTAAAGTGGGGATACTGACACATCCTACTTCTGGAAACTCTGGTGACCACAATAAGGTCTTTAAGACATGATGGAGCTTGGTCAGAAGGAGGATTTTAAATTCTATCCTGGATTTTACAAGGAGCCAACGAAGAGAAGCTAATACAGGAGAAATAGGATTTTGAGATTATTAGGACATCCTGATAATCAGGAATTACAAGTGTCCAGCCTTGAAGTTACAAATGCATGGACTAGTTTCTTAGCACCACTCTGAGACAAGATGTTCCTAATTTTGATAATATTAGATGAAAGACGGCTTTCCTACAGACATGCCTTATGTGTATCTTGAAGGACATATCCTGATCACTCTCCCAGAGCCTGGTTCTGTTTCTTCCTCTCCATTAAAAGGTTTTTTTTCTTTGGTTCCTTCCCACTGTTGTCGATGGTTTGTTCGTAGGGAATCCAAAGGGAACTTGGGATTGCTGGATATGTTAAGTGCTAAGAGATGACATATGTTGTGAATTGGTACTATATGAATGCAACTGAAATTGAATTGAATTTGAAAACTTCATGTAAATTAATATCATGTCAGTAACCAGTGATACTTGTCACCTTCGAAGGATGCAGCTGCATCCTTCAAGGCTGCATTCGTCGGCCGCATACGTCACAGCGGTGCGACGAAGGCTGTCCCATTTCGTAAAAACTCGAAGACTCCTTCAAATGCGGCCGACGAATGCGTCCTTCTTTTCCACGGATTTGAAGGATGCATCGATGTATCCTTCGTAGCCCCAAATATCCCAAGATTCATTGCGCGCGGAGACAGTTGGCTCAACCGCTGGCGTTTTGGCTGCTCACAGCTGACAGAGAAGATGGATTCATCAGAGGTGGAGGATTATAGTTTTAAATATAAGTATTGTGTTACAGCTCACTCCGATAGCTAACAATACAAATGTTGAAAACATTAAAAAAAATTAAAAACTGATTAAGTTACGTTATTGATGTGAGCCGCTCAGACAGTCTAGTCCCGTACCACCGGACAGTACAAGCCCCTCAAGTCTTCAAGGATATAAAACATATTAAAAACAAAAAATACAATTTCGGGACCAAATTTAGTCAAAAAATGAGGTAAAATTACAACCTTGTCTCAGATAAAAAATTCAGCATTTCGGGTTGCTAGGCAATCAGAGCGGCGCTTCAGGACGTCCTGACGCAAGCAGGAAGTTCGTCATAGGCTAGATCGTCTCATTAAACAAACGCTCATACAGCCTACCCATCCTTCGAAGGACGGGTAGGCTGGGTCCTTTGAAGGATACAGCCCCTGAATTGGGACACAGCTACTGTACCTCGAGCGGAGGAGGACATTGGATTTTCTGCTGTACTGCAAGCTAACAAAAAGACATTCTCTTTCCGGCTGTATCTCGAGAAGAGGAGGACATTGGATTTTCTGCTGTATGGCAAGCTGGGAGGACGACGTTCTCTTCTCCGGAGCACAAGACGGTTTATTTGTTCGTTTTCTCATTGGACTTGGAGTATCGTGAATACTGTTTGCTTGTATGTGTGGGACCACCATCACCGCCAGTAAGTTGACTGTGAACTTTTTCGCGCGCTTTCCATTGTTCTGTTGTTTGCTTATTCTAAACTGTTTATCTGGTCTTGATGCGGGTTTGGGGAAGAGCTAAGGGGACTTGTGGATAAGAGGGGACATTTGAATTGTGTTATAATTGTTATTTGTTGATCTTTTTTGCTAATCATCCAGTAAATGAGGCTGTTTTTATGTTGCCTAAATGTTATATAATTTATGGGTCCCATTATTATTATCCAGGCCTAATTCCAAGAGGTAATAAATAGCTTATTTGTTAGTTTTACTTTAGTAGTAATATCCTCTTACTTAGGTGCACCTTCATGGTATCCACCAGCAACTATAATGAACCCAAGCACCCGCCATTCTCAGGTAAGATCTTTATAGAGTGGTGAATGGGTGCTACACACACATATTAACTTAAACTGGGAAACAGAGACTACTCCTCCTGGTAAAGATGTGTCTAATGTTTTCTCCTCTGTCTTTCTGTTAGGATCCCAGCTTCTGCGCCTGGTCCCCCCTCCTCTCTCTGCTAGGAGCTGCTGGTCTCTCTCCTGCAGCTGCTGCTGTTTTACAATTAATCAGCAGCAACTCCGGGCAGTCGTGCGCAAGCACACCACCTCCACAAAGACCGGCTCCACAGTTCACCTGGGGCCAGATCATAGTTTTGAACTACAGCTGTAAGTTTCAAGCTGCAGTTTTCAGCTTTAAGCCTTATGCTACCTGCATAGCTCTAGCCTCACGCCTGCCTTTGTCGAGCCTGCCAGTTCCCCCAGTTTGTATTCTCTCAGCTTTGTGAGTATTTTCGATTTTCCTGTTTATAATAAATAAATCTTTTAGCATGATCCGGTCTCTGTGTCCACATTTGGGTTCTCCGACGCCCCATGACACCTTCTCTCCTTCTCTAACTCTCGCTCTCTCTCTCAGCTCAAAACCACAGGAGAGTCAATGGAGCATGAAGACTACGTGTTATCAGAGAGCACCCTCAGTTTCAGCTGTGCAAGCTTTCCCCTTTAATTAATAAATCCAACATTAAGCTTCCCGATGATGAGTCCTTTGTTTGTGAAAAAGTCCAAATGGGGACACTAATGTCATTAGAAAACACCTCTGAAAAATCTGTAACTATGCTATCCCCAGAAAGCGTTTGGTAATGTAGCCATGAGTTAAGTATATTTTCAGCAATAGAGGAATGAGTGGTCTTATTCCACTGGTAGGGTAAAAAACATGGCTGTCACATTAGATTAATTTGGGAAATTCTGATTTGTAGACCAAACTCAGTTAGTTGGTAGTGTCGGAGCTGGATCCCAATCTACCAGAAATCAAACTATGTGTGAGAATGCTCCTGCGCATTCGTTTAATGAAGCAATAGGAGAAGATATTCAGGTCTCACTCAAAGTATTTAATTAGCAGATAGTTGAATAAAGCATACAGTGCTCTGGATCAAACTGCTCACCCTGACACCAATAGAGTTAATGTCAAGGCATGAAGTCTAACTGACTGCCTCTCCCTGATCCAGTGTACTTATACTATTACATGAAGACATGAGCACAGAATGTATTGTATCTAGGTGGTTGGTTCTTCTGTGTCCTTGGGCCTTCTCCCGCTATCTCTCGTGTAGCAGAATCTTCCCGTTGTACTTACAACTGCTGAGCTGCATCCTGTTGAAACCTGCTTGTGACAGAGAAATATACACACAAACAACCAAATCCTGTTTCTACTTACGCTCTACTTGGGCTACAATTATTTACAGTTTATACTGATCAAGAGAATAATAAGAGATTACAAAACATTAGTCAAAAATATATGATCCTGACAATCCCCCTTTTGAGCTCCTCTACAGGAGATCAATCACACACTCGTCTTCATCAGTGACGTAGCCAACTCGTCGCCCACTCGCCCACTCCTTCTGCCATAGCTGTACCATCTGAGCCTCTTTTGCTCAGCTTCACTTGTGGCAGAAGTGTGTAGCGAAGCTTTTGACCTTGGTATGTGAATAAGAAAATGTCCCTGCATTCCTCAGCCAGAGGCAGACAGAAGAAAGTGTTAGCCAGATCAATGCATGTAAACCAAGTGTGCTATGGTGTCGAAACAGATAAAGCGGTATAAGGATTGGGAACAGGAACTGTGGGAGTGCACCTGATGGAGTTGATTCTGTGGAGATCATGAGCCATCCTATATTTACCTGTGTTCTGTTTCTCGATAGGAAGAATAGGAGTGTTCCAAGGAGACACTGAGGCCTCCAATACTCCTGCCTCTAAGAGCCTTCCTCAGCTACGGGTTTGTGTGCGTACTGCTGTTGTCAAATAGGTGTGTTGTCCGAAACAGAAAAAGAAATGGGTTTCCACTGAATACAGTGGCCCAAATCAGTAGGTCCAGTAGACCATAATTCAGCAGGCAGGTCATATAGCATATCTTTTGCACTGTCATGACCTGAGCGTTCCCTGCCATGCTGTCTTTCAATGAGTTTATGCTCCAGCAATAGTTGGTTAGTAGTTTTAATGCTGATGCAATGGGCCTGATGTGTTGCATTAAATAGAACCTGTGGTTTCTGTGAGAAGGTTTTGACCATTGGACCTAGATCTTTGGCCTGATGATTGGGGTGCAGAAGAAGAGTGATATGTGGTGCAGCTTCACCTGACATCTGATACGACCGCATTTGTTCTGCAGTGAGTTTAGCATTCCCTGCCATACCCTGTTCACCCACATAAATGTAGGAGGAGTCAATAGACCAAAGCTGATCCTCCACTTCCACAGAGAAGCGTTCATGATAAAAATCATCTCTCTCATGATCATAATAGACAGTCAAATGAAGGGGATCCAAAGGAGGAAAGTAGGGGGCAAGAAGAGAAATGCAAGGTTTCCAGGCCATAAATGCGGACAACAGACCCTCATGCTCAGGTGTTTTCAGGTTGAAGGAGTTGAATCTGGGGTCAGCAGCCACTGTCCATTCGAAAGCAGTCCATACAGTGAACAATTCACTGATTCTCTGTTGGGAAAAGTCAGAATAATCCCATCTGGTGAGCAAAACATTGAAGCTCCCACTTTCAGGAGAAAGTCTCGGCATCAGAAGTAATCAGCCACATCTCTTCTCCGTTAACATTCATGACCGGAAACTGCCCAGCTGCAGGAGTGGGTGCAGCTGCAGCATATGGAGCCTGATGAATTGGCCTCTGTGGGCCCAGTCCCTGGCCTCTTGCAACACCTTGTCCTCTAGTTGGTGGAGGTCTGGGTGTGTGTGGGACAGTCCCGTCTTATGTGTCCAGGTAGGCCACACCTGTAACAGAGTGGCTCTCCGCTGACCTGATCTGGTTATATGGTGGCAGATGAGGCAATATTTCTTTCAGCAGCTCAGGATACAAAAGTGCCGCTGGAGCCTTATCAGGTTTACACTCCTCTTTTTTTGGTGCAGGCTCCAGACCTAGTGATTTTACATTGTTGCCTTTAGGAGGCTGGCCTTGGTGCGCTCTGATACCATCCATTGCACCACATGCCAGACCCATGTTATAAATTAATTGTCTATGCGCCTCTTTATCCTTGAGTTCCTGCTTCACTTTTCTCCTTATTATTAATCCTGACTGTGGGTTGTTTCTGCATTTTTTTATTTCTATATTAGTTCTTTCTTCTTCCTCCATTAATATTTTATTATAATATAGACTGGCAGTTTGGTTATCTGTGAACTTTCCCTGTCCTTTTAACTCTTGCTACTTGTTTTCGTATTTCTCTTTGAGCTGTTTTTGATCTTTGGGGTTTTGTTCCGCTCATTAATCGCTTCAAGGCTACTTCTCACTGCTGCCTCACAGTTTCTATGGGGGGGCATCCCCCTTGCTCTGCACACTCCCTATCAAACTCACTCTCCATGACTTTTCTGAATTTAACACTTTTAATGACAATGGGTTAAGATCCAAATGAGAAGAAGACAAATGACTAAAACCAGCAGTCACGCTACAATTGCTAAACCTGCACACCTTCTCTCCTTATTGTTTTCCCAATGTCAACTACACACCCCCAATTCTTCCTCTCCTTGCCTCATGTGCGTGTAATACTTACCTCCTGCCCCGTTTGTATAGAATTCACCTGAGCAACCAGTCCAATCAGATTCAGTATTTCAGAAACTTGATCCTTAGATCACAGAGTGGACAGTGTGACCTGCTTGTGTTATCACCGTTAGGTTTCCACAGGCCTCACTCCTCACCCCTAGTTTCCTATCAAAGCGAATGTGGACTAATAATAAATTTGAAATGTAATAACAGAAATACTTTTTCATTTTCAGGATAACGCTGCTTTTTTTGACTCATAAATAAAATGACTAATGTATCTGCCAAACTGCATTTTCATTTTCTTCTTCAGACTGCTCATTTTGTTACTCAGTTCAAATGGAAAAGAAAAAGACGTTTAAGATTTATTTTCAAAAGATGCCCCAGCAAATAGTTATCAAAATTCAATTTGAAATGTCAAATTTGAAAATTAAAATGCATTAGCAGAAATGCCTTTTCATTTCAAGGTTATGGCTGCATTATTTGACTCATAAATAAAGTTAATAATTAATCATCCAAACTGCATTTTCATTTTCTTCTTAAGGTTGCACATTTTCAGACAGAACTAAAAAGAAAAGGCAAGGAGGAAATTGCTTTTTCGTTTTCAAATCTGACCAGCAAAAAATGGTCCAAAACTCAGTTTGACTTCTCAATCCCAGGCAGGGGGCGCAGGAGAGTGACATCACTGGCCGCTCTGCTTCTTCTGACCGTGATGCGCATCTGATAGGCTCGGAGGCAGTGTGCATACTTGAGCTGATCTCTGCCTGAGCTGCTGAGGGAGGCCGCAGGCCGCCTGCCTGGAGACTCTTTCACCAGATCACCGGTCTCAGCCACACCAGCTGCTCAGATTCTGTCCCTGGCCAGCCTTTACTAAGGCTCCCAATCTGTTTCCTGCCAGTCTTCCCGAGCCGACGTTGCTGGACCACCCTGCAGCGTCGGACACTCACCCCTACTATTCTGCCCCACGCCTGCCACTGACCAGCTCCGGCAATCCTGCCCCCCTTGCATCGGCGACACACTGCCCGATCCTGCCCCTGACATTAGTCACTGCCGGACGCCGGACGCTCCAGCGTTCTCCTGTCTTCACCAGGTCCAGCCTCTCTCACCATTGTTTTGACGATGTGACCGATGTATTTTATTAAATCAACCTGACGTGATGCTGCTTGTTGTTATGGTGGGAGGCTGCTGTTTGTGCTGTGAGTGTTTCGGTGAACAAACACGAGCTAAGCTTGAAGTTCTGCTGTGGATGTGTTCCAGTGAATCCACAGACTAACACACAACAGAGGATGAGCTTCTGTGTTGTGGGTTTTGTTTGGTCAGAAAATAATTACCTTTGTGTCTCGTTATTAAACAGGCTGCCCATGTTAACTTGTGACCGGTCACGCCTGTCTCAAAAAATGCAGCTTTATTCTGCAAATGAAAACGTATTTCTGTTATTACATTTCAAATTTAGTATTGGTCCACATTCGCTTCGATATGTCAGGAGATAACAGCGTGATTCCTACATTCTACCTTGAATTCTTTAGAAGCATAGAAGAAATGTTAGGCCCTCCTGCAGACCACTGTAAATGGATTGCTGTATTATACAAAGACTTCACGGAATCTTCTATTGTTACATATTTCTCACACATAAAATTTTCAGATAATCAAACTAATATTTATACTTACTGAATACTAGACAGCGATAACCCACAAAATACAAAATGCTGTTTTTAAATTATGGTTTATTGAAGGATTATTGAAAACTTATATCACCCTCGTGAAAAAGTAATTACCCCATGAACCTAATAACTGGTTGGTACCTTGGCAGCAACAACTGCAGCTAGATGTTTGTTACAGCTCAGGATCAGTCTTTTACATCACCATGAAGGAACGTTGACCCAATCTTCTCTGTAGAATAGTTGTATGAGCATGAAGTGTCCTTGTAAGGTTTTGCCACAGCATCTGTATTGGATTGAAATCCAGACTTTGACAAACCTTCATTTCGTTCTTTTTGAGCCACTCAGAGGTGGACTTGCTTGTGTGCTTGTGTGGGTCATTGTCTTGCTGCATAAACCATTTATGCTTGACCTTTAGGTCATGAACTGATGGTGGATAATCTCCAGGAGGATTTTCTGATAGAGAGCAGAATTCATGGCTCCATCAATTATGACAAGTCATCCAGGTCCTGTGGAAGCAAAGCAGCCCAAACCATCACACTACCACCCCCATGGTTCACTGTTGGTATCATGTTCTTCTAGTGGAATGCAGTATTAGCTTTACACTAGATGTCATGTGACCCATGTCTTCCAAAAGGTTCCACTTTTCACTCATCAGTCCACAGGATGTTATCCCAAAAGTCTTGGGGCTCATCTAGATATATTTTTTTGTAAATTTCAGACAAGCCTTTATGTTCTTTTTGGTCAGTCGTGGTTTTCCCCTTGCAGCTCTCCCATGGATGCCCTTTTTTATCTTCTTTATATTGGAATCATGTTCACTGATCTTAACTGAGGCCACTGAGGTCTGCAGATCTTTTGATGTTCATCTGGGTTTTTTTGTGACCTCCTGGATTAGATATCGATGTGCTCTTGGAGAAATGTTGGTGGTTGGTCCACTCCTGAGAAGGTTCACCACTGATCCATGTTCCTCCATTTGTGGATAATGTCTCTCACTGTGGTTCATTCTGATGAATGTCAGTGACTTTGTTTCTCATCTGTTCTTGAATCTCTTTAGAACGTGGCATCATGTGCTTCCTTTTAAGACCCTTTACCTACTTCACAATACCAGACAGGTTCTATTTAGTGATGTTTAGATTCAACAAGCCTGGCAGTGATCATATGTGGGTGTGGACGGTGAAACTGAACCCAACTGACAAATGAATTTGGTCATTTACTAGATTGGTAGCTGGTGGGGAAATTACTTATCCACTTAGGGCCAGATGGGCTGGACAGCATTTTTCCTCAATAAATGAAATAATCATTTGAAAACTGCATTTTGTGTTTTCTGGGGTTGTCTTGTCTTATGTTAAATTTGTTGATGATCTAAAACATTTAAGTGTGAAAAATATGCAAAAATAGAAGATTTAATAGTTTTGCACTTCACTTTAGGTGGTTAGTTCCTACCCTCTAAAACAGTCTGGAAGAGTTTACCTGCAGCAAGACAGATATACACTGCTATGTGACACTGTTCAGATAAAGACTGGCTTGGATTTGACAAAAAAACTGCTTGGTTAGGTTAAAGGAAAGATCTGTGTGGGTCAAAATAAGAATTTAAGGTTAAGGGTATTTTGTTGTTATGCTTCCAATGGTAAATAAGTGATAAAACTTAAAAGAAACTATGTCCAACCCTATGTGTGATGGGTTTGAAATAAGAAATGAAAAGTGTTAACCAATCCAATGTTCTGTTGACTTACCCATTCACTCACAGACATATCCATTCATTCACCCACTATGTACTGTTTGCTACATAGAACATTCATTAGAGAATATGGGACAGCTGTTGATAGAGTTCTTAGTTGTAGCATTGCTGTACAAATATGCGCTGGATATTTATTCTTTATAACTATTGCATAAACGAGCATCTATGCCACATTTGAGACAATGGACACTACAAAGTTGCAATTTTTATATATGTACACGTGGTAGCTACTTGACATATCTCTGCTCAATATTGAAATTAATATTTTCAACTCAAATCTGTAAATATAAATTAAGAAGTGGAGAGTGAGTGGGGTGGAGGTGGGCCATGCAAATGTCTCTGGGACATGGACCGCCAATGACACCATCTCACAAAGTGGTGGAGATATAGAAAACAGCTATTTCTTTGCACCAGGCTGTAACCGTGTTTATTCCTGCTCTAGGGTTGGCCATTTGAACATGGAGGTCTTCAGGGATTGTTTTGGTTTGAGAGTCACTCTCAAGAAGCCATTTAAGGAACTTAAGTTTTTGGCACTTAAAATGTTAATTCTTTTAGGCCCAGGAGCTGTTTGGTTTAGACTGAGCAACTCAAGAGTCAAGTGCATTATAATACTGCTCAGGCAAAAGAGGAAATGAGCCACTATGCGGCTGAGATGTCTGAGGAGTATTATTGTGCTGTCCTCGCCGCACGTTTCTGTATGCTGCTAGACAGCCAGCGAACCAAAAGGAAAACTCCGTACACAAGGCTTTCTTGTCTTGTTTTATGGAGCTCTCAGAACACATACATGTACATGCGTGATGTATGTGAGTAGCTGATTGTGATGATTGTATGATGTGAGATGAGATGATGTGTCATGATCCCTGCTTTGGTCCTGCCTGTCTCCCTCTTTCTGTCTTTCTTTCTCTTTTCTTCTCCCTCTTTTTCTCAGCTTTTCTTCCCGTCTTTTCTTCACTCTCCCTCTCCTTCTCACTCTCTCCCTCTCACTCTCCCAAGCTCTGCCTGCAGCTTGATTACTGCATTTGTATCAGCTGCAGGCAGCAGCTCACCTGCACTCCATAATCATCAACTATGCTTCCCTGTTCCCTGCGTTTCCCTGCTGTGTTCTGCTATCCCCTGTCTGATGTTCAGTTTTTGGTAATGTGCCTCCGTGGCGTTCCGTTCATTTTTGCTAACCCTTTGTGTTGTCCTTCTGTTAGTTTGGTTACTTACTTCTAGTTTTATTTTGTGGGTTTGTTTAGATTTGTCCTCACCGTTCTCTGATTAAGTTAGTGGGGTCTAGTAGTTTTTGCATATTGATTCTGTGTATTTAGTTTCTTTATTCTGTCTGTGATTGCAGTACTTTGTGTTCTGTTGGTTTGTCACGTTCCAGTTGGTTATAATTTGTGGGGTATAATTTGTGGGGTTGTTTAGATTTTGTTACACCTGTTCTTAGTTTTGAATCTTGTGGAGTTTTGAAGGTTTTGATTGTTTGTATTAGGTTTAGTTTCAGTTCTCCCTGGAGTCTTGTTCTGTATTCTGTTTTGGTGTATCTGTGTCCTTCAAGTAAATCTGCTGGTTTACACTCCACCCATCTGTCTGTCTGTTACTCTGTGTCTGCGCCTGGGCTCTCCGACCGCCCGCCGTAACATGATGTGATGATGGTAACTGCAACACAGAAAAAACACAACTGTAATTACATGTGCGCGCGACACGAGCGGCTAGCTAACACATGTAACTGCTAACGTAACGTCATTCACTAAACTTATGTCGAGTGGTTTTCGGAAACATTGTGACCTAAATGAACTCAAAAAATACATACTCAAAGTGCTTTGTACACATATAATACTTACAAAGACGAAAATCTTCCAAGGTACAAACGTTTTAGAACAAAAAGCGTGATGAGCTGTTCAGGCTCCGTACTGCCATCCGGCTAGCTTGTTTTACCGAGAGAAAACTAACTTTTAACTAACTAACTTTTTAGACTTACCTTTTAACAATTCTTATCACACATTTTAAATTTATTTATTTCCATCTATGAACTTATTTAAAACTTTTAACTAACTTCTTGTTCTTATAAAAATATTGATGACCTTAGTCCAAAGACATGACAATTATACTCATCTGGCATTCTCAGAGGATAAAAAATCTCATTATCTAACAGTTGATGTTCTTTTTCAAAATCTTCTTTTGATAACAGACAGATAGCCTAAGTCAGTCAATGTAGAGTACAGCTTCTGAAGCTCTAATTTAATCTGCCGCATGGCAGTTTTGTAGTGAACAAAATTTACAGTTGAAAATTTAAACGTCCGTCTATCCATCTCCTTTCTTCTGCTTATCCAGAATCAGGTTGTGGGGCTGCCAAGATAAACAGGTCATTCCAGACATCCCTCTACCCAGCAATGTTTTCCAGTTTCACCTGGGGAATCCAGAGGTGTTTCCAGGCCAGATAAGATATTTCATCCCTCCAGCAAGTTCTGGGTCTACTACACTGTCTCCTCCCAGTTGGAGGTTCCCAGATAACCTCCAAAGGAAGTCACAAATGATGCATCCTATTTAGACCACAGAACCACATCACCTGGCTCCTCTCAACACAAAGGAACAGCAACTCTATGGATGTCTGAGGCCTCACCATATCTCCATGGATTCTCCTATGGAAACTCATTTCAGCCGCTTGTACTACAATCTTCAGACACTACTCAGTGCTTACGACTATAGGTGAAGATTGTAACATAGACTGAACAGTAAACTGAGAGCTTCCCCTCCCAACTCAATTCCCTTTTCACCACAAGAGTCCAATACAACACCTGCTGATGTTGCACCTATCTGTCTGTCTGTCTCTATTTCTCATGACAGGATCCTGATATACTTAAACTCCCTTGCAGTATTACAGTACAAGAGACAGTCAGATTTGCCAGGTAACTATGTAGTAGCTGAGTGGATCTACCAAACAGGATACATTTAACATCCAGCTTTGGAACAAAGTCTTTTTAGCATTATATTGTGTGGTTCACTTGATACGTTTAGATCAATACATATTTTTTTGAAAAACAATATTAACACAATATCGGCATTCATTGAACATGAATGTTTTTAGCAGCCTTGAATCAACACCATTTCCCTTAATCTTTTGTTATTGCAGATGTCTGAAGAGGCAAGCTAAGGAGCTCTTCGGGGTTCAGGAGTCATAGCTCAGACATGTGTAATAACACCAAGGCAGAGAGGACTGATGCTGTGGAAGACAGCACAGCAAAGTTAAAAACAAACGTCAGTTTAGAAAGGGGCATTGTTGTAGTTTAATTGTTAAGGACAAAACCAAGTTGGTATCTGCACTGCTGCGTGAGACCTGTAGTTTTCCAGAAGGAAGGTTTCAGTTTCATATTGCAAGTGTTCAAGTGTTGTAGAAGTACATCTGTCTGAGAATGTGGAGTGTCAACAAGAGGAACATACTTCACTTTTTTTTTTTTTTTTTTTTTTACAAAGTATAATGAACTAATGACAGATAGCATTGAGTTACAGAAGCCAGTGGAACAGAGGGTAGGCAGTAAGTGACATCATGTCTATACAATCAAGCCTCCAGAAACAGCCATGGATTTATAAAGGAGAACTGGATACTTGAGTCAGAGTTGACACCCTCAAATGAAAATTGCTCACCTGGCATATGAGCAATAAAGTCTTCAAGCTTCTGTGTTGTGCAGCCTACTGCACATGCAGTTTAGTGTTTCCTCTCTTGGGCCTATATTTTTTTGTCGAAGCTGCAAGTACCATTGGGAAAATTTGGGAGCAAGTCTACGTGGCAGCACTTTGCAACCACTGGAACAGTGCTGGGGTGTGCAGCCATTCTAGTATAGTACTTAAATCTTGTTAGTACAACTTCTGTGTTAATCAAGTGATGAATGTTGGCACAACAGAAAGTCTTTTCCATGTACACAGTCACTAAAAAAGGGGCAACCAAAAAATATATTTTCAGAGCATTACAAACCCAGTAAAATTGTACTCTACACTATTTCTTTTATAAGTGTTTAATCCATTTTATCCATAAACATTTGGAAAGTCTAGAAGAGCCATATGAATATTAAATATTTAAATAATTTATGTGTAAGAGGAGCTAACAAGATGTCAGCCTAACCAACAGCTACATGTTGCTTATCAATAAAACCAAACTATGGGTCTTCATAAGCTGCTTGTACTAGTAACCTATGGGATCACTATAAGTCATATTTTATGGGAGGGCACTCACCATGTGTCTGTTAGCTGCTGAACTGCTCAACACTAAAGTGAGTCATTTTTGAAACACAAAGAAAAGCAGTCATACGAGAAGAACTGGCTCACTGGTTTGTTCACTTTTCCTTCTTTGCAGTTTGGTTTGTGGGAATTGCTGACACTTTGGGACTTTAAGACTAGATGTTCTGACAGCAAAGCCATATTAGGTAGTCCCACAGGGCTGCTTGTGGTGATGTAATTTATTTTACATTGCTCTGTTTGAGTAATATCACTATATATTATCCCACTATTTTACCATTGTGATTTTATATCATTGCTTTACATTTAATTGTATTTTCATTGATGTCTATTAGATATACTTAATGCTACAGAACTATTACAGTATAGTGTACTTTACTACTGTACATACTACTGTATTAAATTAAAACTGTATATACACTATATTACCAAAAGTATTTGCTCACCCATCCAAATGATCAGAATCAGGTGTCCTAATCACTTGGCCTGGCCACAGGTGTATAAAATCAAGCACCTTGGCATGCAGACTGTTTTGACAAACATTTGTAAAAGAATGGGTCGCTCTCAGGAGCTCAGTGAATTCCAGAGTTTGGGAACAACAGCAACTTGGCCACCAAGTGGTAGGCCACGTAAACTGATGGAGAGGGGTCAGCGGATGCTGAGGCGCATAGTGCAAAGAGGTCGCCCACTTCCTGCACAGTCAATTGCTGCAGAGCTCCAAACTTCATGTGGCCTTCAGATTAGCCCAAGTACAGTACGCAGAGAGCTTCATGGAATGGGTTTCCATGGCAGAGCAGCTGCATCCAAGCCGTACATCACCAAGTGCAATGCGAAGTGCCCGATGCAGTGGTGTAAAGCACGCCGCCACTGGACTATAGAGCAATGGAGACGCGTTCTCTGGAGTGATGAATCACACTTTTCCATCTGGCAATCTGATGGACCAGTCTGGGTTTGGAGGTTGCCAGGAGAACGGTACATTTGGGACTGCATTGTGCCAAGTGTGAAATTTGGTGGAGGAGGAATTATGGTGTGGGGTTGTTTTTCAGGAGTCGGGCTTGGCCCCTTAGTTCCAGTGAAAGGAACTTTGAATGCTTCAGGATACCAAAACATTTTGGACAATTCTATGCTCCCGACCTTGTGGGAACAGTTTGGAGCGGGCCCCTTCCTCTTCCAACATGACTGTGCACCAGTGCACAAAGCAAGGTCCATACAGACATGGATGACAGAGTCTGGTGTGGATGAACTTGACTGGCCTGCACAGAGTCCTGACCTGAACCCGATAGAACACCTTTGGGATGAATTAGAGTGGAGACTGAGAGCCAGGCCTTCTCCACCAACATCAGTGTGTGACCTCACCAATGCGCTTCTGGAAGAATGGTCAAATATTCCCATGAACACACTCCTCAACCTTGTGGACAGCCTTCCCAGAAGAGTTGAAGCTGTAATAGCTGCAAAAGGTGGACCGACATCATATTGAACCCTATGGGTTAGGAATGGGATGGCACTTAAGTTCATATGTGAGTCAAGGCAGGTGAGCAAATACTTTTGGTAATATAGTGTAGTTAGACATCCTGGCTTTTGGAGTAGCACTGATTGACTTCCTCTGTACAAATATCTACACAATTCTTTATAGTGCACCTTCTCTAATGGCACCTTACTGGTTACATTACATCTGGTTAACTGTTGATGGATGCAGCAGGTATGGTTCCCAGATATTGTGCTACAGCTCCACTTTCTGGTAAATTAAAAAACTGCACAAACATTACTGCTGAGGATTGCAGCACTTTTGGAGTGGAAGCAGCAGTAGAATATAGGAAATAGAACATTTTAATATAACATTAAGTTATTCTGAAATGAACAACTTAAATAGTACTTCAGTGCCTCTTTTAATATGAGGCTTTTATGTGTCTGTTACTTTTAATTTGTCTCTTTATATTAAAGCAATTGTCCCAATGATACACCCACACCCTGTAAAGCAGCTAGTGCTTAGTGGAATCACCGAATATTTCCTCATCTTTGTGTTTTTGACACTGACACTTGGTACATTTCAAATTCAAGATGGAAATACTCAATTGTGGTGCTGATTATTTCAATCATGAACTAAGCATTAAAAAATCATCACCAATCATCAAAGAGGTGATTTTGACCAGAAGGGGTCTTCAGTTTTAAATTTAAAAAATACACATTTCATTTTTTGACTTCAGAGCTTATAAACATGAGTTTGAGATTCAAGATTCAAGATTGCCTTTATTGTCATTGCATAGAATATACAATGAAATTGTGTATACTCCTCTAGTGAAGTGTTCAAAAGAGAGACACATACATTACAATCACTCCACTCATAGCTTCATTTGCAAAAACACAAGTGCACGCACCCTTACCCACACACTAATAAATAAAGTATGAAAAAAATAAAAGTACAAAATAGATTGTACATTAAAAAGATTGCACATGGTGGTGGACCTTATAGTCCGTTCAGGGTGTGTATTGCTGTGGGGCAGAAGCTGTGTTTTAGTGTGTCCAGGTTTTGAGCGATCTATATCGCCTCCCAGAGGACAAGAGGTTGAACAGATGAGGGCCTGTATGGGTGCAGTCTGTGATAATGGCTGAGGCTCTGCTGAGGTAGTGTGCAGTGGTGATCTGGGTGGAGATGGTCCGAGTTGACGTATATTTTCCGAAAGTTATGGGTTCAAGAGGAAAAAATTTGCCTGTTTTATCAGACTCTCCAGAATGCACTGCATTGCTCAGTCAGATTAAACTCTGAGCAATTGCAAGACAGTGAGTTAGGGACACGGTAAAAAACCTGACCATGAGGCACGAGCCCCGTGGTCAGGTTTTGATGTGCAAGCCACAGGTTTTGATGTGCAAGCCACTGCACCATGTTGGTACAGTGGCTTGCACATTACCTGGGTTTGAATCTTGGTCTGGGGGTACGGAATACATTTTAGGACATCCTCAGGTGTCAGACGAAGGTGTCAGTTCTCAGATGAAAAAGCATCAGTTCTCAGGAAAACCTCCGTCGAGTGTCAGACCTCAGACGAAACGGCTTCAGATGAAACTCCTTCAGACGAAACTCCGTCAGACAAAACGGCTTCAGACGAAACTCCGTCAGACGAAACGGCTTCAGATGAAACTCCTTCAGACGAAACTCCGTCAGACAAAACGGCTTCAGACGAAACTCCGTCAGATGAAACTCCGTCAGACGAAACGGCTTCAGACGAACTCCGTCAGACAAAACGGCTTCAGACAAAACTCCCTCAGATGAAATTGTCTCAGACGAAAAGGCCTCAGCTGAAACTGTCAGACAAAACGGCTGTATTTATTCAATTTTTTTCTTTTATTTTGTCTTTATTATTTATTATTATTTATTTATTTTATTTTATTTATTTTTTTATTTTTATTTTTTTTTGGGGGGGGGGCATGAAACGTCATCAAGATGCGACCACAACAACCCTGGCGCGGCATAAAAATACACCGCAGTAAGTTTTTGCTAACGCTAGCCGTTGTTTCTTTTGTTTGTGTCATTGTTAAGATATATTGATTTACTGACTTGTGGTTAAAAGGTAGGAAGAGAGCTAGCTTTATATTATGTTTTTTAAATTGTAATATTAGGCCGATACTATTGTGTGTCGCTAATCGTAGCTAGCTTCAGTAGTAGCAGTCGCTAACAACTACAAATGTACATAGCATAGCATAAGTTTCTAGCTGACAAATATTTTATCTCCCATAAATGATTAGGGAGGCTTTAAATGATTAAAGCTGTGAGGCTATTAAAGCACTTTAAAAACAGTAACGTAATTAGGTCGTGTATTGTAGTAAATGTAATCTTGCCTGTAATTCTTGTTTTGTTTGATATTCAACATGGACAAAGTGTAAAATATACAAACTAGCCTACAGTCCTACAGCATGTGCCACGAGGGATTTTTTTTAGATGATGGTAACGTTTTCCTAACTTAATTACTGACCAGTAGTCCTAAGATTATAGCTTGATAAATTTCAAATAATATATTGTATAGAAACCTGTCAGTTGTGGTTTTCTAGTAATTGCTGCACAGTACATTTCATCTTAAAGTCTAACACTATTATTTTGTAATAACATTTTGCTTGTTTATGTTTATTTATTATTTATTATTAATATGGTACCCGGAAACCCGATCTGTTCCCCACATGTGCAAAAATGGTGTCACATCCTGTCGTTCAACATTGCAATTTACGGCCCTATGCAGCTTATGGTAAATATGTAAGGGATAATGCCCTACGAGTGGTCCATTATCAGAAATGAATGGACGACGCGGAGGACCGTTGCTTCCGCGAAGTCCATTCATTTCTGATAAAAGACACCTCGAAGGGTATTATCCCGCTTATACCACGGTCAGTTAAGACAGAAATAAATTTTAAATCAATTATTAATACGTTAATGTTGTTTTTTACCAGTAAAATCGTAAGTTTTTGACAAGAAGCGGCTGAGGGGACTATTTAATATCTTTTTTTTTCAGACATCGGTGCAAGATGTCAACTGACAGCAAGAGTGAACAGAGTATCCACAATCATCAGTATACTACTGAAGTTAAACTATGGCTGGTTGAAGCTATGTAACTGAGTTTTAGCTGAATAAAGCTACTACTTCTTTAGTAGAATTTTCACCCCACAAATTTCCATAATTCCACTGGCTGGCTATTTTGCATCAGTACAGGTGTTAGAAGATCAGTCAACCTATGGTTGTCACACTTAACTTTTTGTAGATGCAATGATAATATTGTTATTCAACAATGGCTTAAAACAGAAGGAAATCAGCCGTGTACTGGCTTCATCTGGACATGAAATCAGGTAGGCCTGCATTTTGAGAAATGTGTTGCTGTATCAGATACCATTGACATGACATGTCTCTGATATGCACATGATCTTATAATTACAATAGTCTTTTCCTTGTGGACAACATACAATGCATGTGTTTTTATAAGGAAAGCCTGTGTTGTGGTTGGTTTGTGGCCTAACAGTGAGAGACACCTGAGAAGGGTTTTGAAAGTTCTGGGACTGAGTCGGAGAGGCTCCCAGCGACCTCTCACTGAAATCCGCAAAGCTGTGGAAGTAAGCCTTAATAAAACAAGTATTGACAATAAGGCAAAGATATTAACATGTATTTTTGCTGGAACCTGTGTTGCGGGCTTTTTGCAGATAAATTGAATACGCGTAATGAAATGTTAGTTGCTCTGGTTGTATGTGCAGTGTTTTTCCTTATAATTCAAATGGTGTAATATGTTGTGTAATGTGTTGATTTACAGAGTGAGATGAGACAGTGGTCACCTGAACAAGGCATCAGGGCAATGCTGAAACGGGTTCGGGATGTCAGAGGAGTGCGGCCTTGCTACAGGTTGGTCTCTATACTTTGCTCTTAATGTTATGAAGTACTAGCTCATTTTAATTAATTTGTGATCTCCTGTTAATATAGAAATGATGTT
Organism: Dascyllus trimaculatus; assembly: GCA_024666655.1. Lineage (NCBI taxonomy): Eukaryota > Metazoa > Chordata > Actinopteri > Pomacentridae > Dascyllus > Dascyllus trimaculatus. The sequence continues at coordinate 1,478,744 of CM045460.1, forward strand.
GCTGAAATAATGAGGGATCTGGATGCAAGTGGTCTTCAGAGAAGATCTCCTGGCAAGAAGAAAATTGACCGTAGGAATTACATCAGCCATGGCCCAAATGACACCTGGCACATTGATGGTACATATTTTATCTTTTTAATTTAAGTGATCAACTTCTAAAATAGTAAGTGTAGTAATACTCATTGCAGAAACATGTACATTGTTTCATACAGGTAATGACAAACTGAAGTTCTTTGGCATGTGGATACATCTAGGTATTGATGGGTACGTTGCATTCTCTTTGCAGTCTTTTAATGTAAATTCACTGATAATTTAATGTTGCATGAAGATGAGGTGTTGGTGTAGATTTTGTCACACTATGTCCATATAAACTTTCAGTAAAAGTCTTGCTATGATTACACACGTGCCATAAAGATGATTCAGTCCTATTATAGTTATGTGAATATGTGCACCTTTTCTGTTGTTGTCCACTCAGTTTTTCTAGGAAACTTCTTTGGTTGAAGCTAGGCACCTCCAACCGCAAGCAAAGATTTGTGGCAAGATACTTCTACGATGCTGTTCAGGAGCAGGGTGGTATGCACTGTATTGTTTTTAATTGGTTGGAATTCCTATTGAACAGGTAGTGAGTGAAGGGTTTACATTTTGGTAACAATAGAATGTCCTTGATGTGGTTTCAAATACCAAACTGTTTTGGCACAAACAAAAGATTTTCTTTTTGTATGCTCAGGCTGTCCCAAATTGATTCGAGGTGACAGAGGAAAGGAGAACCTTGTTGTTGGTCAAATGCAGATGGCATTTCACATGCGTGAGCTGGGGAACCAGGCATGGCAGTGCTTCAGAATGGGGACATCAGTGCACAACGTGGAAAGTTCTTTTAATTTTTACACAAATATTTTTAGACCTGCACTGATGGCATTTAAAACAATAGTGTAATTTTTCATTGTTTAGAGAGCCGAAGGGTTCAACAGCATTTTAAAGAGGACATGGATCAAGAAATGGCTGATAACATTTGAGGTATAAAAGCAAATGATTTAACAATACATACATAGTAAATAAGAGTACCCTCCTAAAGTTTAATATATTTTGCTTAATTTGATACACAAGCTTGGTGTAAAATGAACACCCAACACCAACAACTGACAATTTAGATGTTTGGTTTTCTTTTATTTTTGGACCACATCTTGGATTAGATAGTTTTCTAAATGTAATGTGTTGCTAGTAAAGGCTTATTGAATCTGTCCCCAAGAAACACATAGAAACTGTAGAGTAAAAGATCAAAAAGGTCCTCTTGTCAGTCAGGAGCATTTGCTTTATTCTCTGGCATTCTGAATTGATCCTAACTGTTGTGTACATTTAAGGAAAAGCATGAAGATGTATTGACCCTATGTAAAAGAAAATTAATGCTGCATACCTTGATTTTCTAGTTACTTTGCTACATGAGATTGTCTTTGGGAATTAAAACTTTGTAGTTGTTTTTGGGCATTTCCTAACCCTTACTGTAATCATAGACTTAAATTTGATTTACGTACATTTAGAATTTGGTTCACTGATGTAATGCCAACACATACAACTTCTGTCTTTTTCAAAATCACATGCGTAGGCCATGATGGAGTCCGGCATCCTCGAACTGGACAACCCTGTACACATGTAAGTCAATAATGATCAGATTAATTGCATGTCACTAACAAATTCAATGTAAATATTAAGTTCCATTTCTTTCTCCATAGCAACTGCTTGCAGTACACACACCTTCCACTCCTTCAGGAAGATTTGAAAACTGAGCAGATAACATGGAACACCCATGACATCCGCAAACAACGCCATGCTCCAGGTCCATTTGGGAAGCCAGACGTTCTCTACACCTCACCACCTCCTGGTATATTACTTGCAAGTTGCAACAAAGGTTGATAATCTTTATTTCACTTTCACACAAGAACACAACATGTCATTTGCCAATGTAATCACACCATTGGAGAAAGTACTGACATTTGTAAATATTTGGTTTTATGTTTTAGTGTTGGATACCTATCTTTTTAATTTCATATTACTAAATCCGTTACCTACTTAAAACAAAATTTCATATTTGAATTTGCAGGCAGGAAAGACATTGAAGCTTCAGCTTAAAGTATTGTAGGTCATGGGGAACTGCTTTATATGCATGCTCTGAAACAGCTTTGCAGTTATTGATTTACTTTTGTCATTCTAAGGGAAAATGTTTCCAATTTTTCTCCCCCAACTGCAGGTTTTGCTGACATGCTGTGTCCAGTTGACACAGACCTCCTTGACTACGCTAAAGAACTCGTCAGTGACAAAGAAGAACCATCAATGGTGGCAAACCAGGAATTCCAAGACATGTGCCATTCTATTTTAGAAAGCAGTCATTTTCCACACACAGCAGATGGTTGTCTTGCTGCATACCTCATGATAGTCCAAGAATTCACTACTGCCATGAATAGGAATACAATTCCTACACCCTCTACATTTGCAGATGCAAATGAGATATACAAATTTCTGATCGGAAAAAGGAGGGGAGGGGAGTGAGTAAGTAAGTGGCTCCCTTGACAAATAAAATGATGCAAATAACTGTGGCAATGTTTTTATTTGAACATTTTCACACTATTGGAAGTTTAGTGTTCAGAAAAAGTGAAACTTTCTTGTTAAACAATGTTTTCCAGGTTTCAAAGGTCATAATCTACATTTTGATTGCTTGATAATTTTCAGCTTTTTCGTTTTCAACTGTAAGAAAATAAGAAAAAACATTAAAAGCTACTAACAAACAGGTTTCTAAGATTATAATCTACAGTATTTCAGTGCTTGATGAACAGCAGCTTTCAATCAAAAACAGAACACAAAACATATTAGCACAGTGGTAATGATGTACTTTTGACATCATCAACAGACATAACATATAATTCTCATACTAATTACAGTCCTCTATCACCCATAGTATCCAATGTTGGGGGTAATTATTTAGGTAGGATGCACTTTTAACTTTTTTTTATTGATGTGCAGTGAATCTCAGGAAACAGATGCAAGGCAACCATGGCAGTGGGATGCAGCTCACAACTTAATACCACACCTCACAATATGGGTTAATTTCTCTTTACAGTTTTTTTCAGTTGCTTTGATAGATTTCTCAGATCAGAATTTAAAATCTCAAAATTTCTTATTCAACCTCCACATCATCTAGTCATTGGTGCACATCATAAAACCAATTTCTAATTATTTTGGACATACTGCAAATGCTTTGGGACATTCATGCAAATTAATATGCTTGCTATGTTCAACCATTCTGCATGTACTGATTTATGCAATGAACTAATGATTAGATGTTTTAGGGGGCAAGACTATCAAACAGAACCAATGTAAAACATTTTGATCTACAATACATGACATAAGCTATTGATAATGTAGGAAATAGTAAACAATTGTACATAATCCTTTGCATGAATATGCCAAAGCATTTGCATCTGCAGTACGGCATCTGTATTACTTGTTCAAAAGGCTGAGAAATTGCTTTTCTGATGTGCATAAGTGACTTGATGAGGTGGAGGTTGAACAAATAGTTGAGAATTTCAGTTCTGATCTGGGAAAATGAACACAGTGACAGAGAAAAACTGTAATTCAAGACAAGTAGCTTACCATGACATTTGCTGGCTTTAAATCCTGGTGAATGATTTGTTGTGCATGGATATACTCAACAGCCATTGAAAGGTCCAACGCTATGAAACTGGCATCATCTTCTTCGAGCTAACAAGACAAAAGGTAAAGTATATGTAAACTAAAGAAATAGTGTAAGTGTTGCTTAAACAAAACATTATCATGGGGTCAAGTGTGCAGAAATCATAAGTATGTCCTGTAAATGACCTTATTATCATTTTGTATTACTGATTTGGTTCATGTTTTATTATGAAAATGATGCTTTTATTTTGAAGGAGGAAAACGGTAAGGTGCCGCAATCCGCAGCGACTGCTGCAAAATAAAAAGGTAAAACTGACGTAAGAAAAAAGAGCGCCAACAAAAAAGTTGTGCTTGGCAGCAAAAGTAAAGAAAAGGTTATTAAAATACAAGCGACGGACAGTTATTAGCTCCTGGTTGAATGGGAACAAGGTCAGTATTTAACGGTTTTGTTTTGTAAATGTATTTAGTTTTATTTTCTGACTTTACGTGGTGTTTAAGTTGCGTTTTGGCCGGTAAACAACCGTGTTTAGTATGCAATGACTTATAATTAAGGAGAAGGGACAAAGAGAACATACCGTAAGTTATTAATTGTATATTTTGGTTGCTTTATTACAGCTCTTACGGTGTGTTCACATTAAGGAATAAATAAAGGTTGTGAACCATCAGTTTAAGAGACTATCATTTCAACCGGGGATGCTACATGTCCTGCATCTCTTCCAAAATAAATGTACACATGTTGACAAGAACTTCGACTTCCAAATTATCCATAGGTGGAAGTGCAGTAGAAAAAGGCATAGATGCAGCTCTAGCAAATAAAATGCTTTTCTTGCACACATCCTGTGCTTCTGTGGCAGCTAACCTAATGGCAGGTATGAAAGACTCAATACTATTACCAATACTATACTAACACTATATAAAACAAATAATTGAGATAAAAAAATTTTAAGAAATGACAAACACCTAAACATTGTTAATGCAGACATAAGAGAAAGAGTAATGGCACCTTCACAAAGCAGTTGTCTGTATGAAGCACTGCTTCCAGGGTGGCTCCGTGAATGTATTCGGTTGCCAACAAAAAGCAGGTCTCAGTGCGGGCTGCTGCCATGAGTCTGACAATGTTGGGATGAGACAGTCTCCTGATAAAATAGAAGACAAAGAACACAATGTAGTGTCACATTCTTTTACAACTTTAATAAATACTATGAGAAATGTATCATTATAAAACTTTTGCAAACACACAGCACTATCAAATAACAAAAAAAGCAATATAAATCACATTTAAGTTCTTACAAGGACACGTTTATTTCATGTTGGATGTCGTCGTCCTCACATCCTGCAGAGCCAAACACTATCCTCTTAACAGCTGCTGGAGTACCCTGGAAAGAACCTTGATATACCTTGCCAAATGTTCCTTCACCAAGTAGGTTTTCTTCACCATATTTAATTAAAGCCTTGTCCACATATGGAACACGTGGAAGATACACTTGGGGATAAAAACACACATTAACACACATTATCAAACAGCTGCCACTTGGTGCTCCAATCACTCCTGCCGTCAGTTTCTACCCCTGAAGTATGACAACTTGTATTCTTTCTTTGGTTTTCCTCAACCTATGCTTAAAAATATGTCTAATGAGAAATCTAACAAAAAAACATTACTTACATGATGGTACCTTGGGAGTCACGCTGGATGATTCAGGGAAAAACATCAGATCTCCACTATTCGCAGCACCTACAAATAGCTCTTCATCTCCCTCCACTGTTCTCTTTTCACCTATAGGTGCACATGGTGACAGCCCTTGGCTTACAGCTCCACCTATACTTGCAGATAACCCTGAATTTACATCCACCTGTGACCTGCACTGGCTTTCCTTTCTTGCTCTCCCTGTCTCCAATTCACCTGAGCTGGATGTCTCAAAATGTAAATCCTACGAACACATTTGGAGAAAATTTCTATACTGCATGTTTTCCATTGTGTACTAACTAATGTCCGTGACACTAATAAGACCATAATGAATTAGCCAGTTCAAGATCAAGGCTTTACCTGATTTGCAAGACTCCTACCCTCGTCAGTTTCAGGGATTTCATCTGCAAAATAAGACATGTATTAGATTAAAATTGTAACCAAGCAATGGTGCACACATACTACACAAGCATATACCGGTTAAATATTTAATTGCAAAATACAATAAACTAGAAAAGCACTCGGAGAGCGCAGACCTCCGCCAAGCAGCTTATGTCCACCCATTAGGGCTGGTCCGAATAGCAATTTCTGTACTCCGGATATTGAGGTCCAATTAATGACGAATATCCCAATATTTGGCTCGTGTGGGGTAGGGTGTGTGCGTGTGCGCTAAAAGCTAAAAATTGAGCTGATTAATGATGAATATCCGAATATTCAGCTCGTGCAGGGGGTGGTAGGGTTTTGGGAGATGTGGGGAGATAGGGTGGGGTGCGAGGTGCTAAAATCTAAAAATTGAGCCACGGCGATGGATATTCGGGTCCAATTATTGACGAATATACTTCGGGGGGAGGAAGCGGGTCACCAAAATTTAATCATCTGTCCCTTGTCACATTATCAACATTTCCTGAAAATTTCATCAAAATCCATTCATAACTTTTCAAGTTATCTTGCTAACAAACAAACAAACAAACAGACAAACGCCGGCAAAAACATAACCTCCGCTTCACGCTTGGCAGAGGTAAAAATGTCATTCCTTTAGTATTGGCAGACATACAGATACACACCTAAGGTGCCACTTTCACCCTTGCCCACATCAGTTTCAAGGAGTTCATCTGCAAAATAAGACACATATTACACTAAAAAATCTGAACATGCAATGGCAAACACATAGTGCACAAGCTTATATAGGTAGGACATGTAATCACAAGACAAAATAAAAAAATCCTTTCATTTAGCATTGGCAGATATACAGGTACACACCTGAGGTGGAACTTAGATCACCCAAACACATGACTTCTGCAAAAAAACAATATTTTTTACAAAATTAACAAATTGGACAGTAAAGATAAAAGCAATACTTGTTACCCTATCACCTATTAATTACCACATTCTCTCCGTCCAACATAAACTGTCCTTTTCCATGGAGTCGAAAGGTCTGAAACAGTCTTATATTCTTTGTGGAAGTCCTCCTTACTCCACCTGGACCCATCAGAATGGCAAAGGGTGAACTCACTCCCCTCATCATCCCCTGGCCAGAAACTGTTTTTGCCTATGTCGACCAAGTCATCATAGGTTTCATGGCCTTGTAGAAGGATGCGAGGTGGAGTTTCTTCCAAAATTAGTTTCTGGTACCGTCCACACCTTCTGAGAGTTCTAGGCTTCCACTCCATTGGAGCCAGTCTTATCTAACATCAAGGAAAAACAAAAAAATAAAATGTAATCATAAAAAAACAAGGTCTTTACAAAGATATGTATACAACAAATATTCATACAATCTGTGTCTGTGGCTTAGTATTCACAAACCTTCACTAATGATTTTCCACAACCCAGATGTTTATCACTGAGTGGAAATTGTTTTTTCTTTACTTGGGGCTGTAGTAGCTTTTTGGCTTTGCCAAATGCCTCTGCTGCACCTGTAATGTAGTCATACATTTAGACTGACAATTGTGCCAAGCCAAGCGATCTAAACTATTTCTTAGTAACAGTACTAGCTCTTACAACTGGGTATAATTTTATTTTTTCTTACTTAAAAATGCATTGGCACTTCTTGAGTTGGTGTCATCTGCAATATGAGCAGGACAGTGTTATGAAACAAGTGCACTGTAGAATTCCACTACTGCCACAGGCTTCTATACAGTGAACTTCATGTACAAATGTGCTGTCCTCATACTGTATGTTCAATCAGCCTGTTTGACGTAAAGTGCTAACCAGATCACTAAATCAGGAGTCACAATTTTTTACAAGTTGTGCAACAACTATCAATAGTCAAGCCTACCGGTTTTGTCAGCTCCCAGGAGCTTTTTGACTTTCACATCAAAGCCTTTTTTGGTAAGCTCACCTACAAATGAAATTTGAAGTGAAGGGAGTGACAATAATGTAGTACTATGCAGTTGTCAGTCACCAAATCTTGAATCAAATCCACCTTTGATATTTTAACACAGCATCCATCCTGTTGCTATTCGTCAGTTTGTTTTACTGAGCTTTGTATCGTAATAAGTAAACATAAATGATTAGAGCTCAATTCTGTCAGCGTTGTGTGGCAGTTAAAGTCAGCATGAACGTGCCACCGTTACCGTTAAACCAGAATGAAACAGTCCTTACCGTTTTCGAGGTCTTTTTGAAGATCCTCGTAAACCTTTACTTTGTCCATCTCCTGAAATATATATGGATAAATTACTGACCAATTTAGCAAAACATTAGCCATTACTACTAACGTTGATGTATGAACCTAGCTACGATTAGCGACACACAATAGTATCGGCCTAATATTACAATTTAAAAAATATAATATAAAGCTAGCTCTCTTCCTACCTTTTAACCACAAGTCAGTAAATTAATATATCTTAACAATGACACAAACAAAAGAAACAACGGCTAGCGTTAGCAAAAACTTACTGCGGTATATTTTTATGCCGCGCCAGGGTTGTTGTGGTCGCATCTTGATGACGTTTCATGCCCCCCCCCAAAAAAATAAATAAATAAATAAAATAAAATAAATAAATAAATAATAATAAATAATAAAGACAAAATAAAAGAAAAAAATTTAATAAATACAGCCGTTTTCTCTGACAGTTTCAGCTGAGGCCTTTTCGTCTGAGACAATTTCATCTGAGGGAGTTTCGTCTGAAGCCGTTTCGTCTGACGGAGTTTTGTCTGACGGAGTTTCGTCTAAAGGAGTTTCATCTGAAGCCGTTTTGTCTGACGGAGTTTCGTCTGAAGCCGTTTCGTCTGACGGAGTTTTGTCTGACGGAGTTTCGTCTGAAGGAGTTTCGTCTGAAGGAGTTTCGTCTGAGGTCTGACACTCGACGGAGGTTTTCCTGAGAACTGATGCTTTTTCATCTGAGAACTGACACCTTCGTCTGACACCTGAGGATGTCCTAAAATGTATTCCGTACTGGGGTGGTGGGGATCCTCACCATTACACTGACAGTGTCAATGTAACGGTGCAGTTCAAACTTGTGCCATATTGAAAGTGACATGGAAGTTTAACTGGGTCCAATCTAGTAAGATTACTAGTGCAGCTTTTACAGAAATGTGACCAGACTGTGCCTCCAGGCATAACACTGACACAGCTGCTGTCAGATTAATGAACAGAATGTACGTCTGGTCACAGACTGCCTTAACATGCACGTGAAAACGACAAGAAAATTTAGATTATAGCATTTTCATTTTTACTCAGATTTTTAAAAAATGCTATTGTGGAATTACATTTTCAGTTGCAAGTGTATTTATCTATCTATCTATCTATTTATTTACATGTATTATTGTTTTCATTTGCATAAAGTAGCCTTCCATATAAAACTACTGGAGACTGTCTAAAGATGATATGTGTCTCATAACTTTTCAATAAATACTAGATTAGACACTGGGTCTAACAGTTCTTGTACAAACTGAAGGCTTCTGCCATCTCTGGCTTCACTGCAGCTGTTTGTCTGCTTTCAGCCAAAGTGTAGTAGACATGGTTGTGGACATAGACTGTCTCCTTCACAGACAGCGGTCAGTCAGGTCCAATCAGCAGTCCCGCTCTACATCCACAACCATAGACACACAATGACGTGATTGGCCACAAGACGAATATTTGTTATTTGGGACCTGAAGTATGTCTTACAGGCAAAGTCTCCGTCCAGCCCGTGTCCACTTTTCTACATGCTCTGCTTCAAATGCAGCCTGTCATGTAGATAAATCAGGGTGCTTTAACAGAGATGGGTATTATGAGTTGATCCACGGGTGAAGTTTGTGCAGAGTTTAATGAGAATGTTTGCCTGTAAGGGCAGACTGAGGCCTGACAGTATCTGTACCCTGCAAGGCTTCTAGCTAACAGCGGACGTGAAGTGACAGCGGGCTTGGAGGCAGAAGAGGTGTGGAGGGGAAGCTGGACTTCATGTCGGTCTTTCCTATTTAAGCTGGACATACGTTGTTTAAGGACGTCGACCAAAGGTGAGTCCGTGCTGCGTGAAGGAACCGCGTGTCTGTGTGGCGCGGCCTCCTCTGCCTCCATGTGCTCCTGACTGTGAAGCTGCTGTTGATGTGAGGTAGCTCAGCACGGCCTGTTGAAGCGCCCTGCATGACAGCAGCTCGGTACAGGAGGTACAAACGTTACTCCTGATCACAAAGTCCCATTTAGTGAAAGACCCAGGCCGGTCTGTTCCATCTCAGTTCCCAGACCTCAGGATCGAGGTAAATAATAATAAATCACATGAAGCCCAAGGCTGACTTTAACTAAATTAATTTTTTTAATGAAAATGTAATTTCACAGTAGTACCAATGTAAGTTTTAACTGACTAAAAATGAAAATGCAATCATTTTTATTTTCATTTTCACAGACCAGTATGACCATATTAAAATAGCAATGAAAAGGGAGATAGACATTTCATTTTCAAAGACCAAACATGCACTACAGTCTTTTTCATTAACATTTAGCACACATGAGTCAACAACAATGCTTAAATATCACCTTTGAGACAGGAACAGGACTGACAATGCTATCAAGAGTCTAGGTATAATTTTATGCAGTTTTATTACTTTGTAATTATACATGTCATGTCTGCCTTGTCCTGTCTTGACTGATGCATGTGGATAGCAGAGACTGGCTTGTGTGTTCTGATCACACAGAAGAGTAACTGTGGTGTGAATTGCTGAAAACATTAACGTTGTTTTGATAGAAAGGTGTCATGCAGTTTATCACAGCTTACAGTCTTCATGTCCACCCCTGTCTAAAACTAAAAGCTTCTACAGTAGGCTTGTACAGAACCAACAGGACCGTGAAGTAATGGAAGAAGGTGGCCGGGTCTAATGAGTTACACTTTCTTTTGTGTGTGTGTGTGTGTGTGTTTGTCTGTCTGTTCCTGGGGAAGAGATGGCAGCAGGATGCATGATAAGAGCCTGCCTCTGTCAGCAGGTTTAACTGAATCACCTCTTGTATTCCTGTAGATGGGAGATGCTCAGTGAGACCTTCAGCCTGTGCTCAGTGTTCTACTGTCTGCCATCGTGATGACCAATCACTGCACATTGTTACAAGAAGTTTGTCCAAACCAGTGTCTGCCGGCCCATTTGAGCTGCCAGCCTGAGGTGGACTCCGAGCCCATGTGTGGGTTGTCTTATGAGCCACCTCTCCCAGGTAAAACCATGGAGGAGAGCAACGTGTCCGCCAGTGAGCAGCCTCAGGTGTTGACCAAGCTGAATGATCAGCTTATGTCTTCAGGGATTGATGCTTACACCAAACAGCAGTAGGTCATTGATGTGTTCTTTTTCAGACATGTGCCAATACAGAGTTCACAATTTCAACAATGACCCAAGTAAATGCCAATCTGATGGCAGCTCATTAGTGTAAAATGTATCTGCATTGTTTTTTAAAATGTAATTATGCCAATAGAAACACTTGAATTCATGACCAAATATTATTAAACATTCTTTTATTAAGTCTGCTGAAATAATATTAAATTGCAGGGGAATAGTTAATTTCCCTTATATTTACTTGCATGCTTTGATTTTAAGTAACATTTCTAATGGGATACTTTACAGTGCCTCAATATGCTGTAGACGTCACATGCTAAACTGTAACGTGCCTCAATAAGCTGAGTATTTTGTGTTTTCTTTCGCTACTTTACTGTAATAATACAACAGTCCAATCCTGTCCTTTATAAAGCATTTTGCAGGAACATTTGTTAAATTAAGGTGAGATAAGACAATCGTACAGTTTGTGTTGTTTACCTGCTAATGAACTTGGCAACAGCACAGTAGGTTAACTGAGACTTTATTATAGTTTTTTAAGACAAATGTATCAGGAGACGAGAGGACGTGCATTTATTAGAAACAAGAATTAAGTTAGTTGTTCAGAAACTGATAAGCAGCATCATCTAAAATAAACTTAAGTCATTTCTTTAGTGTGTGTGTGTCTGTGTGTGTCTGTTTCTGTCCATTATAAACAAGCATCCTCTCTGCTGCCACCTTCTCATCATCAGTGGTGCACCAGAGAACCCCATGTGTCGTGTCTGTCATGACAGTGGAGCCCTGGAAGAGCTGCTGTCTCCCTGTGAATGTTCTGGGACTCTTGCTACCATCCATCGCAGCTGTCTGGAACACTGGCTGTCTGCCTCAGGGACTAGCTTCTGTGAGCTCTGCCACTACCAGTTTACTGTACAGAGGAAGTCCAGGCCACTGCTTGAGGTACAAGACAGTCTGACAAAACTACTCTATGAGAAGGATGAAGTGCAGTAGCTCGTTAATTTATATCTCATGTAGAAACTGACTGTACTTTAATTTTTGTTCATGGTCTAGTGGTTGCAGAGCCCTGGTCTTCGACAGGAGAAGCGCACATTGTTTGGTGACATGGTGTGTTTTCTGCTCATCACTCCTCTGGCCACCATCTCTGGCTGGCTCTGTCTTCGTGGCGCCATAGATCACCTTCATTTCTCCAGCCAGCTGGAGGCTGTGGGGCTCATCGCACTGACTGTTGCCCTCTTCACCATTTATCTCTTCTGGACTCTGGTTGGTATGCTGAGGCGTGTGGGTGTCAATGATATGCATTGCAAAAAAGAATGAGTGCTGTTTTTACCATTAGAAAATCAGCAGTGTTCTACCTCCTTAGTCTGTATGAGTTATGTTCTACAAGTGTACCTTAAATGATGCAACAGAACACAGTGTGGTCAGTGCGTGATGCAGTACAAGTGATACACAACTCAATACATGACATCCTGGTTTAGGCAAAAAAAGAGAAGAAATTGTGCACCTGAGCCACATGCAGTAAAACTGAATTACTCAGTCTCTGCTCAGCTGGTTGCGTTAGCACACACGTTTGTTGTGCTCCTGTCATTTTATTGATTTTTTGCTTTTGTAATTACCCACAGCCACTTTCATTGAATTTCATTTTCTTCTACATTAATGTCAGAGTGTACCAGGATGCTTTAATGGCTACTAACATGAAAACAATTTTGTCCAGATGAAACCTTTATCATTCCACATGAGACTAGCAACAATATACCTCTTCACCCTTTTATGCTTGTGCCTCATTTTGTCTGTACCTCCTTGCATTGTAAATGTCCACATCAAAACCCCACAGAAGATTCAACTGTCACAGGTTGATTAGTACCAACCCTGAACAGTCAACTCAAAGTTATGTGTCAAATAGGTAGTGTGACCCTGAAAATGTATTATTATTATATTATTTTTTAAATGAGTATTGTTTGATTTAATGACTTCATCAATAAAATGCTTTTTAGGTGACATTCTGATGTTTCCTGTGTCTTCCCTAGGTCTCTCTCAGGTATCACTGTCGACTATACAGTGAGTGGCGTCAGTCTAATCAGAGAGTAGTCCTCCTTTTTCCCAGGTTGCACAGTGGAGAATCACTACTGCACTCCTTAAAAGGCTCCAGGCGAGTGAAGCGGCCATCCAAGGAGTCACCCGTCTGAGCGCCCTGGCACTCAGAGTCCACCCGGCACTCTGTTCAGCTCCAGTTGTTCGCACCTTAAAGCACTGCTGTGAGATGTTCTGCCAGAGCTGATGTCACATGTGTGAGTGACCACCGGTATAATGGTCCAAGCAGAACGTTTTTTCTCAAAGCTATTGTGAACACAATAAAGGACTGTCTCAGTAGGACACCAAGATACTGTCAGATGATGTAGCAGCTGTCTTTGCTCCTGAGAGGGGGACAGATCACACTGTTAGGTTGATCAAAGGACTGAAGGCCGAACACTGTGATGACAACTTGCAGCAATAGCTTCTACATAAAAGGTCCCAAAAATGTAATGCTGATTATGGAGACATTATTGCTCCAGTTTGACATTTTGAAAAACCTTGTTTGCAGAGTCTTATTAGTTCAGAAAACAGCCAAACATCAGATTGCTCCTGTAAGAATAACTGTTGTACTGTAGACACCCATTTCAGTATCACAGATGCATAGAGGAAACTCTCTGGTACAGCTGCAGTCTGTGTGATTAGTTTGTTCATATGTTGATATGCTTAAACCAAAGGTTATTTTTTATGTGTGTGTTTTGTAGAAGTAAAATACAATGTCAATACAACCTAGTTAGTTTGCCAGATAGTTTTTTTTTCCAGTGTTCACTTTGCATTAAGCCTTCATAAACATGTCACTGATGCCAAATGAGATGCTGGGCACATTTATTTTTTCATCCAGCATTATTTATAATTGTGGTTTCTGTTTCCATATCAAGTTCTTTCTGCCTGTTGCCGTCTTCTATAGAACACCATTGGAATGATGAATAAAAGGAAGGAGTACAAGAAAACATTTAATCATTCAGTTATAAAGATTACAGCCATAGCATGCATCATAACACAAACACAAAAAGAACTTCAAACACCTTAAACATCAAAAGTTAAGAATACAATCAACACTTCTTTATTAGTGGTGCAACGCTTATTCAAAGTCAGCAAAGAGAAACTCAAGTGTGCAGCATGACAACACATTAAAGACCTATGTGTGTAGACAGTGCTTATAATTCCAAAGAAAACTAGATGGCCTGTTGACAACTGGCAGTTCCTTTTTGTAGTGTCTCAGATCAGATCTTTTACTAGATGGTAGATACTACCATCAAGAATCGCCAAAGCTAGTTTTAATCCTACATTTTACACAAGGGTCTTCAGGTAGCTCAACAACTGCAACTAACTGTCCTCTCTTCCTCATGAATACAATCAAGGTATCCGAGTTTTTTCTAATCTAATCTACACAAACAGAATTCCTTGTTATTCAAACATTTTGTCCTATCAAGGTCCAGACTGCTGGTAGGAAGTCATGTATCACATGAACTCCTGTTAACACAGAGCTTTTAGTGTACTAGTCCGTTTGGACTTTTCATTTATTCATACAGTATGTTTTTAACTAATTCAAACACTGATCTAAATGAGCCCTGACCTAATCACTGCCATCTTGTGGCTTTTGTTGGAACTTCAGAGACCTAAAATATATCATCAATAATAATAATAATAATAATAATAATAATAATAATAATAAAAATAAAATGAAATAGTTAAAAAAAAAAAATCTAAAATTTAAAGATCACACAGTACATGACTCACTGTTTTCTTGAAGATACTGCTACTTGCTGCTTGATTTCAAGAAAGAAAAGCTTATAACCTACCAATATCAATAACCATATTATTTTGGTTTGTAAGATGAAAATGTCACAGGTTTGTCTTTTTATTGGAAAAACTGATACAATAAAATAATACGTTTTGCTGAAACACACTAAAAAAGATAGAAAAATAGTTCTGTATTACAGTTGGCAGCAGACTGGCTGGGCTCAGAAGAGGAGGTGGTGGCTGGTTGGTGCAGTAGGATCACATGATGGAGCAGTTTGCCCTGGAAGCACGAGCGTCTCCCTGCAGAAGCACCACAAATATTCATGGTTTCAAACTTAATACTACAACCAGGCTGTTTTTGTTCAGGCCTAAAATGGTCATCCTAAAATGTAGATCAACACGGGTTTAAACATCTACATGTTAGGACATGAACTTGACTGGAGCCAAAATGCATCTTTACACTGGTGATGACTGTTAAGGTTTATTGCATGTCACATAGTGTGAGCCGGTTTAGAAAAGTCTCAGTTTCAGTCTGTGTCTGATACAATGAGTTTGAGGCTGTCAGGTTGTGTGATAGATGTCTGGTGGACAAATTAATTTTCTCCTGGACATCAATGGCAAATACGTGAAATGACGCAGCCATTTTTGGATGCCTTTTAGCTCCAGCATAGATTTATAGTGTAAACTTCAGAGTTAAATGTGTCACAAGGCTTTAGACTTTGTTTGACCGACTGTAGTGTGAAGGTCAAAGGCAGGTATAAGCCTGCTGTTGGCCGATTTCTCAGTTGGCGTTATTGTTCTCTCTGCAGGTGTCTCTGGATCTGCATGTGTGATCTCCTGTTTCTGGCCTCACCGACCTGCAAAATGTTCATTGTTCTCATTGTATTGTTCGTCTGTTCTCCATCTGCTATATCCACCCCAACCACTCTTGCTATTCCTTGCTCTCTTCGCTCTCCTCATCCCCACTCTCACCCCAAATGATCAAGGTAAACGGCCTTCCCTGAGCGTGGTTCTCGTGGAAGTTTTTTTTGGAGGATAATCTGCCATTAAACAGCTGCTGCTGAAAGTCTGAATTGCTTTAAACGTTTATTAGAAAGCGTGTTTGCAATACAAAAAGGCAGGAGTGTGTTTGGTTGTTGAGTTCATCTGCCTCTCACAAGAAAGGCTTACTCCACCTTTAAATCCTAAATCTCTCTAATGAGCTGAAGCCTCACCTGCTGGTGGAAGCGATCTTCCTCAATGGCCTCGACTCCATCGTCATCATCTTGCTCACCTTGTTCTTCTTCTCCTGTCTTATATGTAGTAGTTCTTTTCGCCACCTCCTGACACAAGTGCGCGTGCACACACACACGCACACACACACACAATTAGTGTCTCTCAGCCTCCAAGCTATCATCAACAGTGTCACCCAAGAAACACAAGAAACGAACAAAACAGCTCTTCAGTTTTTCACCAGAAAAAAATAAAGAGCTGTGGGGGTGAGGCTGGACAGGTGTGGGATGGACAGTGTTCATGTTCACAACTGTTCATGTAACAGCAAATCATGACATAACAGTCTGCAGACACAACACTGAGGGTCAATGACAAAATGCATGATGAATGGATGTGTCTGTGTGGTCTTACTTCTCCCTGAGGGTTGATCAGCACCACATGGACATCCTCCCCTGAACCCCAGGAGGACTGGTTCTTCCACACCAGGTCTGCAGGAGGTTTGGGGCTCACACCAGCATCACATGCCCAAATCTACACAAAGCAAATGCAAAGCTCCACAGTCTTTCTCACATTTCACAAAATTTCACACTGAGTGACCAAGAACACACACAGCATCATTAAAATCTAAACATGGCATCTCTGTGACTCTGCTAGCTCAGTTCACTATTAGACAACTAAGAGGCATTAAAGAAAATGATAATCTCTGATGTTTCATCAAAAACTAAACTCAAAAGTTCCAATTTAAAAATGACTGGCATGATTTTAGACTGGATATCACATGCACTTGTAATGGCTGTTGAACTTAAAAAGTAGATATCTAATGTGCCAAATTTCTGAACTGAGTAACAGGTTGAAAATTATGAAAATTTAAGGAGACGCAAACTCTTACCATGACTTTCTGACCAGCTTTCAGGACATATTTGGGTGTAAACTTATAGGTGGCTGTAGCATTTCCAATGGTCTTAATCATATCATAGCCCACCATGGCCTGGTCCTGAGACAGACACAATAAAAGAAATGCATCTAATACACCAAAAGTAAACCAGATTTCCAAACAGAACATTTTCAACTCCACAAACACATTAAGTAACTAAAAGTATGCAGAACCTAAAAACCCAGGAGCCCACCTCATCTCCGTTGTTGTGAAGACAGATGAACTTGCCATCAGTGTCAATCTCATTGATGGAGATGGGTCCTGTGGCTGAAGCAGAGTGAGCAATTGATACTGAGCTGCTGGCTTCCTGTTCTTCCACATCAACACGCTTCCTCTTCCCCTGAGTGGTTCGCACACTGTGACTGCTGGAAGAGGCTCGAGACACTGTGACACGAGTTGAAGGGCTGGGAGACAGCTTCAGTCTGGGGGATGAAAACACCACAATTATATGTAGAAACCCTGGTCACCGAAGCTCCTCACTCATCAGCTGGGTCAAAAGAAACCCTATAACTTGATAACGTTAGCATGCCTCTCTGGATCCTCACCTTTCCTCTTCTCCCTCCAAAAGTTTGCGATAGGCATTGATCTCCATGTCCAGAGCTAGTTTAACATCCAGCAGTTGTTCATACTCATTCAGCTGTTGCTGCATCCTGGCTCGGATCTCAGCCACCTCACGATCTTTGTCTGCCAGCAACTTGCGACTTGCAGCCTTCTCCTGTGCCAGCGCTGCCTCCAGCTCTGATATACGATCACGCCAACCACGAGTCTGAATATAATATACAATGAGATCAGAGTCTGAGATGGCAATGATGCACGCGTATTACAGAGCAGGCAAATACGAGGTCGAACAAGTCATTTCACAAGCTGTGATATCAGCTTCAGCAAAAGCATGTTCAAGCATCAGAACAAAACTGAATCATTAAAAAACATTTTGTCTGAAGCAGAAACGTGTAATTTGCCTGCAAGACACTATTATGAAAATTAGTCTGGTGATACAGCTTCGGCACCAGCGTGGAGAACAAACACTCAGCTTTTGCCACAGCACAGTTTGGCATCAGTTGACAAAGTGATGCTGTGGCCAGTCAAAAACATGCAAGCACACATTCCTTGTAAATTACCTAAAACAACATGTCCCTGTAGTGCAGTCCCCATGTTTTAACAGATTACTGCCTTTGGTAACAATACCAGCACCAAAGCAACAAAAATTAGAAATTAGACACATGTGAATCCTCAGTGACCAATAAGTAAGGAAATGTAATTAGTGCCGTTATTCAGATGGAATTCAGGCCAATAAGGGTCTGCAGTACTGTGGTATAGGCACAGTATTCAAAACCACTGATTCCTGCCACCCTCTTTTGCTCTCTGTATTGTTGACTGCATGAGGGTGGGGCTGAACCTACATACTAAGTTACAGGGCAAAGGGGAGATAAATGATGCCATAGGACTGTGCACCAATTTATTACAGTGATAGCTTTAGGCAATCAGTCATTTTTTCCAACATTATTTATTGTTTTTTGTAGTTTATACGTTGTGAGAGACAAAGTCTCTCCACATAATAAACAATACACTATGAGTATTACAAGGTCAAAATACGTATTAACTGTTCTCTTTACACCCTGCGATGCACTGGTGACATGTCCAGGATGTCTCCTACCTTTGCCCTGAGTCGGCTGGGATAGACTCCAGCCTCCCCGCCACCCAGCAGAGGATTAAGCGGTGTACAGATGATGGATGGATGTTCTCTTTATATCTTCACATTTGTAAGATGATGTGACAAGCCCTTTCAACATGTATTTATAAATGTCTAAATTTTGATTTCAAATATCTGTAATGCAATTCTATCATGCTTTTTTTTTTTTACATATAAGACACTTCAAGTAGTCAAAACTGATTTAGAGATTTCTTTAGTTTAATTATAGACAGCAGGTTTTCCTTTTTGCTTAATTAACAATATCAATTACAGATATCGATAATTAAATTTCCACAAGTTGAAAAAGGACTGCAAAAGTTGAAAATGCAATTTACCATTTTCAGAAATCAACAACTGCAAGTCCAACATATCCACAAACCACTGTGGATTTTCAACTGAAAACAACTTCCAGGCTTATAAACTATCTACCCTATCAACCCTGCTAGTTTTTTCTCTAAATTCTGAATAACCATGCTTGCCGCCAGGCATGGAAATGTTCCACCAAAACATATCCTCATTCAACAATCCTTCAGCCATTCAAGCAGAATGGCTTGAATGAAGAGCAGTCAAGCCATTCTGCAGCAGAGAATGGTCTAGTTGAGTGGCACTATGGTATAAGCAATGATAACTAACAAATAAATTGTTATTGTTATCAGCTCTGAAATTCCAGCAGTGAGTAGTCTGTCTTCAAGTGAAGAATCAACCACACTCGAAAAACAAACTGGTTGCAGTGCACAGACATGGTTTAAAGGACGCACTTTACGGTTCTTTTGAATGGGAGAAAAGGCCAATGCTCATAGTATCTAGAATGCCTCAGTTTCTTATCTTCAGAGAAAAAGGTGCTGGCAGAAGGGTTGTGTCTGTTCAGGTCAGAGTGACTAATCTACAGGGATTTGGCTTTATCTGAACAGACCTTATTAAGACCATGGTATGAATATTAGATCTAGCATTGAGATAAATAAGGCTGACTTTGGATTTTACATTGTTTTATAAATTTCAGTTGTTGAAAAGACCATTAGTAATTCTGCCAGAAGACACAAAAGCTTGATGACCAAGATAAAAAGTCAACCTCTTTCTGCAGTCCTGCCAGCTGGGCAGTGAGGCTCTCAATCCTCAGGGTCGACTCTTGGAGCTCCTCTCGGGCCATGTTCGCTGATGCTCCGTTCATCTCAGATAAGCGATGCAGGTCTTCAAGCTGGAAATAAACACACACAGATGGTTCAAGAGTCTGCATAAAAAACAATGTTTCCTACTCATCACAGCCCGAAAGACAAACTGAGCAGTGTCAGTCACTTCCTGACATGCAGGAAATTAGTCAAGTGTTGCAGGGTATGTTGTTTGCTTCCTCATAGGAGGTACATGAGCTTTGCTTGACTGTTAAAAACAAACTTACTTAGAAAACTGTAAGAGGATATTTAAACATACTGCAGAGAACATCTGACAATATTTGGTAATAACCCTGTTCGTGCTTATTAAGGTGTCCTGGAACAACTGGTACATACAGAAGATTTTTTTAAAATTTCAGTTCACTTTTTCACACGTTTATGTGAAAAGACAGCATCCTGTACCATATCGTACAGTAGAGAGGGAGAGTGAGTGTGTGTGCGTGTGTGTGTGTGCATGTGTTCATACCTTGGCCACATAGGTGCTCTCCATGTTGTCCTTGTAGATCTTGATCTGCTCCTCATTCTGAGCCCTCATTTCAGCAAGGGCCTGAGTCAGTTTATATTCATACTCTTCCTTATGGCCAGAATCCACCTCCACCAGTCGAGTCTCGTACCGTTGCCGAGCCTCCTTCACTTCCTGTAGCACAGCACACAGTCACATCTCAGACAATATTCTCATGTTTTATCTAGTCCTACTTATCTCAAGTCAGTCTTGGAGGTTGCGTTATAAAATTAGTGAAATAACTGCAAAATGATTCATCAACTTAATCAAAAACAAACTGAGATGACATACAGCCCTACTGAAAACTCACGGTCATGTTTTCACAGCTTTTGTTGTAGTGACTTCATTGTAGACTGGCATTTAGTCTCAGAGAATCAATTCTATGTTATGTTACAAGGATAATTCTGGTGATATTCTATATGTAACTTGTCAAAAATGTTATTAGCAGAGGACGATTAACAATAAATGTATCTAAAGGACAAACAGTGTTATTATAATAGTGTATTGAAATCCTGATATCGTATTCTTCTCATTGTGTATGCAAATAAACCAAACAATGACTCACACAAACTGACATAACTCACTGATTCGACTGTTTATGATGCCATTCTGTATCATTAAACACATCATAAAAGGACCAGTATGGGAAAAACTAATCCTGTTGACCAACAGCTAGTCAGTCTGGATTTGAATGACTTCCATAAGTCTATCAGTCTTGCCTGGTTTGTTCAGCTTGCCTTCAGATTACACAAAACTCTCAGGAGTCAGCTTGGGGCCATACTATAACCATATCTTTCTTAGCCCAGGTGTTTTTTTTGTACCAGCTTTCGATTGTGAGCTTTCTGGCAAACCGCATAAGTTGGGAAAACTGAGTGAAGTTTCTCCTAGGTGAGAAATAACCCACCAAAACAGAAAATAACTGTGCCTTATTTTTTTAAAATAAACTGAAACTAGACAGGAAGTTGCCTGTTTATTAAATATATCTAGCTAAAATAAATTCATACTTTAATAAAGGCTACAATGTTGAGTTTTTGTTAATTCCACTTTATGGTCATTTTAAAGGATGCAGTTTGTGGTGCTCTTGTATTGTACTGGAGGTGATTTTACTGTTTTGTGCACTTCATTTGCATTTAACAAGTCAAGCTATATAGCAGAAACATATTTCTGCAATACAGTCCAAATGCAGAACAAATTACACCCTTCAAAGTTATCATCAAGTTCAGAATCAAAACTTGTTTGAAACAGTGTCAGCCAAAACTGATTATTGTAGCCTTGGTGAAAACAGGACGGTTGACAGTGGATGGATCAAAATAGCGTGGTTTAGTGGCTTCAATTCAGTGTGTTCACCAGTCAAACAGTTGATCAGACTGATGTGACCCAGCGGACCACATACTGCTGGCCAGAAATGTCCATGTATGCCATGGAAATGGATCTGTCTCTGAGTGGAAATTCAACAAAATCAACTCAGCTGCTGCAGCCACATGTACGCATCACACCAGCAGTCAATTCATAGAAAAACATCAGAAATTCAAAATTCTTTATATCAAAATGGATTTTCTATGGACCATATAAGCATGTTTTGTTAGTTCAGTCCATTTTAGTTTAGCCTTCAATACCACTGTCCCCATCAAACTCCACTCCAAGCTGTCCTGTCTGGGTCCAGTCACACCTCTCTGTGTGACTAGATTCTTAAGTGGTCCATACGGACGGTCACATTTCCAGTAGAGAAGCCAGAAGAACTGCACTCTACTGAAAATAAATGGATCACTTGTGGAGACAGTGTGCAGCTTTAAGTAGCTGGGAGTGCACACCTCTTAGGATCTGTCATGGTCCAAATAAACTGACAACCAAGCAAAGAATGCAGAAACAGCAATCATTGATATTTAGACACTTAACATGTGTCAGATTTGCCTTAGTCTGTTTCCCATTCACAGAGTCAGGGCTGTGTATGAACACTAGATTTTCTTTTCAGTGCACACACAGAATGGACAGCTTGCAGGCCATGAGGAGATATTCAATGAATTGGATAAAAACTATATTGGGTTAGAATTGGCTGTAATGTCATATACCATACAGCCAGTGTCAGAGTTTTATCTACTGTGAGCAAATAGAAGTCAAATACTCACCTCCTCATGCATGCTCTTACGGAAGTCCATTTCCTCAGTCAGACTCTGGCAGCGGTTTTCCAAGTCAACACGCAGGAGCACCTCATCCTCAAGGTGTTTCTTGGCCTGGGCAAGACCTGTATCAAGCTGACAACACACAAACACAGGAAATGCTTAGAAAATAAGCCTAGATGCATGGAAAATTCCTGTTCAAAGGAAAATGGCATCATCACATTTATGCTATGGCAGTGCTTTACCTCCTGCAGCTGTTCCCCCAGGTCAGCCAGTGTGGCTTCCAGGCCCCTTTTTTCAGACAGGGCAGTAGCCAGCATGGCCTCCTTAGAGTTAAGCTGAGCTTCCAAGTCTTTCAGCCTGGCCTTGGCTGCTGCTGCCTCAGAGTCCTTCTTGTTGTAGCTGAAGGATGGATGACAAGGCATGGTGAGTGCATGTGTATGACAGGGTGAAATGGTAGGGAGTGCTTAAGGGGGTTAAATGAAAAGGCAATCACAGACCTAATTTATACATGTACATCCGAATACAAGTCTGAAACATGTTTATTGACCTAAAAGCTAGAGGCACTTTGCTAGTGCATGTCTATTATTGTGAAGATGTGCAGTTCAGACTTGTGCTGTGTTGAAAGCAATATTAGAAATATTAGGTTTGACCTTAAAAAATTGTTGTCATGACTGTTATGGAACAGCGACCAGAGTGCTCATTTAAGCATGAAGCCGACACGATCAGATGCAATCGAACTAACAGACAGGAGTTCTTGTCTGAAAGAGGCTTAAGTCAACAATGAAACTGTTTCAATGGGTTTGTTAGTAAAGTGGTCAAGCACATCTGCTGGGACAGAGCACAGTGATTTCCTCATGGTGTCGCTCAGAATTACGATGGGTGTGCTGTAAAGAGGACAAACTATGAGTGGAATGCAGTGTGGTATGTCTGCTTTCTCACATTTTACTGAGAAGCATTAGCTGGCAGGGCAAACCACTGACCCAACAGGCTCTCACTTCACATGAACATTCTCAGTAAGGCCACACAGTACACATACTCAAAAACAAGGTTGTCCTGATAAGTTTGTTATGTCTTTAGTTATTTCAAATGACCACATAGAAATGTATAAATTGTCCAGGAAACACTTTGGAAGAAAACTAAGAGTTATAGTACTCAAAATATAAACAAAGAAATAAGTGTTTTCTGGAGTCACAGTACGTAAACAGTTAAAAGAAGCAACCTTGTGTGTGTAGACTTTGCCTTGCGTTTTAGCATATTAAAAAAGGCCATACAGACATGTTGTTTAAAGGGTAAAAAGACTTCTCGCAAACCTGACATGAGCACATCCTAGAAGAGTTTTCCTGCAGCAAGGTTTTTAGGTGTAAGTGTACCAAAAATGCACTGAAGTCATACTATATGTAGATCTGAAAACCCAAGGCAGCTTTGCATGTGGTCTCAGACCCGTTTAGCTACAGGGTAATTACGTGTCAACTCAGCGAAGGTGGCTGCTTGGTCATTCTGAGCCCGATATACGTTCATACTGATCATACTGAAATTAATACATATACACCGATCAAGCATTATGACCACCTGTCTAACTTTGTGTTGGCCCCCCTTATGTGGTCCAAAATGCTCTGAACCATTGGGCATGGACCAGAGGACCTCTCAGGGTGTCCTATGGGGTCTGGAAGCAGGACGTTGGCACTGGATCCTTTGGGTACTCTGGCTTGTGCAGTGGGGCCTCTGTCAATCCAACTTGTTCCACTGCATCCTGTTGATGCTTGATCACAATGGGCTTCAGGAAATTTAACATTAAAATTAACATCTTGGGCTATTGTCATGTTCCTGAAGATGTTCCTGATTGGTTGATGTTTTTTCCATGTGGTGGGTGCATTTTCCTGCGGGGGTAGTCCAGTGACATTTGGGATTTCCATTTACATGAGGGAGTGTGCTTGTTCTGGGACAATGTTTATTTGGGTGTCTAAGTCTCATCAACATGGATGTTAAAATCCAAGGTTTTCCATCAGAACAGCACATAGTACCAATATGATCAATGTTATTCACTTCACCTGTCAGTGGCCATAATTCCCATTCCTACTAACATATGAAAGCTTTCTAAGCATTAGTAAAATCACCAGCACCATCATGAAGCTCTGCAGAAGCCTGATAATGATCCTGATCATTTGAATCAGGTGTGTTGGAAGAGGGAAACATCTAAAACATGCTGGATAGGGGCTCTCCAGGACCAGGATTGAGCACCCCTGCTCTAGGACATAAACGTCAAAGGATATGGGTGTCTGAAACTGGCATCTCATTCAATTTTCAACTCATGAATGATTTACTGAAAATTTCCACTGGGTGAAAAATTGGTAGAATTTCAGCTGAAAAATGGTAGATACTTGTTTCAGATTTCAAAGATCATTCCTACAACGTTTCAAGAGATTCTGAGGTGGTCAAGCAACTGATCTCCCCTAATCTTGCCGAGTTGACACGGAATGACCCTACATTAACTTTAACAAATTCCACATTCATGGTTTCTCTGGTCTGCAAACTGTGGGCATTCCACAAGACCAAAACCAAGGTATGCACTGAACCATGTATTTTGTGCACCATTCCTGCACACTACCAAAGCTGAAATTATTCAAGACACGTCACACTTTCTGTCAATTCCACTGTGATTTTTACCTGGGAAACAGTACAGGTAGTAGCTGCAATGCTGGTAAAGTAAATACTGGACAATCAAGTTACACTGTCACAATGCAGACAAAAGACATGTTTAAAAACAAAGTTAAGTCGACTAATAGGCCACCCAATTCAGACTCAACAGGCTGTCACTGCCACATGTGCTCTGTTGTCAAGAGTGCATGACCACATACATAATACTCCCTTGTTCAACAACTCAAAACAGTTTCATACAGGATGCCCTGAGCAACACATGTATGTAGCACATACTTTTAAGAAATGCACAATGTTCCCTATATTCTGTGGCAGTCTTATTACTACCCTGTGTGGGATTTCACACCGATGAAATCAGTTATTTTCAACTACTTTGGCGTTACATGCATCTGAAGCAGCATGAAAATACACACAGCTGAGAAAGGCAATACTGCTTCATGTTCATTTAGTAAAAAATTAATTATTTTAACATATTTATTTCCCACCTTACACAGTTCAAATAACAGCTAGTTCCCTTCTGAAAATACAGGGAATCACCACACTCTGAGAGGGAAACACTCCACATTATCTATTCATGCACATGAGGTCAACAGCTGTTCATAACAGTTGCTGCTGTCTGGTTCTGCAAGATATATGGGACGCGGTAATTACAGTATAGATTTTAAAATGATCGCTTGTTCGATGCATTATTTCCACCTAACTTAGAACTTATGCGTACCATTTTATCTCATTAGAGCAAAATCCGAAATATTCCATACTGCAGCAGTGTTTATGCTCTGTCTTTAACAAATACTACCAGGGGACCCTGAAGGCACCACGTGACCATCAACGAACGCTCACTCTCGGGTGTTTTAGATGAATTATGTTTAAATGGTTGGTCATTTTTTGGGGGGAGATTTAACTGCATAATGCACGTTAACAGTTCAGTTAAGCCGGTTTCACAGTTCTTTACACGCAGCAACCTAGACAATGGGGGCGGCTAGTTGCCACTGTCAATCATTTCACAATATTCATTTTGGAATTTTTAAACGTGTAGTAAATATAAATACATTAAATTTAAAAGAGATCCCCAGTGAGCACAAACTAAAGTAAGTGATAATACTTTCAAAAGTGTTTTTAAAATATGATTAATATGCTGAGTTTGAAAGACGCTTTCACCAGACAGGAAAACGTATCCCCAGGTGGACTACTGCTGCCGTAAAAGTGGCTCGAAAATCAAAGTTAGCATATAGCCTTCAGCGAATCACCTTTTATCCATGTTTGTATTAGACTGAAAAACTTGATCAAAGTGCTGGAGGCTTACTTCTGTAGCAGCTGCTCATGGTCAGACTTGATCTTCCCCAGCTCGATCTGCAGCCAGGCCCGCTCCTTGGAGGACTCATCCAAACTCCTCCTGGCGTCGGCTAGCTCAGTCTCATACAGTGCTTTCAGGCCAGTTAACTCCCGACTCCTCACGTCTTCCTTCTCGCTAATTTTCCGGTGTAGTACGTCGTTTTCAGACTCTAAACTACGGACTTTGTCTATGTAGACAGCTAGTCGGTCGTTGAGGTCCCGGAGCTGTTGTTTCTCCTGCAGTCTGGTTATCCTGGTCGGACTCAGCGGTGTGCCGCTACTGCACGTGCTTCTCTGGCCGGTAGGAGTTGCAGCCGCGGTCGCCATTGTAAAGGCAGCCGAATATGAAAGACAAGAACCAAACCAAACCTAGATACCCCTTGTGGGAGTGTATCGATTTGGATTCAAGTGATCAGCAACACCCAGTACTTCCAGAAACTATCCTGAAAGTATGTCCTGCCTTCTCTCAAACGAATGAAAGAGGGGTTTGGCTTCCTAACATGGCGGCTCATTAAAAATTGTACGTTGAGTTTCATTAGCCAATGGTGTAGCTCGACGCAATGCGTTATTTCAGCTTCAACTTTTGGGTTCATTTGTAAGCATGGCCGACGTACGCCGAAAGGCGGGCGGAGTCTATTTCCATTATACTTCATATACCTTATTATAAGGGACTACCTCCGTTTGTTGAATCCGAGCATCCCGGCAGTCATAACAAGCGTTGCCTGACAGTGCAGTTAACGGCTGAGCCTGCATTTGTTTCATTGTTTCAGGTTTCTGTGTCGTAGCGGCGGAACAGGACGGAATATAAGGAAAATAAACTTGTCACGAACTTTGTAGCATCAAACAGAAACTGAATAACCCAGAAATAATGGTAATGACCATAGAGTCTATATCCAATTACAAAATGATTAATTATAGATAAATACTAATTAGTTGTGTTTTTTGCTAACTGTAATATATACACTTAAAATGATAACTTAATTCAAATTTGCTTTATTTATTTTTAGTTTTTTCCCCCTGGTAATCGTGTATTTCCTACACTTTATTCCAGGTGCAATTTTTTTTGTTTGTTGACATTGTAAAAATCCTGAACTAAATCTAAATCTTAACAAACACGAATAATTTCTTGGCCTCAACATGTTAAGTTAAAGCTATTTAACACAGAAAACATTTAACACAGAAAACCCCCTACATGTTTAGACGTTAGAAGTGTTTCGCACGTTTATCCTCGCATAATGGCTTGAGTGTTTTGAGGGGTCTGGTGTGGAAACCACTTCTGCCAAGTTCTCTTCAATGTAGCCTTTATTTTTTTAAACTTAAAACATTTGACCAAAGAAAACACACACACACGCGCACATACTTATATACATATAAAAATGCAAAACCATGAAAGTTGAGGCAGACAAAGGGATGGAGCAGTTGAGGCTCAAACTCTGTACAGAACTACTTGATTATGGTGATAATAGAGACTTGGCTTCACATGGTGATCCCTGATGAAGCTATCATGCTAGCAGGCCTCACAGCACAGCACAGAAACGGTGACTCCTGTAAGAGCAGGGATGGGCTATATATCTACTCCAATAACAAGTGGTGTACAAATGCAACAGTCATTGAAAGTCACTGTTCACCAGATTTGGAGTTTGTTATGTTCTAATGCCGGCCATTTTGTTTTTGGCATTAGTTCACTGTTATTGTCATAGCTGTGTATATTCCACCCACACCAAGTGCTAACATCAGCCAACACTGAACATCTCGCTGACAGTCAGTAAACTGCAAGCCATGAGTCCTGGTGTGATTTTCATCTTGACTGGGGACTGAACCATGCAAATCTAAAAGCTATGCTCCCGAAATTCTAACAGCATGTTACATGTCAGTTGAGAGGTCAAAAAACATTGGATCATGTATATAACAACATTAGGGATACAAAGTCTCCACCCATCTGCCTCCATTGTGCCTGTACCCAAGAAACTATCTACCAGCAGCCTAAATGACTACAGACCTGTGCAGTCCCTCCAGGATTTCGCGGCGTTTTTCAAGATTGTTGCGGCCTAAAACGCCTGAATTCGCGGCAGCTTTTCTAAAAAGTTGCGATGAAAGTTGCGATGTTTTAAGCGTATTTGTGTTGATGAAATTGCAGGCGACAGTAAAAAAAATGCTTAAAAAGTTGCATTTTTTCTTTATTTTGTATAATTCATTAAAAATATTAAAAGTTTAAAAAGTTAATTTCACATCCCGGCACACACGTGTTCACACTCACAGCTTATCATGTCACGTTAATTAATCTAACTGACCTTCATTGTTTCAGTGCTGGTGACAGATCTGGATGCAACAGCTTCATCACGATGATTTGTCTGGTCTGTGGTCCGCTGGTTTCACCCATTCTCCTGATATGTTTATGGTAGGAAAGTGTTTGTCAACCGATGATTTTTGTTTGTGTTCCACCTCAATATTCCACGGGGTGCAAAACAGTTTTCCGCTTCCGCTTTGGTGAAGAACATCAGGGAATTGTTTTTGGTCTTTAGCAGTGGTTTTTGTTGGTAAGTGAGAGACATTACTGTCCCACATGTCTGCATCTTCAAACTATATACAAAGAAGTGAATTCGGTGACGTACGTGCATTACGTTTGCGCTGGGGACTGCTACGATGAGAAGCCCCTGACTGCAGTGTGCAGTTCGGTGCGGGAGCTCAGCGTTCAACTTTACTTAATTTTGCTACAGTTTGGTGACAGTCTAACCCTCACCCTGCAGGCGTATCTAATGCAATTCAGAATGGAACCAAATACAGGTTTGCGACTATGCTAGGAACGTACGACGGAGCTTGTTTTTACTGTCCCCGGCGGAGTCAAATGTTAGATTCAGCCAATAGCATGACGACTTTGAGCAACGTTGAGCTCCCGCCCCGAACTGCACGCTACAGTCAGGGGTACCTGGCTATGATTGGTGGAACTCATGGAAGGTGGGCCAAAATTGCGGAAAAGTCGCGGTGATTGGACAAAATTGCAAGGTCACGCAGAATTCGCGGAGATTGGTTGAATTTGCGTTAATTGTTGCGATCACAACATCGCGAATTCCTGGAGGGACTGCCTGTGGCTCTTACCTCCACTGTAATGAAGTGCTTTGAGAAGCTGATCCAAAACACATAAAATCTTCCCTCCTTCCTACTCTGGACCAACACTAACTTGCATACAAAGCAAACAGGTGGACAGGAGATGTCATCAAAACAGCTTTTTACACCACACTGACTCACCTGGAAGATCCTCACTCATATGTGAGAATGATGTTTGTGTATTTTAATTTTGCATTTAACACCATCATTCCCAGCGGTGGTGTCCAAACTTCAGGCACTGGATGTCAGTCAGCACACATGCAGATGGATTAAAGACTTTTTAACAGACAGTTCACAGTCAGTAAGGCTGGGGTCCCATCATTCCTCGATCCTGACGCTCAGCCCTTGAGCACCGCAGGGTTGCGTGCTGAGTCCTCTGCTCTTCAGTCTGTACACCCATGACTGCACACAAACCCACAACACAAACACAATCATCAAGTTTGTGAACAACGCAACTGTGGTGGGACTGATACAAAACCTGCAGCACTGTAATTGACACAAAAGCATTACAAAGAGTAGTTAAATCCGCACATTACATCGTCAACACACAGCTACCCTCTCTCACTGACACATACAGTGCCATGAAATACGAGAAATATACCTACAGAAATCTTCTATTGTGCATATTTGTTACTCACAAATGTTTCAGATAATCAAACTAATTTCAATGTGAGACAAAGATAACCCAAGAAAACACAAAATGCAGTTTTTAAACGATGATTTTAGTTTTTGAAGGAAAAATGCTGTCCAGCACATGTGAAAAGTAATTGCCCCCTTAGCTACCAATCTACCAAATGACCAAATTCATTTGGCAGTTGAATTAAATTTCAGCAGCCAAACCCACACATAATTCCTGCCAGGCTTGCTGAACCTAAACATCACTAAATAGAACCTGTCCTGGTATTGTGAAGTAGCTAAAGAGTCCCAAAAAGCAGCACATGATGTCACGTTCTAAAGAGATTCAAGAACAGATGAGAAACAAAGTCAATGACATTTATCAGTCTGGAGGGTTACAAAGTCATTGCTGAGGCTCTGGGACTCCAGAGAACCATAGTGAGAGTCATTATCTACAAATGGAGAAACATCGAACAGTGGTGAACCTTCCCAGGATGGCCGGCCTACCAACATTTCTCCAAGAGCATGTTGATATCTAATCCAGGACAAGGGTCCTGTGACATCTGGTGTAAAGCTAATACTGCATTTCACAAGACGAATATTCAGTTCAATTCAATTCAGTTTTATTGATATAGTGCAAATTCACAGCATGTCATCTCACAGCACTTAGTATAATGAGGTACACCCTTACAAATTGTATACAGAAGAATAGAAAACTCAACAATCCAAAGTTGCTTTTGGATTCCCTATGTAGCCCTGATGAAAATAAGGCACTTAAGTATATTGGTTGTTTAAAAAGTTATTAGGTTATTATGTAAAAGCCTGTTAGACTGAAAGTAATTTGGTTAACTAAGACATTAAAATGGTTAATTTAAGTTAATCGTTTATGTAAAGAATGTTGGTTATTTAAGTAGTTGAAATAAACAATAACAATAACTGAAGGCTCTGCCTCCCATTCTAGTTCTGGAAACTCTGGGAGCCACAAGTAAACCTGCAGTCTCAGAGCAAAGGGCTCTGTTAGGATGATATGGTACAGTATCCATCTTTAAGATAAGATGGAGCTGGTCATTAACAGTTTTATATGTTAGAAGAAGGATTTTAAATTCTATCCTGGATTTTACAGGGAGCCAATGAAGAGAAGCTAATACAGGAGAAATCTGATCTCTGGTACTGGTTCCTGTCAGAACTCTGGCTGCAGCATTTTGGATCAGCTGGAGGTTTTTAAGAGAATTATTAGGATATCCTGATAATCAGGAATTGCAATAGTCAAGCCTAGAAGTTACAAATGCATGGACTAGTTTGTCAGCATCACTCTGAGACCAGATGTTCCTGATTTTTACAATATTATGTAGATGAAAGAATGCCGTCCTGCAGACTTGTTTTATATGTGTTGAATGACATATTCTGATCAAAAATAACTCCAAGGTTTTTAACAGTAGAACTGAGTAGAGTAACTATACTGAGCGTAACTATAATCGGGTTAGCTAGTGTGTTTCTGAGGTGTTTAGGACCAAATACAATAACCTCAGTTTTTTCTGAATTTAAATTAATAAAATTACAGGTCATCCAGGCCTTTATGTCCTTCAGACATGCTTGGAGTTTGACCAACTGATTGGTTTCATTTGGCTTCATGGATAAATATATACCATCTGCATGGAAATTTATGCAGTTTTTCCTAATAATATTGCCTAAGGGGAGGCATGTACAGAGTAAATAACATTGGTCTTAATACAGAACCCTGTGGAACCATAACTAGCTCTGGTGCAGATGGAAGAATCGTCATTGACATGAACAAACTAGAATCTGTCTGATAAATATGATTTAAACCAATTTAGTGCTGTTCCTTTAATCCCAGTAACATGTTCCAGTCTCTGTAATAAAATGCTGTGATCAACTGTATCCAATGCAGCACTGAGATCCAGCAGAACAAGTATAGAAACTAATCCACTGTCCGAGGCTATAAGAAGATCATTGGTAGCCTTCACCAGTGCTGTCTCTGTGGTATGATGGATTCTAAATCCTGACTGAAACTCTTCAGACAAACCATTTATATGCAGATAATCGCATAACTGGCAGCAATAACTTTTTCAAGAATTTTTGAAATAAAAGGGAGGTTGGATATGGGCCTATAGTTGGCTCACACAC
The DNA here is from genome assembly GCA_024666655.1 of Dascyllus trimaculatus. Lineage (NCBI taxonomy): Eukaryota > Metazoa > Chordata > Actinopteri > Pomacentridae > Dascyllus > Dascyllus trimaculatus. Next base: position 1,511,122 of record CM045460.1, read on the forward strand.
CTGGATCTAGAGTTGGCTTTTTGAGAAGTGGCTTCATTACAGCAACTTTAAAAGTCTGTGGTACATAGCCTATTAGTAGAGAGAGGTTGATGATGTTTAATACTACAGTGTTAATTAAAGGAACGATTTCCTTGAACAGTCTAGTGGGGATGGAGTCTAACAAACATGTTGCTGAGCTCTGGCAGATTTACAGCTGAGAAGCAGTCCTAAGGATAAATCTGGTCCTATGGATGCTTCCAGAGCTGCTGCATTTTAAGACATGTTGATGAGTTTTTTGTTTTTTTTTTTGTCTGATATTCAAAACTGTTTTTGTGAAGAAGGTCAAGAAATCCTCACTACTGAGAGCTAAAGGAACACAAGGCTAGATGCAACCTGTGCAAACTACAGGTGGTATATACTTAGCTGCGTTCATGTCAAATTGGCTCTACACACAGAGTAAGCACTTAGAACTATTCATGTGGATACAGTCTTGAGCTCATAGCTCATGCAAGAGGGCTGGACTGTGATGGTGGTTTTCTTACCTATCATAACTTAGGTCATATTAAGAAAAGCACTTACAACAGCATATAGTCAGCCAGTAAGATGACAGAAGTAGTTACTTTTCCATGTCTGAACTCAGATTAAACGATGGATTCCCCTCTCAAATAATACATGTCCAACTCTAAAGGTTTATTATTTTATTTATAT